>MEJB01000001.1:1937390-2159067 GCA_001752375.1 Rhazya stricta | reverse complement strand
CAAAAATTTCAGGCTTTAAGCAATAAAGGAGTAAAATCATTTACAAAAGTGCTTGGGCATTAGAATTGGTAAGGATGAGCCATGTCCTCAATGATATAAAGAAATGTAACATTTATTGCCTCATTCCTGGCATGTGAAGTGAAGGAGGAGAAGYACATCATCTCATCTGACACACTCACTAAAACTTGACATGAACTCCAAGGTAGTTTGAGGCATCCAACTTACAAGCTTTGGTGCTTTTTATACAGGAAAAAATATCGAGTTGCGAATGGCATCCTGAAATGTGAAAGGCATCCCAGTTGACTCACAGAGGGGCTTTAGACATCTCCAAAGTGAAACTTACCTATGGAATCCTAAAGCACAACTAGGCGGCATTAGAGGACTAAAGCTACATTATAAGGGTGAGGTTACAACA
The DNA here is from genome assembly GCA_001752375.1 of Rhazya stricta. Classification (NCBI taxonomy): domain Eukaryota; kingdom Viridiplantae; phylum Streptophyta; class Magnoliopsida; order Gentianales; family Apocynaceae; genus Rhazya; species Rhazya stricta. The sequence goes on along the minus strand of MEJB01000001.1, from coordinate 2,158,652 downwards.
CTGCAAATTGACTAAGATCTTYAATCATCTACATTACCCCATTCTATCTAGTGACTACTGAGTCGAGCTACTAATGTAACAATAATAGCAAGAGTGCGTCATCCAATCATCTTGATGTGATTCAGAATCGACCCTGGCTGTAAAGGGCAGAYGTGCCCCACTATCCATTAACAAGTACATAACAATCCCATTATAGGTTTATCYTTGACTTTTATACCTTAGCAAATTCATTGCACGTGATTAAAAAATGTATTGTCCCCTTTTCTGATCATCGCCTCCGGGAGGATAAAAGTCCTTCTGTTTGGCCGCTTAACACATCAGTTCTCAAAAACATTTTATTTTAACCTCAACTTCATAACTTCATAACTTCATTTTACCACGGGTTAAATTAGTACTGAGTACTGCACCAGGACCTAAAAAAGCTCTCCCCTTTGTTTAATAAAGCTAAATGAAAACCAGAAAAAAGCTAAATTAATGATACTACCGGACTCCTACAAGGTGAAGAAAAAATTAAGCAGAAGTCGATGGAATGCTATTATGTTAATCAAATAAATAAACGACTCAAAAGAAAATGTATGTCTATCTAAATCTACATAAAAACAACATCAATCACAGTTATCAATTTTCAGCCGCTCTAAAGAAAAATCAATTTCCCTTTTCCTTCTCATAATTTAACAAACCAGTAGGAAGAAAAAGAAAAAGAACCTAAAGGGTGCGTGATGCTAGTGGCAGTCGCAACGGAAATTCCACTGGTGCCGAAGTGAGACACGACGGTAGAGAGTGGAACGCCCCATTTGTTCCCCGCCGTTAGTTTCGATGATTCTGAACGATTCAAATACAACATCAGAAACATAAAAAGGTTTATCAGATTATTCCGAGAATCCGTCAAGCGAGCAGAAGCAAATGCACATTATATTCGAACTGAAAACGGATCTCATCAAAAAAGGATGCGCCAATAAACAAAACCTGATAAGCGGAGTTTCTCCTGAAAGCCGAGCTGCCCGCTACCCATTCTTGGCGTTTTGCTAATCTTGCGCGATCTGTAACTCAGCTTCCCCGAAATCGTAGTTTCTTGACCCCGTTAAATTATGGTCTAGCCGAAGTATTGCATCACTCGAACCAACCATAATAATAATTGATAATCAATCAAACGTCCGCTTCCGCCTGGAGAAACATCACGGCCTCATCACGCGTTTCCAGTTTTAATAAACGGACAATGACGGGAAATTTTTTCCCAATGAAAGCCTTAAAAATAATTTAGAATAATAAGTTCTTTTTTGGGGTGTATCTTTTAAAAAATTATATTATTTAGATAAAATAATTAATCTTTTCTTATTCAAATTAATGCAGGTACTATTAAATATTTTTTCTTAAACTTCTTATTTAAATATTAATTTTATTTAATTTAAAAATATTATTTTAATGTGGTGAATATAAATAATTCAAAGATTAGATATTTATAATAAATTAAAAGAAGCATTAAAAACTTTATTTATGAAGAAATCAACACATTATTAATATGCCGAAACTTATAAGAAATGACAATTAATTGAAAAGTCGCGTAGGATGCGACATGCGGAAAAAATTAAATTTACATTTGAGTTGTGTTTAATTTTTTGCATTTTCACCATCAATAAATAATATATAATGTATAAATAAAGAGGATAAAAAAATTTATGTTTAAGGAATAAATATACGTATTATCAGAATTAAATTTTTTAGTAGTTCACACCTTCTCTCATCTCTTTTAATGTTGTGGAGTATAATGTATGACATTTAATAAATTGAAAATCACTGAATAATCGAAATTATTCTTAGATTTATTTATATTTGTCGAGAATTATAAATAATTTAATAACACAAAAATTGTGGATGTCTTCTCTTCAAAAAACGAGAACAAGTTATTGATATGCGGGAACGTAAACAAACAAGTGCGCATGTAAAACATAAAATTATAAAAAAAGAAAATAAAATATTGGTATTACTGCTCTGCCGGCGTCTTCTTTTTCCCCCAGGTTGGGCACATTTCTCATTCTAGGGTTCTTTTTTCTTTCATTCTTTCTGATCTCTGCGATTGCTTCCAGTAAGTTCGCAGTGACATCTTATCATTGCTCGTTATATGTCTCTCTCTCTCTCTCTCTCTCTCTCTCTCTCTCTCTCTCTCTCTCTTGTTTTCTCTTTTGCTCTGTAAGACATTCGGTATTTCTTACCCCAACTATTTCTCGGTGGTTTGAACTGAATCATGATACTCAACGTCGCTTTTCTGAGTTTTTGATAGCTAAAGCAATTGTCTAGGTTTTGTTGCTTTTCCTGAAGGTTGAATTTTTTTAGTTTATTCAATCCTAAATTTCTTTGACAGGTTAATCTGCATCACCAAGAGCAAGCGAGCTTGGGAGACAATGCCTCGGTATTCTTTTGTTATTACTATTTTATGTTGATAGATTGCTTGCATTCAAATTTCGACATGTTTATAGTTTTCTCCTCTTATCCTACTTGACGAGTAGAAGATTCTTGTTTCTTCAGGTACTATTGTGATTACTGTGACACTTACTTGACTCATGATTCTGTAAGTCAGCTCTCTATTTTGAACTCAGACCATGCCCTTTTTCCTCTTACGATTCCTTTTGCCGTAAACATAGATGCACAGGTTTCCTTTAGTTGTTCAGTTTGAATTTTGATCAGTGGCTTGTTGCGTGCCAATAAATTATTTATTGATAAAACAAGAATAACTAATTGCTGGTTTAATTTATCTTTTGATTAAACAGGCATAACTTGTTGTTGGTCATATTTGTACTCACTTTTTTTGCGAAAATCCTTTTAAGGTTTTTTTTTAAAAAAAAAAGGAAGTGTTTTTGGTTATTTTATCCTTTCTTGAAACTACCTTTTGACATATTGCATTTATGTCTGTCTCGCTTTTAAGGATCCTTATAGAATTTGTTTAAGAACTGCCCTAGTCATCTAGCTCTCAGGATTTCTAGTTTGTGCAAGGTTTTCACATGCTACATTGCTCTTTATCCTTTTTTCAGCCATCTGTCAGAAAGCAGCACAACGCAGGTTACAAGCACAAGGTATTTCTTTTGTTTGTCTACATACATTTTTCCCTTGGTATATTGACTAAGTAGTGTAACCATATTTTGAGCAGGCAAATGTACGAAGCTACTATCAACAATATGAGGCACAACTTAACCAAAGTTTGATTGATCAAAAAGTTAAGGAACATCTTGGGGCATACAGACCAGTTGGCCCTCCTTACCCAATGAGACCTGGTCTTCCTGTTCTTCCTACACCTCAGATGCCCATCCCAGGGAGCGGACAGATGCCTGGTGCTCCACTCCTCCCAGGAATGAGACCTCCAGTTTTGCCTAGACCAATGCCTGGTGCTCCAGGTATCACATAGTCTCATCTCAACTTTATGCTTATTTATGTGAATTGTTTCATTTCAATACTGCTCATATAGTCATGTTTGCTGGATCTTCCCTGGGAATTACATTTGCCATTTTTTTCCTTTTTAATTCATTGTATTATAGATAGTTATTGCAGGCTAAAAAGGGTGCTTGTATACTTGTCCTTTCCATATGCTCTATGTCCTCTTTTATTCCCSTTCCCTTTTTCTTTTCCTCTTGCCTTAATAGATGAGGCGGGGGGGTTTGGAGTCCTTGAGCTTTGATTGCTCGGTGGTAGGGTCGTTCAGATAAATTCGTTGAGCTTTTTATAGGCTTGTAATCGGTAAAATTGGACAGTCTAAAGTATGAAACTGACCAAAATGATAACAAAAGAAATAAAAGGATTTAAGGGTTGTGAGTCAAGAAACTTGGAGAAACAAAAACTACCTTTACCTGTCTATGTTAATTCAGAAACTTATGTCGATTTATTTTTGTCTTTTCCAGGCTATGGGCATGCTCCCAACATGCCACAGATGATGGCGCCTCCTACCGCTCCATTGCCTGGCCAATTGAATGGCCCCCAAAGGCCTGTGAGCACGCCTCCACCAATGGTTCCTGGTAGTGGGGGAATGCCCACTTCTAGTGGTGCCCCACCAATGTTTGCTCCTYCTCCTGTGTATCAAGGGAACATGGGTATACCAACAAGTGGCAGTGGGGAAAGTTCTAATGCTAATGCCCCGGCCCCAGAGGCTAATCACTAATCTGAACAGATTGTTGTTTAATCACTTCTTATTGTAAGATGGTAGCGATTTGATTCCGTCTGGATAATGTTGGTGGATAGGAAACTGTGTAAAAAATTTTGATAGCTTAATGGAGAGACCTGAAGTTCTGTTCTGCTTTTAGAACTTTTAGCAGTCAAATGGCCATTTGATGCGCTYATTTTCCATGGCTTTGATGTGTGACAGTGGGAATATTCATGGTTTAATAAAAGAGCTTACCTCACAAGAAAAGCTTCCAGAAGGTGGGTAAAGTTCCTGCCTGCTRTGATCTGGTGGTTAGTGAATAGGTCGGGGATTATGRTGTTGTAGGTGGTAACAATTGAGGCAAAGAGTTAGCTAGGGTTACTTGGTTTGTGTCAATCCCCTGTATGCCTAAAAGAGTGTGCGGAGGAGTATCCAATAGAGCAATAGGATAGTTGATACCCACACAGGAAATTTTGACATTTCATTTCGGACAAATGGTTTCCCTTACAAAATATTTCATGAGGGAAAGCAGGCAGGTAGGACTTTACGTTGATCTCCTCGATTACGAAGCCTTATTCAGGACAAGGGGTGGATTCATGAATGAGCCAATGACCTGAAATAACAAACCAATTCCTGAAGAGTAGTAGTAGGCGTGCAACTAAGGGTTGGATATGTATCATATTTTGGCCAACAAGCGGAACGAAACATCCGGTGAAGATGGAAGAGTTGGATCACAAATTTATCACCATTAGCAGCACGAAATACTTTTAAGTATGATTCCCAAYATTATTTTAAAAGAAAGCATCCATATCGTTCTGAAGGYAGAGTAACAAATTCATCTCCTGAATCAATACATCATTTAGATTAATGGTWGGTGGTTCTGACTAAATATATTCCATGAAAGTAAGAGTTTGAGCGGAGAAGAAGCTATGTAGTTCAAGAAGCCTGGAAAATCCTGCTATACTACCAGCCTCAACGATATCTTAATGTACTAGGAGGTAGGGCAAAAATTAACACTACTTCCTGCCAAGATCATTAAAGTCGGTGTCGGAGCTTAACATCATATATCATCATTCTGCTACGGGAAATTAGCACTGTAATCTATGATACAATTGCTAAAACACATGCAAGGAGGTGAATTAGCAAATACATGTCCCTGGTCACCAGCATAGCATATCGCATTCAAAATGAAAAGCTTAACAGGTGAAAGATTACATCTTATGGTCTTCACAGACCGAGCTATGTAAACCACATCTTAATCCTGGTTTCCATCACATCAATTCAGTCACACTMCAGATTATTCAACACCACTACAAATTTGAGCCATACCCCGTCACTTCTCCACTATATAAGCCATCCTGCTAACTTGGTACATTTTCTGGCATTATCTGTGAACACTTGAAGCCTCTTCTACCGGAAAACCAGCTACCAGTAATGGTAGCTGCAAAGCTGCTAGAACTCTCTGGAGTACCTTTATCTTGATTTTACATTGACAAAGAAAAGGTAGAGGATCATGCTACCAGAAAGATAATGCATTATCTGCGAACAGATGTCAGTGAATCATTGATTGGCTTTCCACTTGAGTTACTGTTCTTGCATGCAAATAATCCATTTCCCTTATCAGCATCATAATCTTACAACACAATCACAGTAGGAAGGGCTCCAACTTCATAATCTTGCAGTACAATGTGCAGCTTATTCATGGACGCTCCAAAACAAAGATCCTTAACAACCTTTCAAGCTTGCCATTATTGGCTAGCTACGTGACATAGAAGGTCCTGCAAAGGAGTAACGAGCTGAGACTGTTGTGGATGTGAAGTTAGGCTCATCCCTGAGATGCTGGTATTTCTGGTTGTGATCCAAGATAGAATTCGAACCATATGATAGATGTGATCTTCCTCCATCAGGATCCACTCTTCCTAGATAATCTCTTCTCTCCTGTATATAGCTGGAATTGTTTGTATAAGTTCCTCTTCCAGGGACATAGTAAGATTCTGCAGGAAATGACCCTGTCCTTGGTAGTGAAAGATATCTATTTACCAATGAGGTGGTACTATCATCATAAGGATTACATACATCCTTAAAATCTTCAAAAGGACGATTAACTTCTGTTGTGGGAGTAATTCTAGCATGTGATTCCTGAAAACCTTTAAGGCCATAAGTTCGATATTCCTTTTCACTGAGAAAAAGTTGATTAGGGCGACCAGTTTCTTTGTGAACCATAGTTGCATTAACCTCAGCAGAAGCAAGCTTGCTTTGAAGCTGCTCCTCTGCATGATCAGCTAAATTATCAAACTTGTGACCAATAGGAACATCACTGGAGGCTTTAGTTGGCAAGAGATTCCTTCCTGATTGAAGACCATAACTTCTATACTCTCTCTCTGTGAGGAAAAAAGGATGTCGAGAATTTGCACCATTMGGTGTGATATGATAGTCATCGTGATCGAAGGGTATCGAATTCCGATATAGCTTGCTACTCAGTTGCTCTCGATAGTGTTGTTTCGAGAGAGTTTCCTCTCTTGACAAAGTTGATGCATGTGGGCTTTCAATAAATGGAGCTGGTACAAGCTCATAAACAGAAGGTTTAGCATTYGAATGCAACCGCGGGGCAGGATGAAACAATTCCATCAGTCTCTTTACCTGGAATTACAGAACATAACATCTAAAGCTAAACAAGGGAAGTAGACATGTCACTTTTAAGAAAAACATTCCCTYCTAGAGAAATATGGTAGAATAYATTCGATGCAAAAGATATACACCTACCTGCTCAATGGTTAACTCTGTTTTGAACTTGTGTGTCTTCTCATCATAATTCTCCTTGATTGCTTTCTTAAATACACCTTCAGGTAGTGGAAGGCAATCCTTGAGGATTTTGAAACGGACCTGTTGAAATATCAAGGACCAATGAAGCATCAATCAACTTAACAAAGAAGGGAAAAACAAGTATTGTGTGTAATAGTGAAGAAAACAAACCTGAGCAGGGAAGGCTCCACCAAAAGCTCTAGGTTCGAGTTTCATGCCGCCATTAGAAGATGCCTCGTAGATCCCGTACATCAGCTTGAGATCAAAATCAAAGAGGAAAAGTTTTAACCCTGGTTTAATGCCCATCACAACCTCTTGCTTGCTCGCTGAGACACCCATTAAATGATAACGGAAACAATCCGGCTTTGTTTTCCCATTACACATGAATATTATCCCACCAATTCTTTTGTTGAACTTCCCATTCCTCTTATTCGTCTTGTTGGTTTCATCAATAACTTTCTTTTCATTCTTCGCGTGATGAGAGCTTAGATGTGTTTCAGCTTCCTTTTTGCCAGTACTCTCTTGTTTACCTTCTTTCTTTCTCTTTCTCTTTCTGCTATTCACATTTTTATTCCTAGCTTTAGAACTGGTTTCAGCTTGTTCAGACTTCACAAACTCCTGAGTTGAGGATTTCTTTGCAGTTTTTTGTTTTGGATTCATAGACTGGGTATTTTTCTCATCAGGATRTACTAGTTCTGCAGCAGAATCAGCAACATCACCACTCTTGTTCTTGTTCTCAACTGGTGCCATAATTCCCCACTGGCGAAGTTTCCAAAAAGTGATTTGGTTATGGTAATTAGCAAAGTAGGTGCAAAAGTATGRGAGAGAAAGAGAACAAACCTAAAAAGAAAAGGCACCGTCTTTAAAATCCAAAAACAAAAATCATATCAAGAGTAGTTCTAATTCTGATACAACCATAAGATTCAATGCTTATAATCCCAATTACGTTCAAAACCCAGAAAAATCATGAGCTATAAACTCAAAGCCGAGAGATTTGGATGGCAAGAAAGACGCAATTGATGGACATGAAACGTAATTCACACACCACACGACAACATTACGAAAACTTGCCTCAAATTATAAACTGAATGTGCTTGATCCAAACGCTGTCGATTAACGGAGAGGTGGACAACGTTGGAGGAGGCTGAGAAAGGCCGGTGCTCCCGGAGACAGGGAGAAGGAGCCGGATGGATGAGATATGGGTGGGGGGACCCAGAGTCGGGTTCGGACCTGGGGTTGGACTTATAGCAGCAGGAGAGAAGTGTTTTGGGCTGAGTGGGTGGGTAAAAGAGGATGGAAAAGTCCAGGGAGCGGCTGGGCTCTGGCCTTACTCTCTTTTTACATATATCTGCAAATCATAACATAGTACCTTCTAATAGTTTTATTGCACAATATAGAAAAAAAAAAAAAGATATATATATACATATAAATTAATAATCTTGAGATCATGTATTGATCATTAAATTAACTTTTATTTTATAAAAAATAAAAAGTATTATATATATGATAAAGAAAAGATCAAGAGATGTGGAAAATACTACGTACTTAATTTTGCAAATATAATTTAATTTTATTGATATCTTCAAAGTACGGAATATTTCTTAACCAATTCGGTCCACTTCTCCTATATAAATAATTATTTTATAATTCTCAAATTTAAGTGAAAATTGACTATAAATTTTTTCATTATTAAGAGGTCAAAAAAACCTGATGAATATATTAATGATAGATGTTTACGTTCTATTTTTGTTATTAATAAATACAATGAATCGGATTAATAGCATCATGAATATAAATAATAAGAAAATCTTCTATTCTAATAAGCAATAATATCTTCATATTAAGAAAATATAATCTGTAATTAGTGAACTATTAAGTTAGGTTATGAATGGAACTAAAGGATTATGTAAAATAAAAAATTAAAATATTATATTATTAAGTTAGATACATTTGGATTGAAACTTAAAATGAAAAAAGTAATTTGGTTTGAAAAAATATTAAAATGTTCAATTAAATTATGAACATTGTTATGATGTGTTTCAAACTTAGTCAATTAAACTAATAACTTTGATAATTATCATTCTTAAGTATATTAATTGCGAGTTTGAGGAGAAATTAATTAAGAAGGAGCAATTATAGGGTTAGTTAATAAGTCAAGTCAATCATTTAAACTTAGTCAAAATGAATTTTCCTTTGTTTTGAAAACTCATTTAAATTGAAAATTCATGAGAAATAAATAATTTMAWAACAAATAAAACGAAATGAATGAAAATCATGTTAATCACTTGCATGTCCAGATATTATTGGGTTAATACTCAATATTAATCCATTAAATTCAATACCCACATATTTGTCAAACTATATTCAAGTCTTCATCTACCTAATTCATTATTTTTATTGTAATATCTAACTTTTATATTACAATACCCCATCGTTCATTAGGCAATAAACGAATATTCATCCAAATGTGGCCTAAATTTAACTTGTATTGTAATGAAACTTAAAAAAAAATATATATATTGTTTAATAAAAACTATTAATTTATTGAATATTATTTTTAAAAAAATTACTGTATAGGAAATTTGAGTTCACATAAATATTTTTCTTAATATTAGTAGCAACTCTGAGGATTGCATAGTGGAAAAGGCCATCTGTTGTTTGCTAGTGAAAATAAAGAGTAATCCAAATGAGAAGGGATTTATTTGGGGCAATGCAAACCATACTGTTTTCCTCCAATTTCTTATATGAATAAAGTTCTTTCATTCGTAAAATGTGCACCATTATAAGGTAACATAGTAGGTAAAAGCTTATATGCCTTTCTACCAAGATTGCTTCTCAGGAAAAGAAAAAAGCAGTGGAGCTTTGCCATCGGAGTTTAGAACACAGTAGAGAAATTAATGCAGGAAGCCATCTGAGTTTATGGACACAGTAGAGTTTCTGCATCAGGAGAGGAATTCATCTTACATATTAGTACTTAGTATTCAGAACTCTCCCAAGGATATCTTACCAAGTTCATTGTGAATCACCAACAAAAACTGGGAGTTTGCATACTACATACGTTTAATATGTATCTAGGAAGCAGCAATCTATAATCAGTTGCATTTGTGGCTGCTGCATGGTTCCATTACACCTAATCTCAAGCAGAAAGAAGCCTATGTTTATCAGTTTATTCAGAGACATATGTCAGGTCTTTTCCCGACCTGCTTTGCAGCCCCCTCTCTCATCGTAATTGGYGAAGAGCCGATGTCTGTCATTTTTAAAAGTATAGAAGAATCAATGAAACAATGGAAAGCAGTAATATAATACTGTTATTTCTTCTCTTCTGCATTGAAAGGTARCAGAGTTTTATGTGGGTTTGCGGTTATGTTTTTTCATCTCCAGACAAGATAGTATTGCTATTATCTKSTGTACTCACCTCTCATATTCTAGTTTTTGGATTACTATCCCATTTAGCAGAAGCTCTGAATCATATACTGCAGCTCCTGGAGAAGTTRCAAAATGCCTGAAGGTTGTCATTACATCTCATTGAACCTGTACATTACTCGAAAGAAGTGATTAGAGACAAGGTTATACCTTTCTTAAGAAATGGCACACAAGCAGTATAGTCTCCTTCAGAAGAAAGAATTAATACATCATTTGATATGATGTCATCCTTTGTCACTCTTTGAATTGCCTGAAGAACATTTAAAATCAGAAAGTTTTTGAGTTTATGTATTGAAGGAATTACAAATTATTAAGTGGCAAACAGAAGCAAATTTACTCATCTGCTATTCATGCTACAGTGCTTTTATCTTTCACATGACTACTTTCCTTAAGTTCAAATGTTCCAGAAAATTTATGAAAATCTATAACAATTTGGCTTTGAAAATTCAGTAGTCTCATCAAATGTGGCTACTGAATGAAACTAGTTTATAGTTAAAGGATCACATTTATACTTCTCTTCGAATTTTCTTTCTGTTTCTCTTGAAAATCACATCTATTTGTCTCAAGAACCAACTCAAGGTCATAATTAGAGCTCGCCAATCGAACCCCATAAAATTCCAGAACTGTGTACCTTGCCCTGAACTGCTTTGACCAAGCTCTGAATCAACTCTTCATCGGGTTTGATATTGGGGGTAATGAAGACTCTTCGACCCTGCAGACAAAGCAGAAAATAGACCATGAGAAAATGAATATTCAGCTCTGAAAGAAATGACGTGAGTTCAAGCAATAAGCATTGGCAGTATTTGTCACCTTTAGAAGTGGATGCTGGTTAGAACAAGCAAGAGATACGGGCATGCTAAAACCAATTTCTCTTTCCTTTCTAGCATCTCTCAGTATGTAACTTTTCTCATCAATGTGATAGTTTGCTTGCCTGCAACTCTCAATCCATAAAGGTGTGACCACTGGTTTACCTAAAGCAATTGCTTCCAACATGTTCCTTGTGCGGACAAATCTATCGGCTATGAAATGTGTGGCAACCGAGCAACAAGATGCAATGGAAAATCCTAATCGTGCAATAACCTTTCCAAATAAACAAAACCAGCATTAGTAAATCCACAATCCAGACTCAACAACAATGGAAGTTAAAAGAATGCCCGCAACCAGGGGAAAAAGAAAGGTTACATTTTTCTGCTGGTTAATTATATTCGAGTCCAGGTGCTGACTGAACAGGACGCACACAGTTGCCCTATGCTGTCTTCTGGCCTCTCGAGGCAAAATATCAGGTAGAGATTTGCTATATCCTAATCGAGTAAGCTCTCTTATAAGGGATGGTTTTGACAGGACAGTCTTGCCTGATTTCTTGCAATCCGCATCAGTCAAGCTGATTTTTGATGTCTTTATGTCATCTGCAACTGCATCCAACTTGGTATTTTCTGAATAACCAACGGATGAAACTGAATCCTCGCCATATATTCTGCAAGGTTGTTCTGAGAATTCTCCTTTAACAAGATCCACAGGAGCCATTTGTTCACTCGTGATTGCAGATTCACAATTACCAGAACCAGGCAAACTCTCTGCATCACTTTTCTGCTTCGACGAACACACTGAATATCTTCTTTCTGTGAAGGACTGACTTTTAAGGAGGGTAAATGCTGCTAGACCACCCATCCAGTTTGTAGTGTTTCTGTTATGAATAGGATCATGTATTTTCTTTTCCTCAACATTTACTGGAAACCAGGCAGATGGAATACTACCTTCATTTGAGTAGGGTGCTAAATTCCTCTGTGTTCTTTTCCCTTTCGGGTAGTTCCACAGATCCAAATTCAGTAGACCAGTGGTTCCATTTAAATCTGAAGCAAATTTGTTATGCTGAGTTCTTTTAAAATTTGTAACATCTGCAGATGCGTCAGAACCAAACTTGAAACGTTTCCCCCCGACTCCTACCTTTTTGTGCACGTCAGGGGCATTGAAATCCACTTTGCAGCTTCTTTTTCTTTTTAAACTTGAAACTGGATCCTTAGGTCTTTCCAAGGAGCTCATGGAGGACAAATGCTTCATCCCCTTAGTAGCGCGTGAAGATTTCCTTGGATCTCCTCGAAGGTTTTTGCATTCAGCAGACTTTGAATCCTCGTTCAAGTTATGTCTTTCACAAGTTTCATCCTTTTTTGGTTGACTGAACACCCTAGAAGATCTTCCGTTCATGTTTTTCTTCATATTGACAGGATTTTCACAAAATCCCTTTGCAGTCATTGGCTCCCGGGAGATAACATTGTTTTCTAATGTTGACATGGAAGTTGACTTCCTTTGGCTTCCAGATTGCTTTTCAGATGAGYAAGATATGCTCCCATGCAACTTGTTGGCAGCCTTTTGGTTTTCTGATTGTCTCCCAGTGATTTGTGAATTTGCACCAGYCATACCCTTCCGGGTACAAACTTCTGATTTAATATTCCCAGGTACACCTGTTTCAGGAGAGTTGTGAATGTTATCCTCAGGTACTTCATATCTTGCACTAAAGTTGGGCGGTTGTGCATTCAGTAAAGCTTCCATAGCTTCAGCAGCCATCTGAGTCTCAAATCCTATATCAAAAATTTCTGGCATATTGGCTTCACTTTCATCCTTTTCTAAATGCTGCCACAATGATCCCTTATCACCCCGTTCATCCAACTCCATGACAAAATTGTTTTCGCTACTTTGCTCTTCCGCCCAGCCAAAGGTTCCTGGTTTTCTAGCTTTAGCCCCAGAGTGGACTCTCCTTACCAAAGTTTGAACTCCCTTTGCTCTTGAGGCGGGAGGTGATTTTGTTCCCTTGGCCCTTCTAGTTTCAACCTTCTCAGACAACGTCAGATTGTTAACTGACACAAACTGATCAAAAAAGCTCAGGGCATTCACTTCTGATGGCGCTCCAAGTTCCTGAGAATCAGCATCCGTAATACATGGAAATTCATGATGAGAAGATACATATGGAACATCTATTGCCTCCTCCATTATTCCACAGTTTGTTGGAGCTGACTTTTGCTCATCAAGGACATCATCAGCCAAACTTCTCCTGGTCAAGTTTTCAGTAGATCTCTTGGGATCCTCATCAACACAGTTTGCATTCATCTCATGGATTCTTGATATTCCAGTGTCTGATACAAGTAAAGGCCCCTGATAAACAGCAGCAGCATGAACAGCCCCAGGCTGCTCAGAATTACAATGTTCATCAGTAAGAATTCTTTGACCAGAATCCAGTAGCTGAAGGGAATGTCCACAAACTTTTCTAGACTGCCCTCTTAAATATCCTGGAATAAAGAAAGTTCAACCAAAAAAAAAAAAAAAGAAAGGATAATCGTAAGGGGAAAAAATTTGATATGTAGAAATCATCGAGTAGAAATGCATTAATTTGAAACCAACACTTGAAACTTTCAAAAGAAGGAACATCCTATCCATGAATCAAAAATAAAATTATTAATGGTTTTTCACAATTCCACCATTTCAGGACCTAGACCCTCCCAGTAAACGACCAGACTCCCAGCAAAATAATCAATATTATTTTGCAAAATGGGTTACCTGGAGCAGCACGGTTCCATCCCTCTATGTGTGAAGCATATTCTCCATTTCTTCTCTTGCTTTTCTTCAATGATAACCCACTAGTCATGCTCACAACTTCATTTCCTTCTTCGTCACTATCAAGCACAATATCATTCAAAGAATCTTTTACCACATCATCCACATTTTGACCTCTCATTTTTCCAGCATAATCTGGTGCATCCAACACTTCGGTGTCCATTGCAACAGCGTCCTCTAGGGGAACATTGCACTGATCCCCATCCTTCATCCTATCTCTTTGTTTTTTACTCATCTCAAAGCTGAAAAACAAAGTTCCTCATGAAATTGGTCAAAGCAAAGTTGAAATGCAGGAACCAAAAACGAAAATCGCTTAAAAACACATTTTTGCATGTGCAGAGCTAATCCTAGTCAAATTGCAATGCGTACAGCAACTTAAAATTCAAGAATGTGGCAATTAGTGAACGAAATATATATGCCCCATGGAGATATTTCAAGTCTGGAGGCATGAAAACTCTTGTGAGCGATATTTGTTTAACTATTTTTGCATCATTTCTGAGCAATACTTTTTTATCCTTGTTTAGCTATGTAAAATTATTGAAAATACCTTCTGTAGTTAGATGGAAGATTGCGTCTACCGATCAATATTCGAACTTTCAAATATGACATTTTTAATTAATCAACATCCAGAAGAAATTTATTAAGTACTATAGTATTTGTCAACATTATCCAAAAGAGAAACTAGCAAATCAGTTATATTTAGAATCAGTCAGGCAATAACAGCCGGTCACGAACTCCCATTTACTCTAAATTCATAAGCATCGTAAACATCATGATCAACACGACAACGAACAAATTTCATTTAAATCATACAGAATGTAACGAATATAGGGGAAGGCAAAATGGAAAAACCAGAATACAATRATCAGAAGTAAGAGGAATCCAATCACCCAAAATCAAAAAATTTCCACGATACTTCAGCACTAAGTTTAAATTTAGGTAATTAGAAGATGATCATGGAGAAAATCACCTGGGGTTGAAACRAGGAAAAACTGGAGAAAACAAGTCCGAGAAGGTGCCGGTCAAATTGAAACGTGAGTATCGATTATCGTCTGCAAGACCTCCATTATTCATCGGAAAAGCGTTTGATATTTAGAGCAGCCAAACATTTACTCCTGAGTGCTTCTGTGGGATTGAAGGGCGGGAAAAATAATTTGGACAAAGCAGTGTTTGGAGGGAACCTTTCATATACAAATTTCTACTCGCACAATAAGAAAATATCAGGGGTTCGCTGTCGAGACGGGCATTTGGTCTAGTGGTATGATTCTCGCTTAGGGTGCGAGAGGTCCCGAGTTCAATTCTCGGAATGCCCCTATATTTATTTATTTTTATGATTTGCCATTTTAATTTAATTCCTTTTTCTTTATTTACCATTTACTTTGTTTAACAAAAACTAATATTGACTGTGGTAAATTATTTATTTCTTTATTTCTTTTTCCTTTTACCATTTTCTTCTTTCCAATGCCTCTTTTAGATAAGAAAAATAAATTAATATTAACTGCAATTAATTATCTTATTTCTTTGTACATTTAGATATTCTTTTTCATGATTTTGTAATAGTATTTTTTTTCTTCTTCTTTTCTTTTAACGTAGTTTTTTTATATCTTATTTGATATAGAATTTTAATTTTTTAATATAAAGTAACACTTCATACATGCATAAATAGTCAAACTCAATAAAGATATATCAAATTAATTTATTCAATATATTTCCTCCAGATTTTTTTATCTGTGGTTTGAGATTTTTTCTTTTTCTAATTTTGTAATTTTATAAAGCCAATCAAGTAATTATTATGTTCTTTCCATGCAATTTTATCTTTAAAGTTAAATAATTCAATCAAAAATTATATTATTGACGATTATTATATTCAAAATAAAATCTTCCACAATATCAATACCGGTAATGCTTGTATTCACAAATTATATTAATGAAAGACTTCATAATTTGTAGTATCAGCATTTGTCACTTTTATATTCTTATAAATATGATAATATTCAAAATTTGAAATTTTGACATTTTATGAATTTTTAAAATATTAAAAACTAGTTTATTAAAAGAAGAGTACATTAAAAAAAAAGTAATATAATCTTTTAATCGTATAATTTAACGATTTATATAAGTAATCACGCGTAATTCGGACTTAAATATGGGATTGATACTATTTTATCTGAAAAATAAATAAAAGATCAAAATTGGAAAAATGATTGGGGCGTTCCGAGAATCGAACTCGGGACCTCTCGCACCCAAAGCGAGAATCATACCACTAGACCAAACGCCCGCCTTACTCTGGCCACCATCCACAACCATATCATGAAACATATAAAACCACATATATCATTCAGACTTAATTTGTTACATATTATTTATTATATTATTCAAAATCAGCATATTATTATTCTCTTATACTATATAATATTCTCTTTTAATTTTTTTGTAAAGTAGAGAAGAATATATGTTTTGAAGATTTTTTGTATGTATTATTTATTAAATTCACTCAAAACGTGAAAGCTATATCTTGTATATATTCTAATATTTAAAAATATAATATGCTACTTAAATGAAATTAAATATAACTAGCCATGTAATATATTTCGTATCTTTCATTAAAATGTTGAAATTAATTTAAAGTTGATTACTAAATTATTTAAAATAAAGATTTTCTTTTTAACTTTTTAAAAGAAAAAAGTTAATGTAAACCGTTGAAGATCCTCCCGCATTTGCAGGCACACTATTGGAAGAACTCTACTACTTACTTACTAGTCCTGTTATGCTGTAACTCCACCCCTTCTTCTTCTCCTTCAATGCTGTATCATTCACTCGAGCGCCTCCTTTCTTTCTCAGGCTTCTTCAGTAGCGACTCTCAAAGTCATCGTGTCGTGTTCTATGGAATCGTCGACAGAGGACGGGTAAGATTGAATTCAACTGAAATTTTTGTGCTTGTGATCACAATTCAACCATATCTATTTTGCGTCTCCATTTGAGTTTGTATTTTTTTTTTTTTTCAAAAAATTCACTGCTTTATGAACTACAATTGGGCGATCGAGACTGTTACAGTTCGCGATCTCTTTTCATTATACTGTATATGCAAAAGTTTAGATTTTTCGGTGATCTCTTTAACTTTATTATTAGGAATTCAGTTTACTAGAATAAAGAATGTTCATCAGTTAAAAAAAAAATTCTTTGTTTTCCATCACTCTGGTGTCAAATTGACGCAAAGTGAGCGATTTCATTGGAGTTACAACCATAAAGAAGTTAAAAGAGATTTTTAGAATTTTCCCTTGAATGTTTTTTTCCGAATTTTCTTGATTCTTATAAATTCCAATGGCTTTGGATACATGATCTTCCTGATTGCGATGTTTTCTTCTTTTAGGCATTCTAATGCGAAATAAGAAATTATATTCTCCTATAGGTAACAAAAATAGAAATAGCAGGTTACTTATTGACTCTTGTATGACCCTTAAACGGTGAGATCTTCTGCCTTTAGTTTGGATAGCTAAAAGCTTAGATTTTTATACTTCTGTGTCATGCGTGAATACTGCCTCAAGCCATAGCTGGAGATCCTGGTCAATCAAGCTTGACTATTTATGTCAATGCGTACACATTTGCACTGGGTTGATCAATAGAGAGGAATAAAATCGCTGTGCACTGTTGCTTTAATCATATTATTTTGAATCTTTACTCCTGCATTAAATTTGTGTTAACAAGCTATTCTCACAATGATCCATTCCAGCACTTTGGAGAATGATGTACGAACAAGACCATGGGCTGATCTTCCTCCTGAGCTTCTATCGCTGATTGCAGATCGCTTGGGGCTGGTTGAGCTACTTGGTTTCCGTGGTGTCTGTAAGGGCTGGCGTCATGCTTCTTCTGCAGCTTCAGCTCAAACTGAATCTGCCGTAGAAGTCGAGCCTAGTTTTCTAATTCATGGAGCAGATGGGAAATGCAGTTTCTACTATCAGGGGAGCAAGAAAACGCACAGCATGAACATCCCGGAGCTCGACAAAGCAATTTGTCTTGCATCAGATCACGGTTGGCTACTCCTCGCCCGACAAGAAGAACAAGCCTCATTGTTCTTCTTCTGCCCCTTCTCTCGCACGAGAATATTATTGCCTCAACTTCCCTGCTCGGAGCTTTCCGAACCCGTGGCTTCATTGTCGGCTCCTCCTACTTCTCCTGACTGCATTTTGGCCGTTGCTAACAGAATCAACAACTCCAAAGTAGAGTTGCATCGGCTACACCGGGGAACTAGCACATGGACTACGCAAGATCTCGACGTGACTCAAATATGTAACCTTACCGGTGCCTTTTACCACGGATGGTGTTTCTACTTTATGCATGATTGCAAAGGGGTACTTAAATTTTCAATGGAGGAGCAAAAGTTGAAGTCATATGTATTAGTTAACAGAAATGAACCAGGGATTGAGTCACTACCGTTTTCATACAGGCAGCAAAATTTCAGTTACTCTCACATGAAGAACAGATTGGAACTGCAGGATGATATTTCGTTTTCCATTTGCGGGACATATTTGCTGACACGCAAGGGCTGGGTGCTTATTAAAAATGAAAAGATCGAGCCTCCAAATCCAGAGTCTCCAGACGAAAAAGCCATAGTTTGCCAGGTTAAAGGAATATGGATTCATCCTCGATTTCACCAAATTCSTCCAAATCAGAGCTGGTAGCMTCCTTTTTGAAGTCATTTATGTCTTGGTTATTGCTCTTCTAGTTTAAAGTTCTTACTAAAGATGAAATCATCTGGTTTTGATTCATTTGGAGGGCGAACAATTGCTATTTTGATTGATTGAATTCGAACGTATAAGTTGTTGAGTAAATAAACAGATTTTTTTGGTATTTTAAGTAGTAATTTTCCTCTTCTTCATCCGCATCAGTTTACACTGATAAAATCTTGATTGAATTGATATAAATACAACTTGTCCTGTATAACCACGACTCAGAGTCAGAGATGCTTCTGCTGCAAATGAAGGGCTGGCCGGTGGCATTGATGTTGGCTCGGGATGCTTCTTTCCGTGGTCTGTTTTGTCTTGGCATAGCAAATCAGCAATTAGCGTAGTAGCCTAGTGGCGTTCAGTTCAGACGTCACTTTCAATGGGCTACTTGCGGTTTTCTAAAGGAGTTGACCTTTGATAATATGCGAATTGTGTCTACGTCATTTCAGCTTTTGCTTTCCCGTGAGATTCTAAAGCTCCCTTAAACCGCAAACCTCTATTATTCCTTGCAAATTTCAGCGTTTTCCACTTTTGTGTATTAGATTTGATATGGATTACTATTTTAATCGATCACAACTTTAATATATATATATAGATATATATATATAACAATCGATACAGGTTTAATGGAGAAAATCAAGTGAAGTTATCTCATTAGGGGTGAGTATGAATCAATCTGACACAGTAATTGCTAATATTTGATGTCCACTTGAGGTAATAAAGAAATGGATCGATTAACTTACCCAAAAAAGAATATTCACATCTATCTATAGGCCAAGAAGTAATGGAATAAGAGAAGCTTATGGACCACTAATTTTATAGTGTTGATGGATTTTTTATTTTTCCTTTGCAGTATTATGTATTTGTTGACTCCTATAACACTTGTCAGCCATGCCAGCCCATCCTTGTCGCTGTAGACTCTCAGGGCTTACAAATTCATATAGTCATTAGTCAATATCTGTTCATCCCCCTTCCCCTCCCCCTCCCCCTCTCCCCTTTTTCTCCCCGATTCTGTTGCTGACTTGCTGCTGTTGATTCTTAAAAGGCAAAGAGAAAAGAGTTCCTTCACTCATCATCCAATTCCAAGCACATTAGACCTGCGGGCTGCGGCGAATCAAAGCACAGCTGATAAATTTGCAACTTCCGCCTCTGCAAGCCCTCCTCACCAGTAGAAGAAGAAGAAGAAATGTTCAACATGATCAGATCGAGGTTGGTTCCTTAGTCATTACTCAAGTTCTCGTTCTGCTTGATTCTTTCTTTACGATCTAATACTCTATGTATATAGAGATCGGTTGGACTTGAATGATGTAAAGTGTGAAGGGTTGCTTTTGGCAATGCATGTTCCCTTTTCCTTCACCGGAGAAATTACTTTAGAGCCACACACGATGACTAAATTATGTGGAGCGCAGTTTGCTTGTACAGCCAAACCTCCATCGGCCGAAGTTATCTTCGTTGTCTGTTTCCTTTTCCCTTCTCTGTTTGTGTATTGTCTAAGCTATCCTCCTCTCAATATGTAGGTTCAGAAGCGCCTTCATTTCCAGAGACTTGCTCTCTGATCAAAGCTTCAACCGAGAGTTATCCACCCACATAGGAAGGTGCGCAACTCTCTCTCTCTCTCTCTCTCTCTCTCTCTCTGGGGCGTGTTTGGTCATATAAAAACAATAAGATAAACCCATGCAAGGCAGTGGTGCATGCATAAATGTGTGTTTCTGTGAACTCCATGTGAAACTTGGAAATTTCGAAATGATTGTACTGTTATTTTGACAACCACATGCCCCCCCCCCCCCCCCTTGGAGATGACGTGATAGGAGGGGGTGTCTCTTCAGTGTATAGTGATTCATCATCTATTTGCAGCCACTGATTTAACAATTACACGTTAGGTGTTGTCCGAAACAGACGTGCATTTCCCTCCTTTGTTTTATTACAAGTTGGCATTCATAATCTACTGCTAGATAGCTCCATCCTGGAAATTGGAGTTCACAATTGTCTTAGATGCCTCCGTCCTCATGCATGGTCGGAGAATTTGATTAGATCCACTGAGTAATTCTAGATCCTTTTTTTTTTTTTTTTCCTTGAAATAAAGCAAACTAGAAGGGAAGATAGCATTAATCACTGGAGCGGCAACTGGAATCGGCAAAGAAACAGCGGCCAAATTCATCAACAATGGAGCAAAAGTGGTGATCGCCGATATAGAGAAAAAGATGGGCCAAGAGACGGCAAGGGAACTCGGACCAAATGCCAGTTTCATAGCCTGCGACGTCACCAAGGAGTCCGATGTATCGGATGCAGTCGACTACGCTGTATCTAAACATGGACAACTTGATATCATGTACAACAATGCCGGTATTGCTTGTCGGACACCACCAAGCATAACGGAACTTGACCTGGCTATATTCGATAGAGTCATGGCAATCAATGTCCGAGGTGTTGTCGCCGGAGTCAAGCATGCTTCTCGAGTGATGATTCCCCGAGAAACTGGCTCCATTCTGTGCACTGCTAGTGTTACGGGGATAATGGGTGGGCTTGCACAGCACACATATTCAATATCCAAATCGAGTGTCATTGGGATTGTGAAATCCACCGCGGCCGAGCTGTGTAAGCATGGAATCAGGATAAATTCTATATCACCGTTTGCGATTCCGACCRCCTTTGTGAAGGAGGAGATAAGAATGTACTTTCCGCGGCTGAAGGATGAGCAGATTACAGGGATGATACATAATGCAGGAGTGCTCAAGGGAGCTTACTGTGAACCCAGTGATATAGCAAATGCTGCACTTTATCTTGCCTCAGACGATGCAAAATACATTAGCGGCCATAATCTGGTGGTTGACGGTGGTTTCACATCAATGAAAAGCTTAAACTTATCATTACCAGATCAGATGCAGAAGGAGATTTGAAATACTATTCTTATTCTTTGATTTCTTTAAGAAGAAAAAGAATAGCCAACTGCAACCATTGATCAATCAATATGCAGTATAAATGAAATCTTGATGGTCCATGGTTTTCCCAATATCACAGTATTATTTATTTATTTTCACAATGACAAAAGAAAGAAAATAAATTATGTACAAGAAACTCACTCCAACAATACAATGATAAAGTACAAGTTTACTAGGAAAACCTTTAACTGACACCCTCCTCCAAACAGGCTCCAAATGGTTGAAAGTCCCAGAGAGATTAAAGACAGTGAAACTTGGATAAATTTCAATGACTTGAGTAGAGAAAATAACCCCTTGGTCTAATGAGTGCATTGGTTCCAGGACACCTTGTCTTTGGGTGGCTGTATCAATCAGAATTTTTCTACTATAATCTTGCGCATGAAGTCCTCTGGTGCTGGAAAACAGTTAAGTGAGAGAATTAAAAACTAGTTCTCCTCCTTGCTTTCTTCAGTAAACAAGTTCAACAACAAAACTATAAAGTCTGCAAGATCTAGAAGCCACAATACTATAACCAAGGGCGCGTAACAGGGAACAAGTAATACTAAGACTATGCTTGGATTCTACTTAACTCACTTCTCCATATCTCATACGTTCCTTCACTTCATCACTTCTTACTTTGGGTACATGCACAGGAACTGTTAGAAGGCTCCTACCTTTGTATATCAAAAACCCTAGATTTGGCTAATTGAGTGCCCATCGCACAAAATTATGTGAGGCCCCAATTTTTTCGTGGAGATGACCTTCCCCCCCCCCCCCCCCCCCCCCCCCCCGCTTGAGGGGATTCAATGAGCCTGTCCAAGGTAGGATTTTCCTCGTGTACTAATTCAATTAGCCCATCCCTCAGACAAATTTCTTGTGGAACACACGAACCCAAGATCTATTAAATGTCTCAAAACTGTTGCTTTAGATATCAGTTCTATAACCGTACTAGGTGCAAATCTGAGACACCGGGTCAACACCAAAGTATAAATGCTATGCTATGCTCGCTATTGAGTAGAAGAAGAATAAGGCCAATGCCAGGACCCTCTTGCATGGTGCACTAACAATTGAACTAAGACATCATGATGAAACTGACTTTCTACTACCAATAGTCATAATGAACTCTACTCATGGCTTAGAAATATAATCATTCTAGATCACTAAATATCCTATGAAGAATAGTCATGGCAATGAAGGTAAATGCTAGAATATTCTGTCATTGAAAAAGTTATACCACTTGAGGGAGTACAAGTACCTAATCCACCAGTGAACAACTTAAACTGACCAAGTGCCTGCCTGATGAACATTTCAACGCCATTCACTACTACCGCTCCAACCTCTGCAGCCTCTTGCAACAGCCGAGTATTTCGTGGTGTGTAAACTGCATCAAAAACCAACTCATACGATCCCAAGGATTCCTAAAATTCACAAACATGCTCAGCATATTAATCATCCGTATGCCCATACAAACTCATTTGTGCTTTGGAATAGATTTTGAAATAATCAGAACCTTGCAGACGGGAGTTTGGTTGATGTTTGGCTGCATCCCGACTGCAGATGCATTTGCAAGAATCATCCCTTTCTCAGGGCAAAATGTGTTTAAATTTTCATAAGGCAAAGCTTCACCAGAAACTGCTGAAGCAAGAGCCTTTGCCCTCTCTATCAAATAGATCAAATAGATCTCGAGTAGTCAGTTAAATATGAAAACAAAGGGTGAAGGAAAGAAGGAACCTTGAGGGAGAAATTTACCAAAATTACGGTTGAAAATAATGACTCTTGCCCCTCTGCTCTTGGCACCAAAAGCAATTGCCCTTCCTGCACCACCTGCTCCAACCACCACAAGCATTTTCCCAGCAATGGGAGAAGCTTGTGATGCCTGCCCATTGGTAGTTCTTCTTTCTGTTCCACAAGAAATAAATTATCATATGATGTTTGATTTATCTATGTTACCACAGAGAGAAAAATAAAAAAATAAAAAAGAAAGAAAAGAATTAACTAAACAATCAAAGAATGTATAATTTCCTGTCACTTGGTGTGTAAATCCTAACCACATCTAAAAAGAAAATACAAAAGATTCCCAGCTAACTCAGCTGACATGGTCCCTACAGAGTCATATGATGAACAGAATTAATCCTAGTTGACTTGCATCCAAAAGGGAACTCCTATTCCAGATTAGCAAGTTATTGGACCAAGAAGATACAAAAGGTACCTAAAAGACAATTCCACAGGCCTTGAGTCCCAGAAGGATGAGGTCAGGGGAACAAATGTAATGCAATTTTCTTGTGCATATGTATCCCACAACAAAGGAAATAACATTACCTCTAAGAGCATCTTCTATGGCGGTTATACAAGCTTCACAATCTGTATTGTAACCAACCAGCTTCCCATCACTAGGCCTCCTTATGATGGTGTTTACAGCTCCAATGGACTGATTGTGGAGTATGAGATGATACAGAAAGGGTCACCACAATGTGGAATAAACTGCAGAAAGTGAAATAAGAAACCATACAACTCCAGAACCTTTTCTTTTCCCTCTTTGGGCACACTTTTCCAATTAAAATGTCCATCTGGAACTTAAAAAGTGAAAATCGACCCAATCTTGAGTATAGTCATTTTAGCTCTAATAATGTGCCAAGCTAGTATTATGACAAGCATGGATCCAAAAAACTTACAAAACTAACACGCTCAGCTGGTAATATAAACATTGTGGACACACATTCATCCATTCAAGTGGTTAGCAATGATATCTGGATCAGCTTCTATTGGTCCAGCATGATTAACCCATGCAAACCCACCCATTATCAAAGCCAGGGTGATAGAACCCCAGAGATTAATTAAGTGGATAAAATCTTCAAAAAAATAATGAATTCTGTTTTACGCTATTTGTTGCAGATTTATAAAACGTTCAAGTCAAGCATTCTTTAGGACATAGTTGTATCATGGGGTTAATTTTGGAAGTTGCTTTCAACAAAAATTTTATGCAAAATTTATTTTCTTTAACTGCACAACTTAATCAGTGATTTCTTTACACAAAAAACCAAGGTGATTATGTTTGGCACATCATTCTGTCACTACTAGGACTTGGGCAGCTAATGCCTTGGAAAGGAGGTAAGACACGGAAAAGACAAGCGTAGAACTATAAGAGAACAAATTATACACGAAAGCACTTAGTAGGCACAATTGCTCACTCACACACAAATTTCTGTCAAACAAAATGTAACCTTTTCCTTTACCAGGCTGAAATGAACATCAGAACTCATATCTCTGTGAAATTCCAAAAATTAGATATGTGTTCAGACCTTAGCAAGAGGATGGACTTCATTGCAGCACCCCAGTGCTGCTTCTTTATGAGGGATTCCAACACTGCAAGATTAAAAGGAAGAAATCTGTGCCTTTTGAATAAATTTGGTGACATAAAACACATAACTGTTATATTCTGAAGTTTGTTTGCAGTTTGGCTGTGACAAATCCAAATAGTAGAAGCAACGACAGTGGCATATTCAGTAAGAATTCTAGCGACCCACGTAAAAAGCTACAGATAAATTTTTTTAATTAAAAAAGCAACATAAGAAATATTCATTAGTTCTCTGCTGTTAAAGGTAGTAATTACCTGAAACCAGCAAAATCGCTGCATGAATACACCCTGAAGAATTCATTGACATTGTCAACCAGCAGTGGCACATATATTCCATCATATCCTGTATGCCTGAAGGCAGGATTGTGCAGAAGAGGGCCTTTGCTATGGCCTACAGGATTTGAGACAACCCCAAAAATTTTTGTATCTGGAGTCATATATTCTAGTTTGTAGACTTGCTTTATGCTGAGTAAAGGAGGCAACCCAGGTACAGATTTGTTCCCCAAAGATCCCCAGACTGTAAAGGCACCATATTTTGGTCCCAACAATTGGCTTATAAGACCTCTATCTCCAACAGCTTTTGCAATTAATGGTACCTGCACATATATTCTTCTTCAATCAAATATTATAACAAAACCAAATTCGCATAGAGGCATTAAGGTACTAACTATCACGCTTCAATTTGAAGAGCTTTTGATGATAATGAAACAAAGGAAGCAAGGAAGCCCCATTGAATGAATGCAAATGCATAAAACTTGCATATCAGGGGTTGTTGTGATAGAAGCTGAGTGATACACAAATAAGTTTTCAAGAAAGTCTGGTGGACAACTGATATGGATGGAAGAGAAAATCATTTGTAATGTGAAGAAATTACAAACATCAATTAACTCCAGCTAGCAAAGATAACAACTTTGGTGAATTAGCAGTATCTGTAGCTGGTTAAGTTGACTCGACCCAAATGAGAGAGTTAATCATATGCTAAGATTCGTAGCGTAATGCTCAGGCAAACTGGTGAGCCAATTGTTTCCATTACTTTTGAAGGTTCAGAACCTTGAAAGGGGGACTGAAGGCATTATTAGACGGGATTTACGAATAAAAGAAGAAAGGTATCAATAGTTGCCTCATCTTCAAAAATGACAGACATGTTTGGGCAACTTAAACATGGGGATTGGATCAGTTGGATGAATGAAAAGAGCAATTTTGGAATAACAAGTACCTGAGAGTGTGTCAGCATATGAAAAATGGGAGCTATGTCCGTGATATAAGCCACATCCACATCAAGTTTAATAACATCCGCCCCCGTAGATTGCAGCTGTATTATTAGGTTTCCAAGCTTCTCCTTGCAAGGATTGCCACCATTCAAATAGCTTGAGGTAATTATTTTGCTATTTGATCGTTTGTTCTTCAGTTCAGCAATAACATCATCAGTTGCCTCCTGAAAATTATCACGCAAAACAGGAGATTTTAGTCTAGAAAAGTAAACGTCTGCCTGCCATCATATCCCTTGCAAAGCAAGCATAATGAATTAACAAAATAGAATGGCAACATTGATTTCAAGAAGAAGTTACATTTTATAGAACGAAATCCTAAACACAAATAGTATACTCGATCAAAATCGAGAACCGGAAGACGGGTAAAAAAAGGGCTACAGGATGGAGCATGGAAAACATGAGAAAACGCAATCACTAACCTCGATGCCGATTTCGACAAATTCGACGCCCAATTCCACAGCCAGTTTGAGAACTTGCAACCATGTCTTCTTCGGTTTCCCTCCTCCTTTGCGCCTGAAGAAGAGAACAGAAGGTCAGATTCCGTCATCATCCCTTCAGAAATACTATTGTCCTGTTCCAAAGACTATTGCTTTAGCTCTCTTTTTCCTGTCTGACTTACTTTTTTCTTTTCTTTTCTTTTCTTTTTCTTTTTTGAGAAATTGGGCCTCGTAGATGATTGAGAGTAATTGTAATTGGGCTTGACAGATTCCCATCAACGTTCCAGGTCAGTAAGCCCATTAATTCAGCCCATTAAAATGAAATCAAACCCGCCACATTATCTTTCATACAAAAGTATTTTAAATTATGAAATGTATAACATTTCAACTTAAAATAAATCTTATTTAAATCTCAACATAAGTCCCTCCCTCATCAATAATCACATGTTAACCTTAACTCTCTCCTTCTCTCATTTCTCCATTTCTATTCAAGATTGGGTTGGCTAGGAGACTCCATCCCGACATAATGAAACCTAAGCATACACGTCATTTAAACAATGATGGTATATCTATTATCTGATAAAGAAAAGTAGATCTATTATCGATATAGTAGTCTGATGAAGCTTTATTTCTTACTTACGAAGATAATAAACAATGCATTAATTTTCTATCAACCTACTCTCCTTGACTTAATAAGGTATTTGATGTATTAGATATAGACACAAAAATGTGAAAATATAAATTTTCATAACCCCCAAAATATAGCGTGAGAGATTTATGGATGTGATATAGGATTACAATAAAACAAGATATCTTCTACGCAGGGAAACAATATATTTTCTTCATTAAGTAATGAAGCTTTTATTTTACTAATTAGAAATTACTTTTACTAAATCAATTGTTTTAGATAAAATAAAAAAATTAATAAATATTATATTGATATTTTAAAGTTGATGAATTTTAAAACATTAAAAACTTTCAAAGCAATAAGTGTCTTGAAACGGATTGAGTGTTACGTTTCTTCCTATGTTCCTAGAGTACTAATGCCTAACAAGTTCTTTAAGTTTTGGGCCAATAAACAAAATATTTTAATTTTTATAGTTACAAACGAAAGTGTGTAAGGGAAAAAAAAAAAAAAAAAAAGGGAAAGTGTGCGAATTGCCCCACGGCTTTTTGGGAAAAGAAAATCAAAATTGAAAGATGTTTAACACAGATAAGACTGGGCAAAAGGCAAGTGATGGGCCTGATGGCGATTGAGGAATGAGAGGGAACCCCCGTTCCGCCTCCGTGGCCCATTTATTGCCCAATATAGCAGGGAATTAATTTATTGATGACCACCAAGGAAGAGAGAGCAGAACCTCCACCCCCCCCCCCCCCCCCAAAAAAAGACCCCATGTTCTTGAATGTTGACAGGGTACGTCTACCACCTACCCTGCACCATTATTGAACTGGTTCCCGTGTTCTTCATACACTGAGTACCCCTGCAATTTATTTTTAATATGGGCAAAACAAAAATATGAATGGTGTCGGAGAAACACATGACTTTCCCCCTGTCACATAGCCCGAGATTGAACTTAGCTAAAGATTCGAGACCAAGCCAACTATGATGCAATACGCATGGTGAAAATCATATCTAGCCATCCATGATCCATGGATCAAGTAGTTCTAAGCATATCTGAGCCCTGCTTACAATGGCCACTAGCTTCTGCAATATTGGGAGCTTAGGCAGGCAACATGGACACACATTATGCAAACTACTGTGATCAGTAAAAAGAAAGAAATTACCCTGCAGGCTTGTGCTTCATAGAGCAAGATAAGGTTAAGACTTAAGAGGGTTGATGATGAATATGTATATATCTATATATATATGTGTGTGTGTGTGTGTACCTGCAGAAAGAGACAATGGAAGCTAAAGGTCTGCGTGTAATGAGCTCTTCAACCTCAGATATTTGGGAGAAGGACAATGAATGAATGCAAAGCTCCACAAGGTTTGCTCCTTCTTGCTTGGCTTGCTGCATAGAAGCCAGCATTTCTTCGTTTGTTTCGCATTCTAATGTGGTGCCAACCAGCAGGTCTTGCTTAAAACCCATTGAAGGATCGAGTGAGGAAGGAAGGAAGGGAGGAGCAAAGTAAATTCGCAGAACACAGAGTACTGCCTACTGTATGTTCGTGTGTGTYGTATAAACCAGCTACCACCTTATATAACCAGACGGCCAAGAGAGCGACGTATTGATATTAGGTATGGACTATTATTGGAGTATGATCATTTATGCAGTGCTTACTTATTCATAGCCACAAGAAATTCGCCATGTGAAACTTGAATTTATGCATTTAGAATGCCTTCCCATGTTATACAGTGATAATAAAAATATCTCATTAAGCATTTTTAAATTCGAACTAATTATTGATACTATGTTCGTTTCTCAATARAGGAATTTGATCTTGACCAATTCCCGATGCATGGRGCGAAAGTRCAGCTCTCAAAGGTGAATATMTTTAAAAAATATTTAATTACGAATATATTCAACATGAACACAAAATTTTACTATGATTTAAATAATAAACTTCTCAACTTTATTAAATTAGTCCCTCTTTAATTTATTTTTTCTATGTTATAAACTTTCAAACCAGCCAAAGAGTGTGTGTGGTCATAGGTAGCATCATCAAGACTTTGTACCTTAACGGGACCTSGGCTTTACATGCCAATCTGTGCCGAGGATCGAGAAAAGCTAATGGAGTCCCTTCGTACACATGGGTTTGCCGGGAGCTTCGTTCTGT
Source organism: Rhazya stricta (assembly GCA_001752375.1). Classification (NCBI taxonomy): domain Eukaryota; kingdom Viridiplantae; phylum Streptophyta; class Magnoliopsida; order Gentianales; family Apocynaceae; genus Rhazya; species Rhazya stricta. The sequence continues at coordinate 2,129,212 of MEJB01000001.1, read as the reverse complement.
CTCTCGATCGTCTCCTGGTTCTGTTTCCTTTTTTTGAAAAATTTATAAATAATATTATTTTATCAATTTTAATTTGACAACTTAAATAAAAATTCATTTATTTTCATGATATTTTATTATTTTTTTATAAATTTTTCGTTAATTACAATTTATCGTGATAAATTATAATGAAAATTTTAACTATTTTTTTTTTCATATTTAACCTAGATTTAACTTTGAACATTATGATTCAGAATTTATAATTAGGTTTAAAATTTTATATTAATTTAGTAGGATTTATGATTTTATATTAATTTAATAGGGTCTAGAATCTTAAGATTTAGAGTTTTAGGCTTAAAATTTAAAATATTTTTATTTATCATTTGAATAGATTATGGAATTAAAATTGACAGCAATCCAAAAATTATTACCTTCAAAATCATAAGGAAATTGTTTCACCAATTTTCTGATTTGTTTGTTACTGCCGCCCTTATCTAATAAATCAAACATAAGATTTTTTGTGTGAATGTCGATTTCAACCAATTTAATCACCAGTTGACTAGTTGTCAACGTTAATAATCAGTAAATATTATGTGGGGATCATCGTTTATCTCCAATAATTACAAGGAAACATTGTCGGTGCTGGTAAAAGTTTCAACGCTTCTAGGTTATGTTCTTGTTTATATTTATTGAAGTATTATTGAATATCGTTTTATTTTTAAAAAAAGACTAATTTAAAGAAGGTTTTATTTTTCAAAAAAGATTAATTTAAAGAAGCATTCATAATTAATAAATTTGTTTCCCCATGGACTCATATACTTTCACACTGGTGGGAATTCGAATTGTGTCCTAATAAGATTAGTTCGAGTTTAATTCGAATTATCTTTGAAAAAAAAAATTTAACTCAAAAMCTCTCTTAATAAAATGTCAATACCTCACGTCGATTTAATAATTCATTTRCTGAATAAATAACTGTTTTCAMATAATTAACAMAAAGCCCCATTAATAAAAAAAGTGCCCATATGATTACTTTGGGTGGAATATCTGGAATCGTGCAAAATTCAGCAAAATGCCAATTAAATCTCGCTTTCAAGCTTTCAGCTAAATTATGTTGCCTTCTCGCACTCTCTCGAAAAGGTTAGGKGCAACATGTGGAGGAATTGCATGCATAAAATACARACAAAAGAAGAAAAARGCATTCCTGTTAGTGCCAAGTCAAAGGTTAGTAGGTCTGGATCGTCAAATCCAGTGATATTATCTCCTAAGATGGCATTAGATGCATCTGGGCATATTACAACAGAATGCCCTCCAAGCTTTTGGGCAGTTCAGGCTACCTGATAAAGAAGTATTTGGGCCAAAAACTTTTAGGTTCTCAGGGCTCAAATCATTTTTGAGATGATATGATCCTGAACAAACAGTCACTAGTTGCGCCATGTGCCCTTCATAACATCGTAGCTCTTCTTTTTACATGATATTACCTTGCAATTTGATCATTTGATGTATCCATTGTCAAGCATCAAGTCCTGCTGCATTCGTTGGATTATAAGATCAATGGCTGCATTTGCTGAAGAAAATGCTCCGTGAAAGCTCTCCTGMTATGAGATGGATTCCAACTCTCTTGCCATTTCTAGCAATATCTCACCAATATCAGTTCTTTTCCCCATCAAAGATTTGTAGAATGACTGGCTAGCAATTTCACTAATTTTTATGTTGGTTTCCTCTGGACAATATTCATCATCTAGCCATTTATGCAAGGTCACCCTTAGCCATTCCGATTCCTGCAATTTGTAATGATGTTAAAGCATTGATTCCAAATAACATACGAAACTTGATATTTTCATATTACAGAACTGAATCATTCCGAGCTTAACTTGTATAATAGTCTCACAATTTGCTCCTACATAACTACGGATGAAAGCAAGCAGCTGCATGGTACTTATAAAATAGAACACAAGTTCAACAAAAGTGGGGCAAACATTCCTGAATTCCTAATACAGCGAAGCAACATTACAACACAATGAACAAGCCATTTTCTTTCTATGCTTACCTCAAGAAAAGCAAGTATCGAAAGGCTTGCTCTACCCAGGATTGTGCATACAAAACTTCCAATTATTTTAAAGAATATGTTTAACCTGACAATTGCAAGCCACACTAACAAGTAACACCTGAAACCATTAGGGTATTCACTTTCAATCACATCAGCAGCCACACAATTTGCCCTCGGCCCTATGCAAAATCACTTAATAAATCCAATTGCTGGACTACTTGATATACTCAATGCCTTCCAAGATCTTCTAAGTCTTATCAAATTTACATTGAAGGAGTCATCATATAGAGAAGAACTTCATAAGAAAGAAATCCTCTCCTAATAATTCTTCACATACACAAAAGGCACAATCCACAAGGATTCTCACAGTCAATGGCCCTTAAATCACTATAATTAAGAGAGAAGTTGAAACTCGTAGAGAGCTAGAGACTCCAGAAGCTACTAGTTAATGGAAGTCTTTTACGGAAAACATTTTCTTGAATGTCCCAAACATAATTAAATTCATCTAAGAATTTCAACCACGCCACTTTTTGGAGATCTCAAAATAATATGCATCAGTGACACATAAGAAAAACGTGGTTCCCTCTCCCCTGGTTCCTTTCTTCTTCAGCCATCAGACCAGGTTCTGGGCCCACTACCACCATCCAACAATTCTGTATTTCCATTTACCACCACTAAGCCACAGTTCAAGTAATTACTGTGATGTGTTCTTATTGCCATTGCCCTAGAGGGGGCCTTATACTAGTAGCTACGCATCAGCAAATTGATTTATTCCCCTGATGAAAACCATGTGAATGGTTTGATATTTAATAAGGATAAAGGGCAGATGCCTTTTAAACCATATCCTTCAATTCCGTCACTAGATGGACAAATATATCCATCAAGCATCTTTTTTGGTAAAAAGGTAGTCTTAACAGACATCAATTCTCCTGTTTGATTGAGAGCCATAGACCCCAAAGACTTCAATATGATAACTGTCTAGACCACCATCCTAGTCTCCTATCTACATCTAGTCCTAGCTCTTATGTGCAAAAACAATTCACCGATTTGACTTCATATGAACAGAATTCATGTATTCAGAGCAGAGGGTTTTTCGGGAGCAGAGGATGGCAACATAAAGAAATAACAAGGCTGTAAGGAAGGGAAACAAAGCCTACTCATGTGAAACATAGAAAAGCTCCTCCAAGTTGTTCAAACTCACGGACGCCAGAAAAATAAACTGAGCAAAATGAAGTTATCTTTTCATTTTTCCATTTCTATTCCAAAAGAACAAGAATCAGCAAAATCCAGGTGCAGTCCCCAAAGGACAGATGAAGTAGACCTTCATTAATGAAAATCCAACTTCTCGACGAAATCTAATTCCCCAAAGGCTGTCAACAAAGGAAGATAAGATCACAGAAACAAGGGTTTAAGGAATTATCCTCAACGGGAAAGTATTGAACAATTTTACCATAAACAATGCGAACAGGCATCACCGGTGGTGGATTAGTAATTAATCATCAATAATTAGTCAAGACTCGATCCTTAGAAATAATGAGAACTGCACGCCACGAGGACTTTGAGAAAAATGATACAAGCTAATATTCAACATAAAAAGGCACGAGAAATGGAAAATACCTCCATGGCTTTTGAAGGGTCTAACCAATTGTTTGGAACCCTAAGTTCGTCAACCGATTCTTCTCCCAAGTCGCCTTCTCCCATGGTTTGCCTATTTGAAAGCGAGAGACTTCTTGAGATTCTGGAGAACTCAAATTCACATTTGAAAGGGAATGGCAACTGAAAATTGGAAGTAAGCCCACCGATTGATCCAATTCTAAGGCTAACACTGCTAACATAGATCTTCGAAAGGCGCAAGTTTGGGATAATCACCATCGGGACTACGAACAGAACAGAAGACATTTCTGAGAATTTATTTCTGTTGCTTTAACCACCAGGCATTAAAGAGACAGCTATCTGGCGGGAACAAGCAAGTGAAACCGCGAACGCGAAATTATAGATACTTTATTCCTACAGATTTCAACAGTGGACATCTCCTAACGACCCACCATTATTTTGGATAATGTAAAAGTTTCTATTTTTATTTAAATAACCGATTACACTTCAACATTAAACCATTAAACTTTTGGTTAAAAGAGCTTTCGATTAATTTTTGTAAACGGAAATTGAGATCTTATTGAAAGAGAAAGATATCAAATATTTGGAGTTTTTTTATATATTATATGGATAATTCGATCTGTAAAAATTACAATTGAAATTATTTGATCATCTTTTTATAAGAAGAAGCGAAATACTATTAACTTGAATTCGAGATAGCTATTCAAAATCTTATCGAAACACTGGATAAGTCTTATCCCATGTTTGCTTTTCATGGAAAAATATCAAGTGAAGTGGAGGATTTCTTCAAATAATAAGGGAGTGGATCAACTACTCAATTAAATGATATTGAGGATGTTTCTTATCCCTTCTCGAGAAACAAGCGAGTTATTTCTTTATAAAATAGTGCTCAATTCCATATGTGGGAATCCCATCGAGATCTCTTCCTTCTTTGGGAGAAGAATACACACGAATCAATGTTTYATTTTTTGAGGGATGTATTAAGGTGATTTGGGTTAAATTTGAATTAGTCTAAAAAAAATAATGATACATACAATACGACACATTATATGATCCTAATTATTATTTTTATGTATAGCTAAAACTAAAATATATATAATTATTTATTAATACATCTTATTATTAATTAATATAAAATATTACCCGATCAATAATTATTTATAAATAAATAAAACATTCTAAATTTCTAACTTCTCTTTGATTATTTGACTAATTAGATGTTATATAATATAATTAGAAGTACATGAAATTTAATTAAATGAATGATCGTTTTATATATATGTGAAAAATCACATGATTTAATATTTTTAAAATACTACTATTATGTTAATTCATAAAATAATATTTATATAATATTATTGTTAAATTAATTTTATTTTCTTTGTATACCGGTATTATAAATACGTTCAAACTTGATTCGAAGAGAGATCAAACTCATGTTTGGGAGGAAATCACTTAAAGCTCGATTAAGTTAACATGTTAGATTYGCCTTGACTCAAACTCATTATTTATCCCACAATCATCTTATTTTACTACTATAGAAATTCTATTACATGCTTATCTATAATATGTTAGTCAACATTTTTATAGATTTGTGTATTAAATTGAGTATAAATCTTTATTAATTTTGAAATAACTATCCATTTAATTTGTTTTCGGAATGGGCTGTTCTTTTAGGAAATCAATAATATATTAAAATTATTTTTTATTCTATTAATATTTATTACTATTATATTAGTAATATTATCTCATAAAATATTTAAAAAATTTAAAACATTTTAAATAAGATAAAAAATATCATTTTATTTATAATTATATAAAAATCGATATTTTATTAATATGTATACTTGTGTCTAAATAAACATTTATTTTGGAAGAGGGGATCATTTAATATGATTCGAGATGGTATRTAAAGGACAAAAAATTATGTATTTTAGAATCTATATAGGGTTATAAAAGAAAGAAAGAAAGAAAATAAGCAGTTGGGGGAGGCGCCAAAACTGGTGAGGGCTAGATATTTACAAATACGTACGCGATATATATCAGCGGATAAGGCAGGCAATCCAACGTTGTGGCCTTGACACCGGCGTAGTGCACTTTCGACTGTGCCTACTGCCTACCTCCGATATATTCTCCGTCTTATTTCCAAAGAAGTACTTGAATGGCGATTGCCGCCGCAACGTTTTGGGTCGCAGCGTTCACATCCACAGGCACTTCTCGTTATTCTCTAACCTCACAGCGTTTATTCTCCCCTTCTGGAAGAAGACAATGTGCTTCATTTATTCCCAAATTCAATACCATCAGGAATGCCGAAAATGAAAAACCATATCAGAACAGACGAACGTCCAAGAAATCCCCCTCGTCTTCGCRTAAATCCRATGCAGAGGTGATTTTCAAACCCTAAGCTTGATTACGTCGCAACATTGTATTCGTTTTGTTGTTTTCTCGATTTATTATCATCATTTCTTGGTTGTCTTGAGCAGTCTTCGATGATTGTTCTACGGTTTCAAACTACAGTATTTGGATTGTGCACTCTGATATACATGTCTAGATTTGTTTTGTTCACGCTTTAGATTAGAGTGCTATCATGATACCTTCTAAAGTTATTGTTTTTTTTTTTTTGGGTCATATTGCTTGTAGTCATTCTAACTTTTATTCACCTTGCTCTCTGCTTTCTGCTCAAGTAACTGTTAGAATTGTTCTACACATGGTTCTGGTGATCATTGACAAGCATCAGAGTTCCACTATCTTGAATTGAATTTAAGTAGTTTAGCAGAGAACTGTGAGATTTTAAGTGAAATCCAGGCATGTCCGGATAATGCTGCAAGGAAATTTATACGTGCTGGTCTGCATATGTCAGCGTGCTGATGCTACTTTTTATGGGCAAACTTCTTCTGGGCCTAATACAAACCTGTTCAATAATTTTCTCTGACGTTCAGACAGAAGCTATTGCTCAGAAGTTTGTTGGGAGATCAGTCGGTGAAACACAATTTTCCAATGCAGATGATAGAAGACTTAGAAGTAAAACAGGACAATCTCAGTCCACAACTTTTAAATCATTTGGTTTGCAGAAGAAGGGGAACAAGGGAATTATGTTTGACATGAAGGAGCAACAGGTAGCTTAAAAGGACCAAAATAAGTTTTCTTTTCTTTTTAAGGTTTTGGTACTTATTTGTTGTGGATTTGGCTTCTCTGTAATGTCAAATTTGGCTGAACTTGAAAATGGCACCATCTCTGAAATACTACAAAGGCCTCAATTCTATCTTTTGCAAGTTAATACATGCACAAGTATTTTAAGTTGAATTTGAACTTGGATTCTTGTTTCCTCTTCACATTTCTCTCTTCTCAGAGGTCCTCTGCKTTAATCTAGTGATTCTTATGTATTGAAGTAAATTGACCTTTAACAGAACATAGGACATTACAGAAATGATGTGGAAACTGCATACTGCTCAATATTTCATWTTCCTTCGAGTTTATTACTCTGTGATCGGACTATATTTCTTTTATCGTTTTTTATGTTCTTTTACTTTGTAGAGTTATTAAGGGGCTCTGGGGTTGTTAAAGATCCATGTGTCTAAGCACAACCTGTATAAATATAGTATTTTTGCTACTGCAATAGCCATGGCCACAATAATGAGGATGTGGTGCTTGATTGTCCCTTTATGCCGGACGTGGAAACTGCTACCCTTATCTGTATAAGATAACTGCTAGATATGGCTGTAACTCTACCATAATTGTTAACCTTTTGATGACTCCCAAAAAGTAACTGAATTGTTTGTATGAAATGACAAAATACTTTAGGTGGTTGTTCCTCTTAATTTATTGTAATAATTAGAGATACTATCTATTTAAGTACTGAATTTTCATAAAATTAATCTTTTATGGAGATAGCTGTTAGAGAAACAAAATATAATGCTCAATTTTCATAGAAAGTTGACGTTTCCAGGAAAAAAAAGCTTGAGAAACAAAGTAAAGCAATGAGAAAAAAAGGTTTTGACAACTGGTGCTTATAGTACAAGTACTATTATGTTCTTCATATAACCATTCAAAATGCAAACATGAAAAGGAATACACATCAAAAGAAAAAGGATTGAGATAAAAGCCTCCCATGATTGGGATTGGACCCAAAAATCTGCAATGTTTGGAAAACATTGAAGACTATGTGGATTTGATGCTGCATTCCTGTCCGCCAATCCTTGAGTTATGGCTAGAGTGGCAAGAAGAGTTCTGCAAATCAGTCAAATTTGAATGTCCAATCAAAGGCAAAGGAAACATGCACACTTTTGAGGACTGGTGAAGATTATATTGGGTTAAGCACAATTTTAGGCCTCTGTTTTCGCTGTTGAGTGAAAAACATGGTTTTTGCTACCCCAAACGAATGYGCAAATTGGAATTTTCCATAACKGAATATGGTGAAAGTGGATGTATGCGGTATGCCACTGCTTATTACAATGCTTTAACAACTTTGACACTGATACATGGGGTTTTTAGGGAAGGGGGCTCTTAATTCTCTTGCCTCAACTTTTTTCAAATATTAGCTGTACTATCAAGGCATATGGTTTGTTGAAACTTCCTTTAAATTCTTCAATCTCTCAGTATCTATTTATTATCTTAATCAGACCATCTTACTTAGTTGGAATCACCATTTTGCACTCTTTATTTCTATGCTGCATTCAGTAGTAATTTGGTGCAGTGATACCCTAATTGGTTAGCTTTGCACTTCTGAACTGGAGGTTCACTTTATTAGTTTCTGGAAAGCTTGTTATCCAATTCATTTGTTTGGGATGTGTCCGTCAGAATTCGATAATTCAACTCCTTTAAGATTAGATGATTGATTTCTGCATAATCTCAATTGCCTTCCGTTCTCAGATTGAAACAGGTRATTTTCAAGATGCACCCTTTCTCAATGCAGTTGTGAAGGTATGTGCATCAGTTCAACTTATGTTAATTGTTAATTTAAAATTTTAAATGGTCTTCTGTTTCCTATCTTTCTTCTCAAACTGTTTTAAATATCATTAGGTCTATTGCACGCATACTGCACCGGATTATTCCCTTCCTTGGCAGAAGCAAAGACAATACACAAGTACTGGGAGGCATGTATTCATCTCCTTCCTTCAATGATTTTCTCTTGAAATGAAAAAAATTAAAAAATATGTTCTAGAAAGTGTTAAAGAATTATGGTCCTTTTACCGCAAAGAAAATAAGATCTGGGATATATGGACCAAAGACATACTTGCCAGTAACTATTATGAAATCTTATCTTTTTTCTAAAAATTTAATGCAGCGCCTTCATGATCGGGGATGGCAAGCTATTGACAAATGCACATTGTGTTGAACATGATACACAGGTGACTCCCTGCAGACCTGTTCCTCCCAGGTCCACATAATGTTACCGGAGAGTATTTCATAAATGATAGGAAGCATCACTTTAACATGTATGATTTCATAATTATGATACTAATTTATCTCTCCCTCTATGTGCTGAACTTGGTAATATGATTTCTTATTTGGTTACAGGTCAAAGTGAAGAGAAGGGGAGATGATACAAAGTATGTGGCTAAGGTATAATGCATATAGATTTTTATTCATGCTTAAAACTACTATGAGATTCTACCTTCCCCTTTTGTTCAAGTGATGTCTGAGAACATACTAGTCGTTCCGAAATTTGGGGGTGAATGGGTGTAGAACCTGTGAGGTAGAGTATATGATAATCATTGGGCTACATGGCTTCAGGATTTGGTATTTGTATGGCACATGCTATTGATCTGGAYAAAAATTGCACTAGTTGCAATTTCAGTTGATCTTATGCTTATAGTGGCTTGAATTTATTCATTTTTTTATTTTGTTTTTTGGTGTAGTTTGTTTGTATTTGAGCCATTGTCTTATTGGAGGAAATGCTGAAGCTCTGCCTTTGTGCACACAGTGTCAAATTTATACTTCTGTTTGCAAGCATATGCCATTCTGTTTTGTTTTTCTTTACTATTGCTGTTGCGGCCCCCCCGGGCCCCAAAAAAATAAATAAATAAATAAAGAATAAAAAAAGAAACCAAGGAGTTAATTACTTTTTATTTCATCCTTGATCACTATGATACTATATTGTTATGTCACGCTGAATGGCTTTCAAAGAATCAAGCATGATATGTGATTGAGAATCTGGTAGGTAAGGACCTTTATTTCAGCACTAACTTCATGATTGAGTGATACAAATTACAGGTTCTGGCTAGAGGGGTGGAGTGTGATATGGCTCTACTCTCTGTAGAAAGCAGTGAATTCTGGAAAGGAGCAGAGCCTCTTCAATTTGGACATTTGCCTCGTTTGCAGGTGGTTTCCGTTTGTAAATTTATCTTGCAAATGCAAACAATGGCTTTAGCTGCTTGGTTTTGATGCGTGTACTTTTTGCAATTTGGTTGTCTACTTTTTGCGTGATTTTTTAATTGTGTAGTCCAGGTCATGAAACTTCAGATGAGGCACAATCGTGAATTCTCATGTTTGAGGAATATAGCTATAATATTGTTGTAATGCTTAATTATAGCTTTCTGCTAATCGTAAGGAGTTGAGGAAAATAACTTCTAGCTCTTCCTTGATTTTGATATCAATTGTTGGAAACCTATCCCTTTGCTTGAAGCAGTGCATAGGCTTTTGCTGCTTGAATAGCTGTGTATTTAATGCATCTAGTGAATCTCATTTACCAAGTATCACGAACTACCCTAATGTCTTTCCTTTCTCTCTCGTCTGGAGAAAGGAACTTGTTGGACCTGACCTAATTTAGGAAACTATTCGTTTGCTATTATATTCTTTTTGAACAAGTGTTCCATTCTTATTTTTATCTCATTTCTGCGGCATGTTTCTCAGAAGCAATTCAGTAGTTATAAAATGGTTGCATGATTAACTAGCAAGTTCCATGAAAATCCAGAATTTCTTGATAACAAATGGTATTGAAACTTATGGTGGCAGGGACCTGTAATCCTTATGCTCCACTGCTAGTGTTTAATGGATCCCTTCAATTTTCCTTTGTTCTCATAAAGCTTATTGATAAATAAACCATGCATGGTTTCTGTACAATTCATTTTCTGGAAACATCAATTTATCTTAAGCTGAGTCAGAATATACTAAAAATTTGAAGAAAACTAATAATTCCAGCAGCTTTTGGTTGGGGAAACAGAGAGATGCAGCTCACACAGATCTGAATTGGAATTGGCTCTGCCTTAGCTATACACCTTGATTACTGAAACTGATGTTATCTCCTGCACTTTTTTTAATGGAAAAGAACTTTGTACTTATTGTTTTTCGCTTTTCTGGTGTGCTTGACATTTTCATGGTATGTTATGCAGAAACCAATATGGTTTGGTAATTTACTTGTTTTTATTCCATGAACAAATAGTTGATGTCATGCGGTTGGACAGCTGCCTTCTTTTGTTAGATGTACTACTTGATTTGGTTGCTCCCATCTTATTGAAACTTGCAGGCACAAAAAAATGTTTGTTACTTATCATGTTTCCTTGGAAAACATTCAGAGTTGAACTAGATATTCTCTTTTGACTTTGCAGGATGCAGTAACAGTTGTCGGGTATCCCCTCGGAGGTGATACAATTTCTGTAACAAAGGGGGTGGTATCAAGAATAGAGGTACCATTTTTAGACTCCCAAATGATATGGTCACCTTTTAGTCTGTCTCCAGGAAGCTTTTATGTCTTAGTGTTGRCATTCTTGTGACTTGTCATTGATCATTGATGTTYATATTTGTAACTGATCAATGACTGTGATAACTGGTCTTTGCTACGACTTGTTGTCTYACTTTGACATGAATTATTTCTAGCTTGCTAAGGATCTTCCAATCTTAATTCAAAATTATTTGAATAGGATAATATTGCATCCCCACCTCCCAAAAAAAAAAAAAAAAAAAAAAGGAAAGAGGAAATGAAGTCAGTATGCCCTATGTACTTTGCTTCTGAAACTCTCATATCCTAGCTCTGCTTCTGATTTAGGTTGGTTCATCAGATGAGAAAGGAGAATAAAACATGAATCTTGTACCATTTATCCTGTTAACCCCCAAATAAAAAACTCCTTGTCCTTTTTCTACTTTTAATTTTACTTTTGTAACAGTAAGTATCAACCCTTCTTATCCCTCAACCCTTCCATCCACCGCCAAGAAAGGAAGAATAACTGCACAATTCATGCATCAAAAAAGGGTTTCAGTGTGAAAGAAGATAAATAAGAAAGGATGCAAATTTTTTTCTTTACTATTTCAAGACATGATGCTACATGATTTTATTTTATCAAAATTATTTCTTTACTGCATATGATGTATAAAAATACAATCATGCAAAAACGGCATCACTAGAGATTGAAAAATGAGAATTTTTGATAAATTCATAATTAGTTTCTACCGTCAGGTTACATCATATACTCACGGATCATCTGATTTACTGGGTATTCAAATTGATGCAGCAATTAATCCTGGTAAGTCAGTATTGATATTACTACTTTTGCTTCGTGGAAGGTGATTAATAGATCAAGAATGCCTTATTTTTTTAACTTTAAAATATTCTTTTCATATACTGTTGTCTAGGTAATAGTGGAGGTCCTGCCTTCAATGACAAGGGGGAGTGTATTGGAGTGGCGTTTCAGGTATTCTTTTTTTCAAAATGAATTATCTTTTTCTATTAAGTCTGAAACTCGACAATTCTTGTCTAAAGTCCCCTTCCCAACAAAGAAAAAGAAATTTCTACCACTTGACCTTGCTGTAGATTCTATCTTCAGCATGTGGCACTGTAAGACAGATTATTTAAATTATCTAATTTCTGTTTCTKGGTGTGCTATTTGATGACGCTCCGGATTTSTTATTCTTTTGGCCTGATTTGTGACTGGTCTAGGCTTTTTCACYGTCTCTGTCCTCAGAAAAAATTTCCTTTAGGTTTTCAGGTCTGATGATGTTGAGAATATTGGCTATGTGATTCCAACTACTGTTGTCTCACATTTTCTGGAGGACTATGAGAGAAATGGGAAGTACACAGGTAGGATTTGTTTGCTAATTCTTTGGGAATTCTCACTATTGCACTTGAGGTTTATGGTGCTCAAAGATATACATTTTTTAGGGGAAAAAAACAATTTATTTGTTCGTATTTGTTCCTTGTAAAGAATATAATGACTTTTAATTCTTTTTTCTTCAAGGATTAGTAGGCGGACAAATTCTTTTCTGTTAAGCATCATTGGCATTTTTTTCATACTCAATGAGCCCAAAACTAGATTTTCTGTTACAAGTATGTGGTCATTAGGGCTGCTCAAAGCTTCACTTGACTTGGCTTTTGCCGTAGTTGTTGTGTCAAGCTTGAATACACCAACACTTAGCTCATGAGCTTGTTAAGGTCCTCAGGGAGTAATGTCTTTTGTTGTTATACTTTTCATTTAATATCTATATTTACATAGACATATTCTCATATACAAAATGAAACGTGTAATTGAATTTACAATATTTTCCCCAAATGTTTTGAGAGACCAAAGACAATCAAAATTGGGGCTCAATTCAAGCTTGTAGGCTTTTGACTAAGAATGGAGCCAAACTTTCAACATCAAAGAAAACCTTTATTGTCGTGCTGAGATAGAACTTGAACTTGATCAAAGCATATTAACTCCAGATCAATCCAGTGTTTGATAATCTAGATGCTTGATTGGTTTTGATTGGACACCTTGTTGCGCCCTCATTTTCTTCTTCTGCTAAAATATCCAGCAGCCAGGCCGGTTTGATAGGTTTTTGTTTGACTTCTCGATTACTCTTTGATACGATATTCATCTAAAGTAAATGATTATTTTTATAATATTTTGAGGCCAGATGTTTGAAATTTGAACCATTGTGCTCTATTGTGAAGAATAATATGGTTCTAGTCACTGTTGTCGTACATGCCTCTTTGTTCTGTATTGTCTGCTGAAGTTTTCCTTGGAGTCCTTGTGGATTCTTCGATGTCGAATTCCAGGAAAACATAATTGCCTCCCCTAAGCCTGGATGCTTACTTTCTCTTGTCCAACTCCTACTTCTCATATCTACACACAGGCACAAACTGCAAGGTAGCACCTATTCACTTGCAAATTTGCAAGGCACAATCCAGTGTAATCCTCAACTATGTCATGCTTTCTTGCTGGCTATTGATTTGTCATCTGTTTCTGTTTCCCTTTCCCTTTATTATTCTGTGAAATTTAATCATAACTTTTGTGCTTCGGAAAAATCATTTTGAAGGATTTCCTATTATATATGAATTTTCAGGTTTTCCTTGCTTGGGAGTTTTGTTGCAAAAGTTGGAGAATCCTGCTCTTCGTGCTTGCCTGAAAGTATCATCTAATGAGGTTAATATCTCTCTAATTGGACCTAAAGGAGCTGAGTGTTTATAAAGTTTCGTTGAGATTGTTTTAGATATTACTGCAAAATCTAAGCTCAAAGTTCCTCGAGTCATTCTTGGTATTGCAGTGTACATGAACTTGCACGTGTATGTTCTAAACCTGATCTCACCAAATTACAAGTGTAAGAGTCTGTTGTTGTAAGTTAGGATAACTCATTTTGCTGTGCTAGTACATTGATATGTGGTGAGCACTGCGAAGCAAAGTGGCTTTCTCTGAAGGGTCAGACTGGACCTCAGCATGTTTAAGTTAATGGAACAATATACACTGATTAGTCTTATGTGGAAATATACCAGTATTTGTTGATTATGTGTATGCCGTTGTTCAATTAGCAAACCAGCAAAATGATATAAATTTTTGACTGCATTTGATATCTATTTTGTCGCTTCTGCTTCTGTGTTACCTCTTTTCGTGTCCCCACTATAGGGTYCTTGAAATGCCAAATGTTGTAAACTGCATGGTAGGGATTTTAACATGTCCTCATTAACACACAAACTTTTTGAGTCGAAACCACAAGCTAAGTAGAATGTTGGTGGGTCCATGATTTGATTCACAAAAAGTCAGTTCTTATGTTTGCTTTCACAAGAATTGCAGCCCAAAGTTTAATGTTTCAAGTGACTATACTTTATTAGTTACGATTTAAAGCTTGTCAGATATTATTTGAATCTGCTTAATAGATCTCCATGTATTTTTCTTTCTCTGAAGTAAGAATTGCCTTTTGAAGGTGCCTTATCAAATAGAACATCTGCTACGGTGTTATTTTCACTTAATAAATTGTCCTGCCTAAACACTTGGGTTGATATCTTCCAAATTTTACTCTGCAGGGAGTACTTGTGCGTAGAGTTGAGCCAACTTCAGATGCCAGTATTGTTTTGAAAGAGGTATCCTGGCATTTACAAATTTAAGAAAGTTCAGAGTTGATAATTGTCTTTTGAACTGAATCACGCTAAAGTTTCTTGCATATTCTGATAATAATTCATTGAGTAATGCTCATTCTGTTTTTTGCTATCCTGGATTTTCTTCTTTCTTTTACTTTGTATGCCAAAAAGAGTTGGGGCTCAGGCTATTTAACTCTGAATATTGATTGGCATAACTAAGCAAAAGGAATCAAGGCCTTAATGGAATAAGTTTAAAAAGCTTTCAAAAGAGCTTCTAAATTTGCTTGGTTAATAATCCAATTGATATTTTGCAGCAAAATTTTGGGAGTGGAAGCTTTTGGCTATACTTGCACTTATCTCTCGTCATGAAATTTTCCTTTTACCTGGATTTATATTATTCTTTATCACCTTATTCACATATTTCTTTTTTATAAATATAGAATATGATGTGTCTTTCATCAATAAATTTGCCTTTTACCTGGATTTATATTATTGTTTACCACTTTATTCACATGTTTCTTTTTTACCTGTAAATATAGAATATGATATTTCCTAGTTAATTTTATACTTTATTACCAGCAAAAGCAAGCCTCTGAACAATGATAGATTGCTCCATTGTGATCTAGGAGCTCGTGGGTTTAGTACATGATAATAGCCTATTTGCTGGTGTGGGATATACAAACCTTGCTTTTCTCCAAACCAAAAGTGTCTGGAGCCTCATGCATTAGGTTTGCTCTTTAACTTCATTACCTAGTGCCTGAAAAACCTCCTCCTGAGCTATATGCACTTCAACTTACTACTCAGTTGTTGCAAATCGTCACTGCAAGCACCTACTTATAATACATTGCTCTTTGATCACCATCAAACTTGCACACTGTAATAATAAAAATGATATCAATCACCAGAAGTTTTCCACCCAACCTTAATCATTCATCGGTACTTGCATCACAAACTACTTGTGAATTTATCCTGAATTCTTATTATATGAATGTTTATGATGGAATTTAGGTGCATGGTTGATGTTAAGCTAGATATAGAGTTAGAAATTATTTTTGTACAGGCACAAGGGTTTGTTTCTGTACATGCCATGTATTGGTGGCACAAGTGATATAGTGGTATGCGTGTGTGCACTTGCTAATTAGATMATCTAACTTGACTTTGATTGGCAAGGCCGTATCCTTGCTTTCATGTGCACTTTACTAAATCTGGATATTTGTGATTTATAACAAACATCTAAGTGGCAGAACAGACCTTCTATCCTTTTATGATAGGTAGTTCTATCTGTTAAGATTCATTTGGTTAAACAGAAAATGATTGTAGAAGGATTTTTTTTTGCTTGTAGCTTCCCTTGTTTTCTGTTCTTTTCTTTGTTTAGCTCTGCRGGCTTCTGTTTAATCAGTATACTAGTAAGAATGAAACTATTAAAAGTGAATTACACTTGTCAATGATTGCTTCAGGGTGATGTAATCGTGAGCTTTGATGATATTCGTGTTGGGAGCGAGGGGACAGTACCATTCCGGTCGACTGAGCGCATTGCATTTCGCTACCTGATTAGTCAAAAGTAAAGTTGTTTATTATTTTCAAGGAAGTTAAGGTTGTTTTTGATAATTTTAGATCAGACACAATATGTTTCTTTTAGACATGACTGGTGTATTGGCACCTCCGCCCTCCAACACATGCACAAAGACACCAAAAAGAAATAGAAAACATCTTTTAGTCTTGCTTTCCCCTCTGTGAGTGTCACGCAAACACACACACAGAGACTCAAAAGAACATATGATCTCAGGATTTTCAATTCAGATTTGCAGGAGATGTTGCAGAGCTGGGTATTATCAGAGCAGGGGCACTCATGAAAGTTAAAACGGTTCTAAATCCTCGTGTGCATTTGGTATGTAATGCAGAACTAACTTTGGTATCTAATGTTAACTTCTTTTGACAACTTTGACTTGTTATTTGTGTGTATGAACCTAAACTGCTTGAACTCACTCCTCTAGGTTCCATATCACATCGAAGGAGGTCAGCCTTCATATTTAATAGTTGCTGGCTTAGTTTTTACACCACTATCGGAACCACTGATMGAGTATGTCTTGTCATCTGTCTTTACCTTTTGTTGCCAGTGCATCAGAATTATGAGCATAACTAGGCAAGGGACCTCTATAACATTTATCTGTTTTGTTTTGGCAGGGAAGAGTGTGAAGACCACATAGGAGTAGGTTTTTTATTAATTGACTATTACTTAACTCTTGACTTCTATAGGTCCTGCTTTTCATTCTCTGATCTTTTTTCTTGTAGTTGAAACTCTTGACTAAGGCGAGATATTCCATGGCTAGGTTCAAAGGAGAGCAGATTGTGATTCTTTCACAGGTACTTGCATGGATTAACTTCAATGGTATTCAACTAATGGCCTAATAGGGTTTACTGGGCAGCTGCTTTCCTATGAACCATGCCTAGAGAGCCGAAAAGCTTGATAGTTCCTCTGTATATATAGTTCTGAGGCAAAAGCCCTGCTTATTTGCCGCTCATTGGTCTACCTTGGAATATTTGATCTCTCTCCTAAACCAAGAATCCCTTTGACCCAAATGAAACTGTTATCTCTTTTTTGCCAATCTCCAGACACAACAAATTAATGTATTCATATTGTTCTATTCCTTAACAGGTCTTAGCAAATGAAGTAAACATTGGATACGAGGACATGAGCAATGAGCAGGCAAGCTTTTCTTGTCACTCTCAGTGTGAACTGCTCGTGCAGTGGATCATATGAAACACATAAGAATGCTCACATGTGAAAATAATGGCAGGTTTTGAAGTTAAATGGAACTCAAATAAAAAACATTCATCACCTTGCTCATCTTGTCGATTGTAAGTATTAACATTTTACTTAACAAATATTTCCCTTTTTTTGGAGTATTTTGCGCTCTCTCTTACTCATTTTTTTACTAGCTTGCAAGGACAAGTATTTGGTCTTTGAATTTGAAGACAATTATATAGCTGTTTTGGAAAGGGAGGCTGCTCTTGCTGCCTCAACTTCCATACTCAGAGGTTATGGAATACCATCTGAAAGATCCTCGGATCTTATGGAGCCATACATCGACTCCATTGAAGAGAACCAAACAGTTGATCAGCATGAATTTGGTGACAGTCCAGTTTCAAATTCGGAATTTGGGTTTGATGGCCTCCTTTGGGTGTAATCAACCATCTTAAAGCCCCTGCAGGGGCTGTCGCTAGCCATTTTTTGGAAGTGGAGTGTGATCGTGGCCAAGAACAGTACTTTCTACTCACCTTTAGTTACTACTCGAGCTGCTGCTAAAGGAATTTCCCAGAAGTTTTTAGGACAGATTGTGGTGTTCCGTGTAGGTCTGGCAGAATTGTTTTGCAGGCCTTAGAAGAACTTGTATTATTAGCTGAGAAATGTATAACATCCAATTCTTTTTATTCATTCTAGGGTACATAATATGGACTCCTTGATAAAAAGAATCACCCCTGAGAGCATAATATATTTACCCTATTTGAGTTAGAGCTGTCAACAGACTAGGTAGATTCAGTAGAAGAATGTAATGTTGTCCTTTGATACAGTTGAAATAGAAAGTTGAGGCCTCAAGGATGATGAGGCATTTCTTATTTAAGCAGATGTATTCAAAATGATAATAACTTTCAATCTCTTTCTTCCCTTCACCAGTTAGGTAAACTGGTAAAGGGGTAATGAGGATGTCTGTCATAAAAGAAAAGGAAAAAGTTACAGATATATGTTAATAAAGAGAGGGGCTAGTTACAGCCCAAGGCCAAAAGTGAGGTGCCGACCTCTCTTCAATCTTGCTCTTATCAAATTATCTAATCCACGAGACACTTATCGTATGCAACAAAAATTGCACGTCTGAAAGCAGAAACCGACCAGAAGTATACTTCCAAACATTCATTCGTTTTCTACAGTGTTCTTTTTTACCATACGAAATATTTGCTTCGAAAAAGAAAGAAAAAGAGAATTTGATCATCCCTTTATAGTGTGGTTTTTGCAAAATACTCATTCGTGAACGGGTTTTCAATACTAAATGGACAAATTACGTATAAATTTTGCGATCTATCAAAAAAGATCGTAATCTTAATTTCCTTCAATTTTTGGGTTGATAGCACCTTGGTTGCAACCCTCAAAGGAATGGTCCCAGATGAAGTTTGGACCACAGGCACCTGTAGCGTCCATCTCATATAATCAGGAACATATGTAGCATCGCATTAGAGGGGTCCTTATAATGCAACACGTGCACCTGCATTTCCTGAACATTGTTGAAAGGCCACCTTGTCCAGTACCCTCTAATCATGGTTGGTCCCCAAGACACCCAGCACCCACAAGCACCGTATTTCCTAGAGACGCAACATCAATGTAACTTTTCGGCTGTCTCCAGTTTTTACAACTCTGCTCCCTGGACCCAGGTAGTAGTACCCAAGAGSCTTTTGTGATGCAAAAATTGTTTTGTTGGCTATGTTGATTTGATCAGATAAGATCCTGATTTATAACCATAGAGTCAATCCATATTGAAATGAGCTCAGCAAACTAAACGAAAATGATTGATATAATTGGGTGTCACTGTATCAGGGTTTCAACAATTTTGTATACATTCACTCAAAAGGACTACTTACCATATGAAGCAAAAAAATTCCTAAACATAATTGTCTATGAAAGATTCAGATTTCAACAGAGAGTGGTAGTAAAACTTGGTTTGATAGATTATGTAGATCTCAGCAGGGTCTTGATGTCATTGGCTATGTTCTTGGCATCCATTGCAGCTCCATACAAGCCTCTCCTAGCCAGTCCAGCACAATACAGTCCATTTCTTCCCTTCCAGTGGTTTGGAAAAGTTGGTTTCGGAAGCCCGTCGTCATTGAGAAGATAATCATCCCCCTGAGAAAAAGAAACGAGGGCGTTTACCAGAAGCTTCGGACAGTTCTAATGAATGGTCAGTACTCAGTACTGCATATGTGAACTCATAAAGTGGCGCAATGATATTGTTAGGCTAAAAGGAAAGCAGAACTAGTCGTTGATCAGGGTTCAGGCCCCGACTTGTCTATATGAATTCAGTGTTGGTGAATAAAAAGAGATCAAGAAATGAGTTTTGAATACCTTGAGCCACTTGTCTGTGGATCTTTTAAAGCCGGTGGCAAAGATGATGGCTTCAAATTGGTGTGATTTGCCGTCCTCAAACACCACATCATTGCCTCTAAGGCTTGCTATTGCCGGCAACACCTGCTTATATTAAAATCTATGCATTCTTAGAGTGCAAGCAATTAATGAAGAATACTATTTAGAGGAATTCAACTACGTTACGCCAACATCCATATACAGATAGAACCTTGTTACTGGTACAAGTTAGTTTCACGCAAATATATAGCTATCTTTTCTCTTAATTTACTAGAATTTGCCAAATAAGAATTTCAGAACCATCTATGTCATTGACTCATTATAATGATCACACACACCTGAATCTCACCGGACTTGATTTTCAGGTGAGTTCCGACGTCGATGACTGGGTACTTTCCATACTTGACTTTCAAGGTGAAGGGACCTTCTTGTGGCCTTTGAATTCCGTACTTGGTTAAGTCCCCATACCTTAGTTTGCTGAGCATCACCAAGATTGAGTCTACAACGTTCAGAGAAAAATATTTCAGCAATACCAGTCCCATATATGCCATTCCCCTTGACAGAATATGAAGCTGCAAAAGTATATAAATCCAGAAGAAATTAATCAACAGACTTCGAACTATTATCAATCGCTATGTAAATATTTGATGATTAACTACCGGGCTACGGACGGCAATGGAGGTCTTGGCTCCATAGTTTGATAGATCAAATGCAATTTCCATCCCAGAATTGCCAGAGCCGACAACCAGAACGCTTTTGTCTTTGTACTTCTCCCCGTTTTTATATCGAGTGGAGTGTATAACCTCACCCGAGAAACTGCTGAGACCTTGCACCTCTGGAATGAATGCATCACAAGTTTCTCCGGTAGCCACCACCAGAAACTTTCCAGAATATTCCTCCACCTCATTGGAACTGAGGTTTCTGGCTTTCACCTTCCAAGCGTTGGTCACTTCATCATACTCGGCGGACTCTACAGACCTTCTGTACATTGGACTAATCTTAAAATGAGAAACATATTCATCCAAGTACCTCAGGAACTCATTTCTTGAAACATAGGTTGGATAAGCTCCAGGAAATTGCATCAGCGGCAACTCACAGTATTGCTTGGCCAAGTGAAGCTGAAGACGATCGTAAGAATATTTCTTCCACACAGAGGCAAAACAATCCTCCCGTTCAAGAATTATGTAGGACAAGGATTGTTGGTTCAAGCATGCTGCAGTGGAAAGCCCCGATGGCCCTGCTCCCACGACGATCGTCAGTTGATCTTGTACAACGGCCATCACTGCTCTGCTAGCTTAGGCTTCTCAAACCCAAACTAGAAAAACTGTTGAAATCAAAGAGTCAAAGATTGTCCCTTTGCCAAATATTTTTTTATATATGGAGAAAATAACTCCAGCGGAGGCATTCAAACATCAGACGACTGGGGAGTTTCGTGTTATGGTGGCATTAAAGTGGATCTTCCGTGGGTCCCACTCTCTTTTGTCGGAATRGATACAAGCGGGTCCCATTAATTAGATTTTCTTGAATGATGAWTAAATTTATATTTTTTTATTATCACAATTCCATCGAACTTGTATTTTAATATATTAGTTATAACTAAACGCATAAATATAATAATAAATATTTTGCTAGCTACTTAGCCTAGCTACATAGTTGGACTAAGAAATATATTTTTTTTTAATTTGGATATGAGAGAAGTAAACATCAATATTACAAATGATAATATAAAATTAATTAAAGGCTCAAAAGGAACTTCTGCTCAAACGGACAAAGATTCTTATAAAAAAATACATTGTTCTCTACAACCTTTTAGATGATCCGTGTTTTACTTATTATCAAACGCGCAACAATATAAATTACTTGATTATACATAAGTGTTAGGTAAATTAAAAATTCAAAAAGATAATGTATTTATTAAAAATAAAAAATCGTAAGCTGTGATATTTTATAAGTGAGTTCAATCAAAGTAACCAAATCAAATATTCCAGCTGCAAATGCTCTATTTCATATAAATTGTCTTATTCTAAAAGATAGAAAGGAAAAAAAATTATAATTATGAAATTTGAAAAAAAATCTTAATAATATAAAAAAAAAGAATGAAATATCAAATAATCGATTATCACTTCAAAATACACGCAATATCTTGAAAAATACGTAAAATATTAGTGATTGAGCACATTGGACACAATTTATACAATTTATATATATAGGACATTGTCAATTCAGTGACTTGGGATAGGGACACGGTTGACCTAAAGYAAGACCCGTATTATACTCTATTCGTGACGTCATTTTRACACATTTCTTCGAATCATGTTTCGTATTTAGAGTAGTTGGGATTTTAAAAACCCTAAAATATCCTTTATACCTCTATAATCCATAATAAATGAAGTATAAATTTGTAAAATTGACACTCTTAATTCATTAAGCATTTTAACCTTGAAATATCTTTTTATGCTACTGTAAATAAATTTTAATATGAATTTATTTAATTGACTTGCTCGATCGATTAATTTAATCCGGTAAGTATTGTCTCTATCAGAATTAGAGCTTTCAACGTCAATTACATCATTAATTTAGAGTTGATAAGAGCACTACCAGTCGTGGTGGGACCAATCTAAATAAGAAAATATAAATGTAGACGGGGTCAAACTTGATTGTTTATGTAATATCTGTACTTGACGTGCAATTTAAGGTTTTGTTCGTCAACTGGTGTTTTTCTTTTTTTTTTTTTTTTTGTGGAAATCCAAGCAAGCTGGAGACGAATTCCCCCCTCCCCCGTCCTTCCCTTTTTGATTAGAGCAGTTTTGTCGGACGAGATATTTTCAAGGATCGTAACTGTGGAGGGTTTGAAGGATGAGAGAGTTAAAAATCCAAGCAAGTTCGAATTGAATTCTTTTTTTTTTTTTTTCCCCCCCCTCCCTTTTGTTTAGAGCAGTTTTGCTGCAGGAAGAATCTTGAATTCCTAATTGTGGAAGGGATAAAAGAAGGAAAGTATCGAACCATCCACACTGCTGCATGAGAATAAAMGAGGTAGAGCCGGAGAGATTGAATCCCACCTGCCGAAAAGAAAGAATTCGTTCATCTTCCCCACTGATTATTACCCATATGAAACAAAAACATTAACGACATCAATCCCAACTTGGTCAAAGGTCAAAAACGAAGATTTCATCATATGCTTAAAGCTATTCATCGGCGGAGACGATGATGGAGCTCAGCTGACGACTTTTTGGTGCTTTTCGTCTTTTTCCTTCTTACTCTTGCCAAGTTATTTACGTTAAATTGGCTTCGGTCAATGATATAATAATCAAGAAAAGGCTCAACTCATGTGGTTTCGAGTTCATATTCTTGATGCGGGATATGATAGAAATTTTTCCATGTTTGGAGAGCGGAAGATTTTTAGCTGTATACATCTTTTGGTTTACTGTTGTGTCCCCTAAATACACAAAACCAACCACCATGTACAATCCTAATGTACTACATGGAAAATTTTCATGACCATAGGAAAAGGGATGTAGGGTTCTAGTTCTATWTAATGTTGGAGGGAGAAAATAACAAAAATCGGTAAAGAATAAGCACAAAAAAATAAATTGATTTGTCTATTATAATCGGATATAAATCATAGTACATTATGTATTTATGATCGAATGATAAAAATCATTGATAAAAATGAACATGAAATTCTCAACGTGAAGAATATATAGGAAATTTTGAGCCAATCCCTTTTTGAGGAGGGGCTGGTACGTGCATGCTTTGGTCTTACGGCTCCCTAAATTTGTATTTGACCAAATGATGAGGGAAASGAGGAAATCAAATCTGGTGCATGCATGCCTGCTCTCAAGGCTTTTGATGCACGGACTTGGTTCTCTCTGAGGTTGTTGATCATTGCGCCGGTACTCATTTCTTTCATTTTACCACCAAAATACAGGTTAATCTGTCCCCATTTGTCCCTACAGAGCTGTTAATATAGACATTTTTTACAGGTACAATGGTGTCAATGGTCCTATATATTGCAACTCCGACGACGATGAAGTAATGCAAAAGGAAATGTTTCTCCTCTTGCAGCAAACCATTTGATTATATGTGTCCCAACAGGTTGGGTTTCTCCCAAGCTTTGTACTTTTCAAGACCGAATCATCAAAAGCCAACGACCCAAACAAGTCATTTTCAATAATGATCAAAGGGTTCATCCATTTTCTGGTAAAGATCAGTCTGATGATCGATCAGTACTGTCTTCTTTTCTCTTTCTAAATCTTTTATTTCTTAAAAAAAAAAAAACATAAATAAAGTTCATCTTTCCGAGTGCTGTAAAGGAGAGATGAGAGACATCAAAACTCAAAAGCAGAAGCAAGTTCCGGAAATTTACTTTCAGAGAATGCCGTAGACCGCAGTGACAATAAATTGTCAAAAACTCAAAAAGCGGTAGCGAGTTCCGGAAAAGCGGATATTATATATAAAGAGACATAAAACCCTTTTAGATAAGGTACTAATTAATTATAAGTGGTTAAAGAAAATTATTGATGATCTTTACTTAGGCTTCAACTACTTTTTCTTCCAATTAATAATTGGAAAAAGAATCCAAACGTGAAGCTGAGGCACAAAAATATGTGATAGAAACTATATAATAATAAAATTTTGAGATTTTCGTACGTACAACGATCATCATACGTTTCTAAATTTATTTCAAAGGTGAAAATATAATGTAATCGAATTGTCTTAAAATTTTAATAATTTAGCACAGTTGATAAATTAATTATTAAATCTTGTAATGACATATCATGAGAGTTAAATTGAGGTATAAAAATCAAACCTCAATATAGATGATAGGGCATCAACATCACATATGAGATGCATAATGAGGACAAGTCAGTGACCCAATGAAACATCCTAGGCCAAATATGAAAATCATGTCAATCAACCAATCAAACATGATCCAATTTTATGACCCGAGAATAGGGAAACCACGTCAATCAACCAAGCAATGGAACTACGTCGTTGAATCGTTCAGCCAACTGAATCAATCTTGAGTTGACTTGGATGGTTTTGAACACCCGAAAAAGACGAATTGGCTTTCGGGTCATTGATTTAGAGTTGGGCTCAATTTGTAAACAACTGGAGGGCACCTCCCATCGGGTTTGATTTTGTGGGCTTCAACGAAGAACTTTTGGAGTCCAACAAACCCAAATATTTCCCTTCTTTTAATTTCATCACCTTTCCAGATAGAAGTTAGGCCCAAGKATCTCACAGTCCTCGGGGTTCATCTTATTTTGGTTTTTGATGGATATTTTCACTAGCCCATAACTCAAGAGGAAGAAAACTAAAAAGCCCATATGGTTGACTTCCTCTCATGAATTCCATCAAGGGCTTGAGGTCTAACCCGCTAGAGCAGACAAAACTTCAGGCCWTTTGATCTATCGGTAGGGGTGACTCTAGTAAGCTATAGACAGTTCAGCTATAAAAGCTTCCAGTCATAGACAATTGGTGTCCTGTTATGCCTCAGTGTTGATCTAGACGGGGCTCAAATGTCATCAGGAGATCTAAATCCCATCCACGATCAGGCAACCAATAGTCAGAAATTCGTCTTTCGTACACTTCCACCGGAGGTTGTCAAACCTGTGGAATCCACTTATAATCACCCAGTATAGCCCTGACTGGAGAGGAAGAGGATAGCCGGCACTTTAAGAACATACAAAATTTAGAATGATCAATTTGTTCCCATGTCGAATCTACTTTAGTGAAAAAAGTTCAAAATGCTAATTTACCAGACGAGCTTCACATCTTCTTATATAAGCGAATACGAATACACCTAACGAGATGTATATAAATATAATAATTCAAAAGCACATGATATTGGAGGCAGTTACATTTAGAAAGGTCCAATCAAGTGCCCATGGCTTCCTTTTGTGAGTATGCTGGGGTTATGGTGATCCTGCAACTGCCAGAGAAATTCCTATCGTTTTGCATTCGCCGCCACCTCCACGAAATTGGCAAAAGAAATGACATGTCTTGACCTGAAGTGTTTAATCGGTATATGCTCGAGTGGAGTCTCTGGAGATAAACTTAAATATGTGCCCTGCAGCAAATCATTGATCATTTTAACCCTGCTCCAGATTCCAGAGCTCAGAATTCACAGGTATCAAGCAGAAATCTATCAGATCATCCAAAAATGGCTCAATTTGAATATTTTCAACGAGACAGAAGAATTTCACGGACCATGAAACTGCAGCAACAGCCGCTGAGGAAAGGGACAAGAGCAACCGATTCACTTTCATGTGTTCCCAACCAATAAACCATTCATCAATCTTGTCCCTTAGCTGAACATGCAAGCTGTATTCTCTGGGATGACCACCCCAATCACCTTTTGCCATCCGCCATTCCGTCCCCACCACAAACTTCACACAGTTCTTATAATCTTTCCTTCAATCATAGCATCTTACGACTTACTATTATACTTATATTCCTTCATTCTTCTCTCTCTCTCTCTCGCTCTCTGTCTCTATCTCTCTCTTTATTTCAAGAACGTTTATTTCATTTCCCAATAARGGCATTGATTTCCTTATCATTAATGGCTTTAATCATGCGGCTTTTGATATTGCTTGTTGTGATGTTCATGGCAAGCCCATGTTTGGTAGTCTCAACAGCAACAACAAAGACACCTGATTTGCCAACGCTACCGACTTCAACTATCTCAGCTGCTCCCGCGTTGATGCCAGATTCTCCTTCAGCTTCACCACCAACCTTATCACCGGATATTACTCCTCTGTTTCCTTCACCGGGTGGTTCTGAGCTTGCTCCGAGTGACTCCTCATTGCCCACCATTCCTTCCAGCCCCAGCCCACCAAACCCGGATGCGATTGCTGCTCCAGGACCTGTTGTGGCGTTTTCACCATTTGGCTCACTGCCCGTTTCCTCTTCGCTACACCTTCGTGTATCAGGGCTTCCAAGTTCAATTCTAGTTATGGGATTATTAGCATTTTGGTTCATGTGACTTTCTGCTCTGTAAAAGGTGCATTGCAGCTTTACGGACCAAGAGTTACTGTTGTTGGTTTGAAGCTTCAATTATTGTCAAGATTTCCATTTTCCGTCCTATGTAGAGCGTTTTTAATGTGAAATTCATATATCGAAAGTATATATTACTAGTTACCACCAAGATAGTGGAAAGTTAGGTCTCTTAGCAGGTTGCTGTCATTACTCAGCACACTTCCAWTAGATCCTGCGTCTATCTATAAAGAGAAGAAAGGGGATTTATGATGTATTAGTGAAAATTTCTTTCAAAATGAATAAAGATCTTATGTTGGTCAGGTTTGCCTTTGTCCTGCTTTCTTTTTCCAAAAGTCCCTTCTAAAGCTAAAGGGGCCTGATTACATTGTTTATTTCAGTACACTAAGTTCTACTTTTAGGTTTGTTTTGGCCCAAAAGTTCTACAGATCCAATGAGAGTTCATATCAACTCTTAGGTTGCTTGGCACTCTGTAATACGAAGCAGTCAATCCCAAATTAAACATGTTTGAGGGACCTGGAGAACGTACACTGATGTCCATTGGTTCTCCAGATTATACTAATTACTAATCAAAACGTGGGATCATCGATAAACATGTCCGYATATTGCAGCTATTAGCTTTTAATTCATGTTCATATGCTTGGTTCCTACAACAGTAGTTATCAACCAAAAAATGGAGAAAAGGAATCCCTACAACAGWAATACAATGTTATCCTTGGTTAAGCATGTTCTATTTACTTCTAATCAGCATACAACAACAAACAAACACATAAACAACCTACAATTCTGCAGATCCGTTGAATAGTCTCTTCCAAAATACATCCTTCAAGTTGTTAAACTCAAAGGTACTCTGTTTCTTTGCAGAGTCTTTAACGATTCTCTTCCTCAGCTGCAAATTCTCCTCCCTGAGCATATCCATGGCTATGCTAAGCTGTCTGATGACCTCTCTTTTCTCTTCGTCCTTCAGCATTAGCTGTTCCTTTTGAGTCCTGTTCTCCTCTTTAAGTCTCTCAATTTCTTCCCTCAGCATCATGACTTCGGCGTTTCCACTGCCATTCGAAGCACCGTGTGTTACCATTTCTTTGGCTGCCTTTAAGTCTATTTCTGGTTCAGGATCTTCAACATCAGACTCTTCAAGCTCGTAGCTTTCTGAATAGCTATCATAGGATTTGTCCATGGAGCTCAAGCTCATCAACTTCTCTGGTCGACATTTGTCCAYAGGTATTGGAGATAACCAAGGTGTCAAAAAGCGGGATCCAGATTCAGACTTGAATTGATCATATCTCTCAACTAATAATCGATGGGATCGATAAAAGTCTTCCACCATGTTAATGAGCTCTGGTCGCTTTCTATAATACATCTCTGCTCGTTGGGCAAACGAATCTGCATCTTCCTCAATGAGCTTTAGCATAGCTTTTGTCTTCTCATCCAGCTCTGTTAAAAAGTTAAAGAGGGCATAAGAGAACTTCTCAAACTTTAGTTATATTAGGTATGAAGTTCTTAATTTTCGGCCACACACAGTTGCTTGTAAATCATCAGTGCAAYGATAAAGGAGGGGGGTGGGGGGTTTCTTCAAGCGCATCTAATTTGTGGAATCCAAATGCATGCAGGTAATGCTAATGCGTTTTCTCTCGATGCAAAAGCAAATAAACCACTAAACCTCCCTGAAAAATTACTCCAACTAGTCCATTTCAGAGTTGACGGAATATAAAACAGAAAGATCTTAGAGTTTAATTAGAAAAATTACTCCTGTATCTGTGCAGGAATAGCTGCTTTGCATCTTTAACTAAGTTGTCGTCTAGTTGCACTATTTGGCTATCAAAGTAAACTTYTAGAAGATAAACTTTGAGAGCCTTGYCTTAAAAGTGTTCTCAAGGTTTCTTAAAAAGTCGCTGTAGTGATCTCCAYATTGAGTGACATTACCATCATTTACCTCACCGAATGGCCCAACGTAACTAGAAGTGGAGACAGCATTTGTTTTTCATCACCGTTAGTAATTGAAAAAGGTTCCAGGACAGTTTAACCCAAGTTCTGTAAGCAGAGGATTCCAAATTAGGCTTAGAACCCTTGCCTTCGCAAACCTACTGTAACACATTCATCATGGTTATGGATCCCACCACCATCAACTTCATCTGTAAGGTTGTAACTTGTGTGCTAAACTAGATTTATAACCAGATTAATGGACCTCCTCTTTCAACCAAGTAAAGTATTATTTTCAGTTGATTTATTCACACCTCACATTTATGAATCGACCAAAAGTAGATCAATTTGTACATCAATTTTCTTGTAAGGCAATATCTCAGGCCATATAGCATTTTCCTTTTCGAGAATGGGGTGTCCTCGAAGCCTCTAAAATATTTTAAGGTACCACCACATCTGATAATAAGTCAACTCTTCGGTACACTAAACAGCGAAGTGGTCCAATTTAGATTAGATAAGAACTGCATATGCACACACCCCAACGGTCAAATTATACTTTCTCAATTAATATTCAAATTATATTTATCATCTTGAATAAGACTACGTACACTGTATTAAGCTAGGAGTAAGAAATGCATAAAAAGACGATGAACGATGATGCCGGAGGATAGGATTACCTGCAAGGGTTGATTGGAGCCATGGGGAACGCTTTTGATTGGTGCTKTTGTGMCTGTCAAACCACCACCAGTGCGAGCATTGCTGGYTCTTAGCTTCCACCATTTTCATTCCAACTTGTCTAAAATAACAACCAGTAAAAAGACCAWMAGGAAAATTACAAGCATATATTTCTTGAAAGAAAAGGTCTGAAGACTACTGAAGGAGGTGTTTTGAGTCTTTTTCCCTTGGTAAATATTTAAAATCTTGCAAAAAGAGCCAAAACGGCCAAGTATAATATCTCTTCTTGGCCCTCCGGCCCCGGAGGGTAGAGTAGAGAACATCAAAAGAACGAAAGGAGAAAGAAGTCCGGCTTACTTGCTGGTCGACGGTAGTAGAAATCTTCTGCGATAACAAAGAATTCGTCCTGGTACCACTCCTCTCCTCAGCTGTTCCTCCCACACTCACCTGCGCACTGCTATCCTTCCATGCGCAGAGTATGGCTGTAAACTGGGAGGGCAATTTTAAACTACTAATACCACCACCTCGATATCAGAACTCGTCTTACTCTCTAGAGTACAAATTCGAATCAGAACCCGACACGTATCCTTCTAGCCTTGAGGAGTCCTAATCACATTAGACTTGCCAAGTAGGACTTGGACCGCTGGAAGTTGTCGATTTCAAAATTTGATAACTGACCTACTTCTTTAGTGTTTACCGCAACAAAACAAGGAATGCATCATTTCTGTTATTCTTTTTAAAATAATAATAAATAGAAAACGAGGAAACAAATTTAACTGGGCTTTACCTCTGCGGTTTTTAGTCAGAGGGAGGAGCGTCTCTCTCTAGGGCCCACTATGAGAAAGCAAAACAACGGTCGGAACATCGGAGGAGGCCTTTTCAAATGTTCTTCGGCCAGATGCCAAAAGATAAAAACTGATTAAATMTTTTAAATTTATTTAATTAATCATCTCGATCCAAATCGTTGAGCATTTGTTGCTTTTTAAGTTTAGGACAACCGCCTCAAACTCTCACAAAAATTTCCAAGAAATATTGGTAAGAATAGCAAAGTTAAGGCTATCTTAGTTTTCCTACTATGTAACCCTCATCTAGCTATTATACTGAATTTACAAACATGGGCGGCCTGAGCCCTCCAAGAACTGAAGAATCCTGAGCTAGAGTCAAATATTAGCTGTTAACTATACATATACTGGGGCATTCAGTGTAAGTAGTGCCGAAGATGAAGCTGACAAGAGCATTGGAGTTAATGGAGACTTCCTTCCTCCGGAGAATCCGGGCTATATGGAACAAATCCCCTGCCGCCAAACACGGGGCGCATCACGGCATTATCAAATTTTCTCCAATAGTAGTGTACACTGTAAGCCGGTGAGCTTAGAAGCCTGAGCAAACTGGATGGGCGCCGCATACTGGTATTGTCCCTGGCTTCTGGATCTTGTTCAGTGCCAAGAAGTGGTATGGCATAGAATTTTGGACTAGATGGTTCAGAGCTGCCATGGTTTGYACTTGGGGGTAGCAAGAACATTATAAGAGGCTTGGTCAGCAACCCACAAACCTAAAAATATTTTAAAGATTAGCACAAATCAGTTGGTAAACCCCAAATTTTCAATACATAGAGAATACTCAAACATGAGAACTACTGTGACAAACTAATCTAGTTGCACTGAGAAGAGGTTGCAAACACAGTATTCGAGCCATTCATTATAATTTCTAAACTGAACGTTGTCCAAGAACAGAAATACACAGATGCAATGGAGGAGCGAAGCAAGAAAAGAAAGAAATGGAGGAAGCCTGCAGTGGTAGCATCCACAGTTCACATTCACAAAAATACTGAACAACTGGGAGAACATGATCTTTGCTATCCTCTAGATTAACACAATTATGATAAATAATTTCCATAAACTTCACTCTGAAGAAAAAGAGAAGACAGAGCCATGCAGGAAAACAGTAAAAATCTAAGGTTCAGAGAAATAGAATGCATATTGTTAATCATGATAGAGTCTTGTGCTTTACCACAGTACTGAAGAGGACAACAGTGATGGTGCTAGTAATCATAACAGCATTCCCTGGCTGTTGAGTATGACCCGAACTTGCAAACTGCATTTCAAAAATCAGGTAACACATTTATCAAGACCAGTATGCTGTTTTGTAGGGATATTTTCTTACTAAATTTAGATTACAAATTTGAAATTAACTATCAAAAGGTAAGATAAGAATCCCCCACGACATGTATCGATTATCAACCCACATGAATGGCGCAATAAAATCCAATATGCTATCCAGTATTCTGGTTGATTATATAATTGGGGCACTCACACTACTAAAAAATACTCATATTTAGATTTTTATGTATCCCTTTTCCCAAAATGATCGATATGAAGCCAGTTGAACAGAATAACCTTCCCTTCAAGTTTTCATTTCATAGAAGCATGAACATTTTTTACATGACGTCAGTATATTAGCAAGAAAGTATCTGTTCAGTCGTTATGAAACAGAATGATAAACAAGGTTTCTAAAGTTGGTAGAAGAATGTGAACATCCAATTATAATATTCTAGCAATGCTTCTCGTAATTAGCATGCCAAGTCTCTTGGATTCAAGAGCACCCTCCAGACAACCCCCCCCCCCCGGGTCTCCTTTTTCTTTTTTCCCTAGCACAAACTTGTGGTAGAATAAGCAATTGCAAT
Source organism: Rhazya stricta (assembly GCA_001752375.1). NCBI lineage: Eukaryota > Viridiplantae > Streptophyta > Magnoliopsida > Gentianales > Apocynaceae > Rhazya > Rhazya stricta. The sequence goes on along the minus strand of MEJB01000001.1, from coordinate 2,096,898 downwards.
GCAACAAAAGTTTACCTGAGTATAAGCTAATGCCATAGACACAGCACCTCGCATTAGACCAGCCCACCAAACTGTAACCTGTGYGGTGATATTGTTAATGATCTATCATGTTCAGCAATTCAGGTTCAAAGAACTCATAAATAGTACCTGCTGCTTCAGATCAATTTTGTCAGTCTTCACCTTGCTGGTAAAATTAGATAAGTAGGATAGAGGGAATACAAAAGATGCTCTCCCAAGCAAAACCAGGCCAAATAGAACTGCACTTGCTGCGACTGATTTTCCAGGCCTGCATGAATTTAACTCAATAGTGATATTAGGATATTCAACAAGCAACTTGTTTATGGAGATTCAAAGGATAGACATTAACCAAGAAACGCAACATGAAATTGGTAGCTTACGTGTCGCTTGCTAATTTCCACTTCTCAATGTCTAAAGCATCCATTCCAACATAAAGGAAGATACAACTCTCTGCAACAAATGATAATGTTGCAAAAGTATGCCTGCGTAAAAAGTTCAATATTGTGACCAACTACTCTGCAACTAGAAGGGAACTTTTTTAAAATGGAGTGTGAAACGTTGAAGATAAGCATGACAGAAATAGAGAGCGAGATARCTCATAAACAATTACATACCTGGTGGTTATTCGAGAACTTTGAGTGACATTGTGCCAGGTATAATGTGACATAGCAATCCCACAGAAGAACACTGTAAGGATTCCACTCAAGTTGAACAGCTGAAATGGAGACATTAACAATCAACTAGTTCAATGAGAAAAACTAGTTAGGTAGATAAACAAAAATTTATTCAATCGAGGAAACAGCAATGTCCCAAGTACAATTTAGAATGCCCAATCTCAGGTCAGCTATGAAAATTTTAAGTGAACTTATTTGTGGTTTCAAAGTCCATACTCAGCCCACAGCTTGTACACACAAGCACTAAGAAAAAAGTTGTTAAGTAGATAATTAGCGATTTATTCAAGCAAGTAAACAAAAAAAGTTGCAATTAGACAAATTTTTCCTAAATTTAGAATGCCCAAGCTTGGGTCAGCTATGGAAATTATAACTTGAGCTTATTTGCAGTTTCAAATTCAAAGTTCATTCATGCTCACCCTACAGTTTCACATAGTGACACACTTAAGATTGAAAGAGCTAAACACTCTTCTATTGAGTTTATTTTTCCATACCCTTCCCCCCCCCCCCCCCCCCCCCCCCCGCCAAACAAAATCCATCAAACTGAAGCTGTACTGTGATCTTCTAGAACCAAGGACGAGAAGATGAAAATAAAAATAAAATAATATAGAATAAAAAACCCTGAAAGGTACTTCTCTTCATAGAAGAGAACATGATCAAGAGAATTATTATTCAATAGGAGCAGATCAAACAGAATCAGAACAACTGAATTAATAGGTGATATTGTGTGGAGCTCTATAACTAGGGAAAGTATTTAACACCACTTCTCTCGTGCAAGCTGTAAGATGCTATGAGTGTGAGCCTAGAAACTGAATGAAACAATTGTACAAGCTCCAAGTGATCAGAAAATTGATCCAATTCAGATAATAAGACAGTACGAGCACATGCCAAGGAAGCTAGAGATCCTAAGGTAAATTTAAGCAGTTCAACCCATTAATGGCATATTACATGAAAGGAAACTTACTTCAGCCATAATATATGACAGGTAAGCCATAAGCATCAAAAGAGCAACTTCACGGTCAGTTGAGTGCCTGAGTTATACAAATAGGGTTACATTCACTTACAATCATCTGGAGACATGGACGAAAACGGCATAAACTAAAGCTTAAGATATATCATGAAACATTTACCAAAAGATCATACAACGTTTTAGTGAATCCAATGCATTTGAATAGATTTTGCATTAAGCACAAATGAGATATTACAATACAATCAATAATTTAATTAGCACAGCTTTTGCATGCCAATACAATAATTCTATGAAAGTAAAATCAAAATTAAACAGAAGGTGCAAAAAGCTCAAGTCACATACCTGGCAAAGTACAACTTTTTTATAATGTATGCACAGAGCAGCCCAACCTGCAGTTACCATTGTCATTTCAATACGATATGATTTTGCACCTCAATAGCATTATACTTAGGAAATCAAAATAACCTATGTTATCATGCAAGGCACTAAAGAACACAGTAGAAGGTTTTCTGAAGTACCCACCGCTATCCCAAGCAAGGTGCTGCTGATGAACAAAAACAGAAAGTTGCCCGTAAACTGCAGTGCAATCCTTGTGCTAACATGAGAGAGGTCAAATTTCTGGATTGCATTGAATAGTACTACTGATGTAGCATCATTTACAACACCTTCACCAAAGACCAGACTGTACAGTAAAGGTGTTTCATCCTGACTAAGCACCTAAGAGCAGGGAAAAGAAAAATGATCAGTCTCAATACTTCTATTCTCCTTTGCTGGGGGGAAAATCTGTAATTGTCCATACCTGCAAGGTGCAAACAGAATCTGTTGCCGAAAAGATAGCTCCAATTGCTATAAAATTGAGTAAAACAAACATAAGATCGCAAAATAGCAAGAGACAGTGAATAGAATTGAGGAACAAATTTTAGAAATTTTACCATTCTAAGTAAATGTGAATACACAAAGGTAAAATTCTGAGTTGATGAACAAATAAATTAAAGCAGCAGTAATAATCACAAATAGATAATTCATCTAGGTAAAAAGATAAAAAAAWAAACAAATAATAGACTAATCTGAAGAAACATCTACAAATATTTAGCATTTGCTAGAAAGCTTTTTGAAWACAAATATATCATTACATAATGCTGCTGCTAATCATTACATCCAAAGTTTGGAAGAAGAAACAAACGAAAAGTAAACAAAATGAATGAGCAYAAATGAAAAGCAAGTAAAACTACCAAGATAGTCCCGCAAGTCGAGGGATCCAATGCCYAGTTTTTCAAATATTGCTTTTGCACCTGCAATATAATTCTCAAGTTAGTACCATGATGGACTAAAGCAAACATGATAAGAGGAAGAGATGTAATTGCCATTCAATCCTTTCGGACAGAAACACTGGATGAAATAGGAAATGTGCATATACAAAGAAATTAATTTGATTAATTGTGACAGAATCCATCTTTCCCTCAACCCCTATGGTAAAATAAATGTTACAACATAAAGTAGCTAGTCTTTTACGTAAGACTGACATACGATGTGGTAATATTCAACTGACTACCATGATAATAACAACAGATAAAACTTGCAAAAATGAACTGAATTTATACAAACATAGGCATAAAGAAAACAAATTAGAATATTAGGCTTGAGTAATTCTTCATTTGAAAAGTTAACAAAAGCCTCAGTGAGACAAATACAAAAAGTCACCGGAACTAAGATTAGAAATAAAAATGAGAGTATACCAAATGATATGATGCAGAAGGATATTACAGAACCAACTGCACCAAATAACATGATAGTCAAAAAGTTCCGGAAAAACTGCTTCTTTTTAACCTGAAACCTGATCCACATGAGTAAAGAGAAATTAGAAGTAGGCAGAGGAAGTTCAAAAAAGAAACGACMCCTTGTTCATTATATTAGTGTTTTCCAGAATTAACAGCAACGAGAGTGAACCAACAGCATGAGTATTTGAAAAGAAAATATATATTACTTCTACAAATAAAAAATGTGACAAGCAGATTATACAAGAAGGGACTAAAGAAAAAGGGAAAAGAAGATGATGAACCCTGTTATTGCTGTGGCTGCTAATATATTTCAAAATTCCTCCAGTAAGGTCACTAACACGGTTAAAATGTTTCATGATATACCGACAGGACAAAAGTTGAATAGGGACAGGTCAAAATCAAAATGGAACGGAGGAAAATGGTCATGTCCATGATAAAGTTGGCAACTAGTATCTGTTAGACCCTAACACCAAGAGTAGTGCATCAAATTAGACAAGAAATGTATAACCTTACCCCGCATTGAATATGATAGGTGGTAGAAGATACATGAAGAAAAGTTCTTCATTGAATTCCAAAAGGTGTGAACTCTTTCCCTTCGTGGTTAGCAAGATCACCGTTCCAGTGCACAAACCCTGTGATCATTACCCAAATAAAGCCATTCTTCACACARCCAGACCAATTCAATATCAATTTATAGTCATGCGACGCGTTTCTAACATAATCAACAATTTCATGCGCTGTTGCGCGCAAACAAACACACAAAGGACAATCTATACTCACAACGAGAATAGCCGTTGTCGATTCATTGATCCACCGATGTTCTTCGAGCAGATGGCCRATGACTATGTACACGCAGAGTAGCGCCACAAACAAAGTTAACGAGTCTATACCCATTGCATTCAGCGCCGAATGCAACTCCATATCGCCAAACACTCTCAACACCCAAAAAGGTTCCAATTTTGCTCTCTGATTACAAAAACAAAACAATAAATCAGTAAATAAAAATTTCGTACACCGGACAAAAACAACAAAAGAAATTGCAAGCTCTCTCACTCGCCCTATGCTTCAAACTGTAAAACATCAAAATAAAGCTAAAAGTATGAAATTCTACCTGCAAACTAGCTAGCAATGGAGAGAAAAATGATCAGAAGTRTCCAGGGATGCTAAACTAGGGTTTATTATTGCTTGGTGAGCAAGAAAATCGGAAAAGTCAGATGAAATTTGTTGCTGTAGGATGAAGTTCAGGTTGACACAAACACGAAGACACGCGGACAAATCAAGCAAAGCGGAAAAGGGGAAAGTTTGAAAAACCGCGAAAGCRTAGATTCCCGGAGGGTTGGGTAGTTTTTAAGTTGTATACGGAGGATGAAGTATGATACAATACGTCTCAACTTCTCTTTGCCGTTTGATTTGTTGATTATCTTAGAACAGTTGGAAAGCTGGGACCCGGAGGATTTTTCTATTATGCATYAGATTTATTTTACACTAGGTTATTGATAACTGAGTCATAAATCAAGATTAGAGTATATTTATTTTTTGAATAGAGATATTTTAACACCCTTTTATTTAGATAAAAATGTGGAAGATATTATATAACTTTTATGAAGATTTTTAATTTATATAATATTTTTTTCAATTATTATCATAAATTTAAATTTTAAAAGTTTATTAATTTCCTACCTTTTTATATTAAGTACTTCGAATTAAATCGTTGTTCAGGGATGGTATTAGATTCTCACCATCCGAACATCTCATAAGTCTAATGAAAAGAGAATTTTGAATCTTTTAATATGTCTTCATACCTCATTTTCTAATTATACAAATAAAAATATGATATTATGTACATATTTTATCGGATAGAGTTATTGGATTATTGGAAGCTAAAGATTGTGTAATGAGAAAATCTCAACCTACGTGGTAAGTTTTTTCTTCTACTCTTAATTTATCATGGTTCTATATGTCATGGAATATAATTAATTACAGAAAAACACAAAGAAATATTTAAATAAATTACATTTTTGTCCTCAATATTTATTTTTTTCTAATTTTATACCARTATACTTTATTAATCTCACAATTTACACTGAACTTTTTTTAATTTTAATTTTTTACGCTATTCAATAAACTAGATGCAAAAGGGAAGTGAGAAACATTGGACCAAATTTCTCATTGAAAATGCATAGAAGAATGTTCAAGAAATGGAAAAACATATAACAATAAAAGGATTTAAAAAAATGCTACATTTTATTATAAAAATTAAATGTATTTTTAATTCAATTTCATTGAATAAGATATAAATATCAATCGTATTTTCAAATACAATTTTTGACTCACTTAGGATGTCATATCATTAAATATTCAGATAAAAGTTCTGCACTTTATTATTGTTATTATTTTTCTATTTTTTGTTAATTGGGTCTGATTTGTTCTTGTTGGTATAAATTTGAAAATGTTTGGTGTAAATTGAAAACTCTTAATAAGTTTGGAGTAAATTAGATTAGACAAAAAAGTTAAAGATTACTTGCTATTTACCCAAAAATGTTTTAAATGCAAGTAAATTTGGTTCCTGTGGGTCCCGATCCAAGCTTGAACACAGGGTCCGATCGGATAGATAAGAGCCGCTAAACTATTGAAGTGACCGCGGTGTTCTACTGTCCCTTTGGAAACCCACAGTAAAAACACGCACCAGAAACGCTTACCAACCCTAAATACCGATGATCTGATTCTTGGCTCTTAATCAAAATGGGCTTCGAACCCTATTCCTAAGCTTCATTTCTCATTAGCAACTCAAGACAACCCTTGGGTGAGTTGTTACCTGCACTTGTCCTGTGTAGTATTGTGGGATGGGTGTTACTGATTTGGGGATTTGCAGATCTGACTTATTTTTGAGCTATGATGAATTAAATATCTGCGGCTTTGATTTACATGGTATGCTTGTCAATCTTGATTGCTAGCATAACTGTTTATGGATGATTTAGTTATATGAAGTTTACTGCAACAAGGTGCATGCAGCTCATGTGCGGGTATTGAGATGTTATTTGGAGCAACAGGAGTCCTATATTTTTGGGAGCAGCTTTACTAAAAGGTTGGATCTTTGACTTCAGAAGCTGCGGGTCTTAGGTCTTATTCGGCTCTAGTATTTGACGGAGTTTTGATTTTGAGCTCATTCAGCCTGGAATCTGCAGTTTCGCTTATTGGTTCGGAAAGAATGTCTTTAAAAAGTATAATTCAGGACCTAAGGGGTGATATCGGAAGCATTTCAAGAAAAGGGTTTGAAGTAAAGTTTAGAAATGGCATGAGATCGAGGTCACATCGGGTGGTCCAGGATAGTACTGTAGTTGCTGTGGATGCTTTGAAGCAAAGTTGTTGGGCTAATATGCCTCCGGAGCTCTTGAGAGATGTACTAATCAGGATTGAGGAGTCAGAGGATACGTGGCATCCTAGAAAACATGTGGTTGCTTGTGCCGGTGTTTGTAGGAGTTGGAGAGAAATTATGAAGGAAATTGTGATGACCCCAGAAATTTCTGGCAAGTTGACATTCCCCATCTCCCTGAAGCAGGTATGAGATACTGAGTCTCTAGCATTATGCATTTCTGCAATTACAAATGTAGAGTTGTATATGAGTTTTATTGTGTTCCTATCCTTTGATCTACAGACACCAATTTCTACTTCTTCTTTTTTGAGTTTTAATTTGGTTCCGTCTAGGAAGAAAGCCTTATCAACCACAAATGTGGCATTGGATTGTTTAAGAAGATGTTTAACTTTCTTAAATCTCGTCATCGTGAATTGGAAGTCAATGACCATTTGCTGCGCGAGTTCATATTTCTTATTACCTATTGCATCCTCTCTTTAGGCAATTGCGGATGCACACCAACATCTTCCATTAGTGGATAATGGAAAAGGGCCATAGATATAGATCTATAGGGTTATCTCTCGAGTACTATCTCTTAGAAATCTAATTGTAGCAATTGCAGAAAAGCCATGTTGCATTACATGGCGGTGTTGAAGGACAGAAAAGTCATAGATATAGATAAGGTATTACTTACATTTCTTGATTTCGCATAATGCTTTGTAACCCAATGCCAATGCAACATCGCATCTCTTGGCATTAGTATGCAGACCTATAATCTGCAACAGCTCATTTATTGTTGACAGTTAAAAAAAAAAAAAAAAAAACAAAGAAATGAAACCTCAGGATGTGGCCTATTCTGCTAGGCTGGTTGTGGAGACTCTGGAGAGGATACAAGATCCCAACTATCAACAATCCCCAGATACTTGTAAGCAACTGGAAGACCTAAGAAACCCTTTGATGTAAGATAGGAACTGTTTCCACCCCCGTCCAGATCATATTGCTTCAGGTGGTTAATTTAGTAAAGATCAGAGATGTTCGAAAGAAGGGAAAGAGAATAAAACAGTTTGACTCCTATTCATTCTTGCAAGGAGATTTAGTGAATGTATCATGATGAGAAAATTGGAGAAACTGATTCTCTYCGGTTCACTGGTACAATCCTGGGAAAAATGAACTTGCAGTTGATCCTCTGAGCCAATCATGGTTCTGTGCATCGACATAACATGTCCACTTATGACAACTCATTTTAGTGCAAGAGAAGTTTTATTGGTTGATAATTTCTGAATGCTACAAATAAGATGTCAACCATTGCAAAGGTGGGAAATCCTTTCAGGAAAATGAGAAACGAGAGTAGTTTTAATTTCAAACAGATGTTATACAGCTGTTAACTGGTTTCGGTTACATTGGACAGAGGGAAAGACCTGAAGTGAACTAGAGTAATTTAACGAGCAGCATAAGCCTTCGGTTTTATTTTTTTGAGGTGTCAAAATAGAAGTGTTAAAGTTATCACTGTTCATACAACTTATCAAAATAGAGAAAAGAATACATACGTTTTCTTTTGATATAGATGGCGGATGCTTAATGTTCATGATTTTCCTTATATTTGAGACATTCATTTCCTACCAAGAGAAAAGAAAAAAGGAAGGCACTCATCTATCCATTCTCGCATATTATTTGCTTGCTTGCTGCACTTCTTGAAATGCTGGATGGCATGATCATCTTGAAAATGCACTACAAAACTCTGAAGTTAATGGTGATTTCATTATTTTACTCCTTTGTTATGCTGTTTCTGCTTATATAGTGGATTATCTGGAGTCATCGATCTAATGGAAATTCTTTAGCTTGAGCCTGCAGTCTACATCATTCAAGTTAACTATGTGCATTCCTAAGTAGTAGCCTTCTTAATATTCCTTAATAATGTTTTATCTTTTGCAGCCTGGTCCAAGAGGTGCTCTGGTTCAGTGTTTCATAAAACGAAATCGCAGCAATCAGACATATCATCTTTTCCTCAGTTTAAATCAAGGTTAGTAACCGATCAGTAGTTTTAGTTTTGTTCGTCTGATGTATCTATTGATGCACGAGCTTTGTATTTCTTCTCTCCCGCCCCCTCCCCCCCGGGGCGGCATTAGATGCTTAAATTGACATCAAATTAAGGGTTACCCTTAGTTTGCTTGGTATTGAAGCAGTATTTAATGTTTTTCCTTGGTTAAGTTGGAATGGCTTCTATTTCTTGGTATTGAGAGAAGTAAGAGAATGATCTTGTGATCTTTTAACAGCTACAAATGATGATGGCAAGTTTCTTCTTGCTGCTCGAAGGTGTAGACGCCCAACTTGTACAGATTACATAATGTCTCTAAATGCAGATGATGTCTCAAAGGCTAGTGGCACCTACATTGGCAAATTGAGGTTAGTTTTCTCTTGACTTTGCCCTTTGTAATAAATCTCTTCCTGGACCAAGGTCTTGATACTGTCTCTTCATGACAGATCTAACTTTCTGGGGACTAAATTCACAGTCTATGATGCACAGCCTCCAAATACTGGAGCTAGAGTTACTAAATGCCGTTCCATTAAATTAGTTGGAATGAAACAAGTCTCTCCAAGAGTCCCTGCAGGGAACTATCCTGTAGCCCACATATCCTATGAGTTAAATGTGCTCGGTTCCAGGTAAGATACTTTCTTCTTAGATGTTCTGAATCTACAAGGAAAAGATTCTCTTTTTAGTAGTTTTACCAAAGCTAGCATTATGGAGTGAAATGAGAAATATATACTGCTTTAGGCTTTTTCAGCTTATTAATTTCAGTTGCTTTGCTTTTCTTGTGATTATGATTGGTGGGCTTTTTGTATTGCACAATCATTATGATCTTTTACTGGCTAATGAAAAAGGATAATCTGTGGAGAACAGGGGACCAAGGAGAATGCAGTGTGTTATGGATGCTATCCCGGCTTCTGCTGTTGAGCCAGGTGGTGTTGCCCCCACACAAACTGAATTCCTTCCTGGTAGTATCGATTCTTTTCAATCCCTGCCATTTTTCAGATCAAAGTCAACTCGTGTGGATAATTTTCATCCTGGACCTTTGGCAACTGATAAAGAAGATATGTTAGTCTTGAAAAACAAGGCTCCAAGGTGGCATGAGCAGCTCCAGTGTTGGTGTCTCAACTTTAATGGTCGGGTAACTGTGGCTTCAGTAAAGAACTTCCAGCTGGTAGCTTCTGTGGATAATGGAATAGGCGGGCAAGAGCAAGATGATGTTATTCTCCAGTTTGGGAAAGTGGGAAAGGATGTGTTCACTATGGACTACAAGTATCCAATCTCCGCATTCCAAGCTTTTGCCATATGTCTCAGCAGCTTTGACACCAAAATTGCTTGCGAATGATTAACAGGTGCTTGGCTACCCTTTTCATTCAAAGTGTCTTATGGAAAACACTAGCAATTTATCTTGTTTGCTAATAATGCTTTTTTAAAGTCTTGAATGACAAAAGCGATGCATCATCTGGTAGCAATAGGGTGATTGTTGGAAATTATTGTTGGTGTATGAGGATAGAAAGGATATTCAACATTTGTTGTACCACTTAAGAGGTCTTGATTGTTGGGAAACTATCAAGTCTGACTTTCTTCTTTTAAATCCTAACCATATTCTCAAGATATTGCTTGCCTAGCTCTAGCTAGGACCTCCTTGCACAATWTAAAATTTCAAAATCTGATAGCTATGGAGTTGGTAATTACAAGCAAATTTTGGCAAGAGCCAAGCTAGTGGATTCATTAGGTTGAATATTGGGCTTAGTTGGGGGTTTCAGAGGTTGTATGACATTGAAGCTTTCATGTCATTACATCCATTGTTTGCACTTGCATCACTTTAATTGGGATCCAAAATTCTAACTCAGGCTTTGCGTGCCTAATGTGGCAGGTTGACTGGCATTGTTTGGAGGTCATTGTTGCTGTATGTGATGGCAAGGATGTCTATGGTACTTCTGAGAAGCTCCAATTTTCTTCGGTATTAGCATGTTGGACTAGCATTCCCCGAGCTAATTCCATTTCTTGTTTTATTAGCATCAGCACGACCAGAATCTTTTCTTTCATGTACATAGGAACGGTTTGTGTTGTATCAGAACTGGCTGAGCCCTCTTTTGATTATGCTCCAAAAGTGCAAGCTTTCTTCTTTATCAAGTAGTCATCCCCTCCACCCTTTCTTTAAGGGACCTGAATCATTGCTTGTAGGTATTTGTGATTTTACTTTCCTTATTGGCTGGCTGTAATCAAAGGCCTGGTCATAGTAGAATTTGTTTTCACCGGGTCTGTGAGGGGTACTGAATTCTTGCATTTGCTCAATACTTTAAGATTTGTTTCTTGGACTCTGAAGAATTTCTTTCTAATTTAAGGGACTGGTGAAATCGGATCTGAGTGTTGGACGAAAGGGGAGTGCTTTCTAAAAATGATCTTACGCGATGCATTTCATTTATTCACATACGTTTGTAAAATATTATAGAAGAAACAATGAGCAGGGCGTGACAGATTCCGAAGAGATCCAATATAGCAGTATAACGGATTTGTTGTCGCCTATTGAATCAGAAAGGAGGAGGAGGAGGTCCACCAGGACCTCGGCCAAAACAATCTTGACATAGCCAGCAGCAGCTGAGGCAGGACAAGCTGTACAACAACCACAAATTCCTTCAATCAGTTTCCTAATAATTTCAGAACAAGCCAATTGCTACGTTCTACAACAGTTTAAGACTAAGAAAGCATAACCACAGTTTTCAAGCATCATCGCAAAGAAAAAATAGATCTGAGACTGAGAGGCATATATATATATATTACAATAATATAATACCAAGCAGAAATTAAGTTGCATAAACCACCAAAGAAGCCACCAGGTCCTGGGCCCCAGGGTCCAGGAGGACTCCATCCAGGTCCGCTAGGTCCTGGTCCTCCTGGACCCCATCCAGGGCCACCCGGGCCAGCACCTCCACCAGGTCCCATTATTAACTCTGTGCTAAGAAATAATCAGCCACTCCCCTGCAAATCCGATGAATCTTTGAGATGGAACTTTGCCAGCCTCTTCGAGAACCCCTTCCCTCTCCCAACCGGACGTTACTGAGAAGTTAAAGAATATCTCCTACTTGGATTTAGTTATAAGACAAAATTTTGGCAGCATTATATAGATCTCTCTCTAGTCCCATCTACTATTTTTGAGATGCACACAAAACCTAACATTCAACGATATGCTGTTCTACCACCACCAAACACTCGTAGCATGTCTTTTTACTCTTAACGACACATTTTTCACTGTAGTTTTCCAGAACCACGAATACAGTACCCATCTCTTTCGTTTTAGCTGATTCAAAGGGCTGAGAAAGGAAAACAGTAAGTGAGAAGAAAAGGGTCTATTGGCATCTGCACGTTTTAGTCGGTTCTCATTTCATTTCGTTATACGTATGTAATATGGTCAAGGCCGACAATAGGCGGAGCGTCATTGCCTTGGGCCAATTAGTCAAGGCTTTAGTCTACTTTTGGGGCTCATGGCTATCTTTGGATTCTCGATTTCCACTTTCCACATACAMCCATTTCGTTTCATTTCATCCAACCTCACCATTTTCATTTCCTCCAAATTATTGAGCAGTAGCTCCATGTATAAGAAGAACGGAGATGATGAGATATTGGTAGTGGTAGCCTAGCCTTCACTTTTAGGAGGAGACTTTTGGTTCTTCATCTTTGATTATGAACCAGAACCAAGCTACCCTACCAATCAGGACAGGATCATGCTACACGGATGAGATAACAGTAACCTCGGATCCCATCACGTAAGCTAATCAAAAAGGAAAAGAAGGCCAATAGAGAATTAATGCCCATCTCACATTTTACATTGTAATACATGAATATCCATATCTGAGATGATTTAAGCATTAATAGGCATATATAKAAGCAAGTGCTTCATAATTATTTCACCTCCTTGTACACAAGAAAAGGTTACCTGATGTATCTTCATATATAGGCTTTGTTTATGGTCGTCTCTTTCTCAGACACACACAGTGGAGAGAGAGATAGAGAGAATTGAAGTGATTAAAAATGATTACTACTGACTAAGATACATAAAAATTTAATGAAAATACTTACTCCCACTATCATCAATGTACGTTAACATAATCGAACATAGCTTTCTGATCATGTGCAGTGAATTTCTGTGATTATCTGTCCTAAAGAGTCATAGAACTTTGCACTGCAGATCTGTCTAATTAAAGAATATGTACTCATTAGATTTACTTAAGATGCTTACAGAGCCAGTGATCTTTTCATCTTTATTAATTAATCCACCGGATTAATCATTAATAGTAATTTCTTGCCGCTTACATCCTATTCTCCTTTTGTCAAACACTCTCCTTGCACTCTTCACTACAAACGAAATTGACCGAACCCCTCCATSTCCTTCTACAAAGATGGTATCTTTTAGGGTTCTGAAAGCATAATAATGCAATGKAGGAATAGCGTGCTAGAAAGGGAAAAAAATAATACTTACAATACTATCTTTGTTGAAGTAGTAGAGAGAAGGAAATACTAAATGAGAAAGTCCAAAGTCCAGAGGATCCTTCGAGGGAAGGGAAGGCATCCCACTCGAGCGGAAGAGAGATTCCCGGAGAGCCAAGCGTGGGCTTAGTAATCAAATGCCATCGTTTAGTTGTAATTCAACTAATAATTTAATGTTTCGTCCCTGATTTCTTACAAATAAACAATCAAAGCTTTACGTGCATTACAACTCAGCACACTGTTTCTGTTCCTTCTTTCTTTCTTTTTTTAATAATTCATCGTCTTCCTGGACTACTACTACTTGTATATATTCAAATTTTGGAGTATTCGTCGAYCTGCGCCTTGAATTCAAATACTCGGAGAGGCAGAGCAGAGAGAATTAGTCTTACGGTTAGGATGAGAAACTGGGCCGACGGTAGAGATGATTCATCCCGAAAGCGTCGAAACAGGACCAGAGAAATTCTACTGTCTTCTTCCTTGAGCAGCTTTCGACATAAAAAGGACAGGACTATGGCGTCCATACTGAGGGGCTGCCATCCCATAATAGCATGTCCCTTTCATTCACTGACAATGTTACCCCTCTCTTATCTCCTTCCTACCCTCCCACTATTAACTTTACTAGGCCTTTCTTTCCCTTAATATCATAAAAGAATTAGAGAAAACAAGAAAAATCATCAATTTTTTTTATTCCTATTAGCCCACACGATATCCCAAACTGTTAAAATTAATTCAAATTGTATTTACAATTTTGGTCTACTCTTATTGAGGAATTAATGCAAACTTGATCCTAGTTGCATTGAGTCCGACTCTTATTTGCAAGAAAATTTAATACAAAACTTTTTCAAAATAACATATGTGATCTTTTTTTTTTTAAATTGATGTTTGAACATTTGGCCAACTAATCCGATTCAAAAAATACGTGTGAAAATATTTGCCAAATGTGTCATTTTATCGTTCATATATACTTAATAATAGAAATTAAAATATCTAATTTTTTAATTAAAAAATCTCAATACAAAATTTCATTTTGAATTACGCAGATATGATGGGTTAAATCATCAAATGTTGTAGGTTAGGTGCTTTTGTCATTGATGGCTATGGGAACAAGAATGAATCAACAATAATTTGTATATTAGTTTTGTTTTATGTCCCTTAAAAATTGATTGCTATTAATGAGACCCTCCAACATAATTATATAACCATATTAGTTAGCTAAGCACCCATCAATTGACAATTATACCACTTTAGGACTTTGCAAAATGCATAGTTTGTGAATCATATTTCTAATTGATGCCATTTTATCCCAAATTCTCTTCATGATTGAGGAGGATGAATGGGTATTTTTACTTTTAACTATATCAAATGACTACTTCTAATAATGACTCTATCATCCTCTCAAAATGCACTTTCCTCCCATTACAAAGTATTTAGTATCTATGACTCACTCGAACTTTATCCTCTTAAATATTTATTYATAATTCAAAATTAGATGTCTCAAATAATGAATTATTCGGACCATTAAATAAAAATAAAAAAAAGGAAAAATCRGAYCGYGGAAGGGCTGGTGATAGTGCGAGCATGCAACCTCCGTAAGAATCGGCAGCAGAAAACCAATCAAATRTGGTTGACGGCCATGATGTCATGGTTAATTAATCTATCACATCAGATCATTCCTCGGTCCTTCATCGTAGAATTACGTGGTCCCTCTACTCGAACCGGATCCAACATATCCAGCCGTGCAACCAGTATCATGAGATTGCCCCCCCGCCCTCGTTTTACCGCCTGTAACTATAAGCACTTTGACAGCACTCCCTATACTCTTCAACCAATAATCAACCGATTCAGTATAAGCTCCAAAAGTTTTATTCTTTATTTAATATATTTTATATATATATATGGAGACACAAAATGATAAATTAGCGGTAAAATTTTATTTAATTAATTAAAAGATTATGTTATCGTTTTGAGTTATACTAAATAGTATTGTAAGTGAGATAATTTAATTATTAAAAAATAATTTTATTAATTAAATTATTTTATTAATACGTTACGTTATAAGCATTTTTTGAACGACTTAAGTAATTTCTTACAATTCATGTCACGAATAATTTAGTTTTTCTTTTTGTAGTTTTAGTTATTATACTACTTTGAATTTTATTACCGATTGTGCTTACTAATTTTTAAAAAATAAAATCGAATTGAATTTTCAAATTTTTTTCAAAAGCACACCATCAATTAATATCCTCAAATACAAAAAAGTAAAAATGCAAAATCTAATTGAGATTTTACTTTAGAAAAACTGTAAATTGCATTCAAGCCAGACGCGGTAGAACTGCAAAAACAAACTAAAGTATTTACGTTTTATTTAAAAAAAGCTGAAAAATGATTAAAAATCCACGTCATAACACAAAAAGATATAGTGTTAATTTTATTTATTTATTTAAAGCCTGTCTAGAAGAACAAAACCGCACCCTTCTCTTCCATTCCAATTTCTCGCGATTTATTTCCTTAAATTTCTAATACACGATATTCCCAAACTTGTTGACACGCTGTCTCGATCCGCCCGCCCACACCCGTTTTATGCGGTTGCGCCTCGTCGCGAACGGATAAGCCTAGCACACGGTCTTTCCATTCTTCGCTTTGGTGCACCGATCATCCTGGGGTTGCCCGGTCACCACTCCACGTGTCAGATCCTCTGCCTTTGATGAGTCTCATCAACTTGAGCAAATGTAACTCTGGTTAACTTTTGACCTGACCTCTGGTTAACATAATAAAAACCTTATCTTCTCTGCAGTACTCTTCTGTCACTCCGCAACATTTCACTCTCTCTCCTTTCTCTCTCTTCCCTTTCTTTTTCAACAAAAACCAATTTATTCTACTCTCAGCTCCAGGTGCAAGCTCGTCAATGGTGTTTCAGATCTGAGAAGTTACCGAGCTTGGCCGATTTGACCTTCATTATCCTTCTGTTCTGGTTCCACCGAAGAGTTCCGAGTTTTCCTTTTGTTAATTTTGCAAATAAATGGCGTACTCCTCGTCGACGTCGTTCCCGGAGGAGGTGTTGGAGCACGTATTCTCGTTCCTGAGCTCGGACAAGGACAGGAATTCTGTGTCGCTGGTGTGCAAGTCGTGGTACGAGATCGAGAGGTGGTGTAGGAGGAGGATTTTTGTGGGCAACTGCTATGCTGTCAGCCCTAGTATCATGATCCGACGGTTCCCGGAGGTGAGATCGGTGGAGCTGAAGGGGAAGCCGCATTTTGCTGACTTTAATTTGGTACCGGAGGGATGGGGTGGTTATGTGTACCCTTGGATTGCGGCCATGGTTGGGGCTTATCCTTGGCTTGAGGAAATCAGGCTCAAGCGCATGGTGGTCAGCGACGAGACCTTGGAGTTAATCTCCAAGAGCTTTAGGAACTTTAAGGTCTTGGTTTTATCGTCTTGTGAGGGGTTCACAACGGATGGGCTGGCCGCCATTGCCTCCAATTGCAGGTCCAATTTCTTTCATTCGTGCTTTTCTGCTTATTCCGGCAAATGTACCATGTCTTTTTGGTTCTTGTGGTTAACAAAGTTTAGACCTTTGGAAACTTTTTGCCCGTGACCCTTTACTAGTCGATGGGGGAGGTTTGCTTCCACGGAATTTGAACTTCCGGCCAATGCTGTTGCATTTAGTTTGCTCTCACTTGTTTGCTTGCTCCGCGTATTCATGGTATCTGCTATTCTTATGTTAGTGGTAGCTGGTTACGTAAAGACGGAACTTTTAGCTAAGGGAGTGAGCAATTTTGTTTTTCCTGGATCTTTCTACTTTATCTGACCACATTTTCTTTTCCTTATTTTTAAGGTGGGGTTGAAGGTGGCAGGCTGGTTCAGCAAAATGATCATGGTTAATATTTTGGGAGTTTGTTTTATGACTAAATAATGTGTTACGAGGATCTATTGTATTTTTCTTGTAGCTTTATTCCTCTTTGTTGTTGGTGAAAGGAAGGACTCTGAAATTTTTTCCCTGTGTTACAATCCTTTTCTGTAGTCGAACTGTTTGGGTTTTTGTTGGAAAAGGAGAATGCCTAAATCTGGAAATCTTTCTGATGTATTTTGGTGGTCTTTCTAGCTTATTAGGGACCTGATTGGTTTGTACTGAGAAGATCTTTTGTGGGCTGGCCATGTTTTGCAGTTTTGTTTGTCATCTACGTCGGAACATGGCACTTCCATTTCAATCTAAAATTAGATTTCTTTTCTCCTTGCTTTTTAGGACTTTATCTTTTCTTGGAATTCTTTGGTTACAAGAGGTTTTGTTTCCTCTCGGTTCTAATTGTTTGGACATTGCTTGGACTTCTTTTGTTGTAGTGTTCTCTTGGGATTGGAATGTATAGGTTTTAGACTCTTCTATATGGAAAATTTTATTTTGATAATGGTAAGTTTATTGTCTTAATCATATATTTCAAAAGGTCAGTTTTCCTATGGTTGGTTTCATTTTTCATTTATCATGTGAAAACTGCCTAGCTTTCAAAAACTTTGTTCGATTGATTCTCTAATTCTTCATTTGTAGCCTACGTGTGTTGTTGTCCTCTCTCTCTCTCTCTCTCTCTCTCTCTCTGCTGTTATACAGGGCTCAATTCTTCCTCATTTGCTGGTTTTTACAGTTTATCTGGAGTGATAAACTCTTTGGCGCTGAACTTGGTGTGTCATTGCTACCGTCTTTGTTGTGTAGGAATCTGAGAGAACTGGATTTGCGTGAGAGTGAAGTGGAGGACCTAAGTGGCCATTGGCTTAGCCATTTTCCCGATACCTGTACATCATTGGTGTCACTAAACATTGCTTGCTTGGGATCAGAGGTGAGTTTCTCAGCCCTGGAACGCCTTGTTTCTCGGAGTCCTAATCTGAGGACTTTGAGGCTCAACCGTGCTGTGCCACTGGAGAAGCTTCCAAATCTGCTACGCCGTGCCCCCCAGTTGGTTGAGTTTGGTACTGGTGCCTACTCAGCTGAGATCAGGTCTGATATCTTCTCAAACCTGGCAGAAGCTTTCTCAGCCTGCAAACTACTCAGGGGCTTGTCTGGGTTTTGGGACGTTGTTCCTGCTTACCTTCCAGCTCTCTATTCAGTTTGTTCTCGCCTCACTTCTTTGAACTTGAGCTATGCTACTGTTCAAAGTCCTGATCTCATCAAGCTTATTAGCCAGTGTAATAGTTTGCAGCGTTTGTGGGTATGTCCTTCTCTTTTTAATTATCCATAATGTGTCACTTTTCATATTACTTATCTATTTGATAGAATGCTTTTAGTTGGGAGCAATTCAATAATTGTAATGCTGCTTCTAAGAATTATAATATAATTTGAGTAAAATATTTAAAAGGTATATCTTTTACTCCAATACCTTTTGGTGGATTTATCAGTGAGTTCCTTCTGCCCTTCTCTAGCTAGTAGCTTCCATGACTTGCTGACCCCCCCCCCCCCTTTTCTTTTTTTCTTTTTCTCATTTAATGCATCTGAATTCGAGAGAGATACCTGCAGGTATTGGATTATATTGAAGATTCTGGTCTTGAGACCCTTGCAAGATCTTGTAAAGACTTGCAAGAACTGAGGGTGTTTCCATCAGATCCTTTTGGTGCAGAGCCAAACGTATCCTTGACAGAACGAGGACTTGTCTCTGTCTCAGAGGGATGCCCCCAGCTCCAGTCAGTTCTCTACTTCTGCCGGCGGATGTCAAATGCAGCTTTAGTAGCTATTGCTCGGAATCGTCCTAACTTTGTCTGCTTCCGGTTGTGCATCATTGAACCACGAGAACCTGATTATCTAACTCTTGAACCACTTGATGCTGGATTTGGTGCCATTGTAGAACATTGCAAGGAACTGCGTCGGCTTTCACTCTCTGGCCTCCTGACTGATCGAGTTTTTGAATACATTGGGACCCATGCTAAGAAATTAGAGATGCTTTCTGTAGCTTTTGCTGGGGATAGTGATTTGGGCCTGCATCACATTCTGTCCGGTTGTAACAGTCTAAGGAAGCTGGAGATCAGGGACTGCCCATTTGGAGATAAGGCTCTTTTGGCCAATGCTGCAAAACTAGAGGCAATGCGATCCCTTTGGATGTCTTCTTGCTTAGTAAGTTTTGGAGCATGTAAACTGCTAGGTCAGAAGTTGCCAAGGCTTAATGTTGAAGTCATAGATGAGAGGGGGCCCCCAGATTCTAGGCCAGAAAGCTGTCCTGTTGAGAAACTTTATATATACCGTACAGTTGCAGGGCACAGGTTCGACATGCCTGCTTTCGTTTGGACGATGGATGAAGATTCAGGTTTGGGGCTTTCTTGACTTAAGATATCAGTAGAAAATTTCTCACAGTTGTTGCTTATCTCTGAGGCAGGTACATGCTCTTTATGCTTCTTAATGTTCTACCTTCATTTTAGTGATGCTTTATATAGTTGCAGTGGAGAAGTGGAATCATGGCAATTGAAGGTATAGGAGGGTCAGGAGCTCAAAATGCCATTTGTTTTACTCTTGGCTGAGCAATTTTATCGCCAGAAGTTTTTTTAAAATAAAGAATTGAAGCTCTTGCTACCGTGTATCATTTAGAGTTATATTATTTCGGCCCAGTCACCTTGTATGCTATTGGCAGACTTTTGCAACTTTATGCCATTTATTTGTGTTGTTTGCAGCTTAAAAGTATTTGGCTTCCTACTCTTTGTACCATCATTAGCTTTCTTGGCAATGAATTTGCTGGGTAACCTTGTGTGTTGCTAATAATAGACCTGTATTTGTAATTTTTGTAAATCCAAAATTGTTTAGTAGCTTATATCTATCTTTGTAGAATATGAGGATGCTATTTAATGTAGTTGTGTGTTGCYAAACAATACATTTTAAATGCCAATCATTTGGTGCTCGCCTTATATTTTTTTTCCCGGTTTGCTGGTTTGCATCAGTGTTTGAGAACCAAACATTTTAATTTTCGMTGACAGTTCTTCGTGGAAGGATCACGGTATCGGATCTCTTGAATCTTGGGATTATATGTCGCCTTGACTTATGAATTAATGTACCATCAACCTGTGTGGGATTTGGTGGCGGTACCTATTGTAGAATGATTGTTTCTGCTCATTACCTTGTCTCGTTTACGTTTCATTTATATACATGCATGTATTATACTTTTCATGGATTTCATGATTTTGGAGCCTGAAGCGTTCGTATTTCTCATAGTGCTGATGTCTAAAGTTTTCCCTTTTTGGTCGTCTTTTTGTTACTTATGTTACAATAGAAATTTTTAGCAAACAAGCAAATAAGTGATAATGCCATATGTGTGTGCGTGCGTCAATCCTGTTTACGACAAAATGTGGAAGTGAAATAGATAAGTAACAATGCCTGGACCTGTTGAAGATGACCTAATATATTGGAGTCCATTACTACATTGGCCTTTGGCTTGCTTTCCTAGCGTCCACAAACGTTATCCGTGGATTGGGTTCTTAACCTTCAAGCTCAAGATCGCTGTTTAAGCTGCTGAGATCAATAGTACTATAAATAACTAGCTCGTTTAAGATTTCCGAATGAATATAGATTGATAGAGTTCTGACATGCGATTAGAAGCATACAATGTATCTTCTTAACAATGTGAAGATGCTTCTAGGAACTGGGATGATGATGTCGATAGTTTTGGATTGATTGGGGGTAGATTTAGTGGAGTTGAGATTCTGACATGCAGGAAGACGATGATGGCAAGAATCTAAAGAAGGATGCGGTTCTGCTAGAATTGTTTTTTGAGGTTAATTACTACTTTTTTATTCTCTCTTCACAACAAAGAGTTGATGAAGATGGCATCTCGTCTTCTCTGTGTTAGAGTCTCGACTGTTGTGCCCCGTCTCTGTGTCTATGACAGAGAGACAGAGAGAGAGAGAGAGAGAGAGAGAGATGGCGGATTGCTGCATCCTCGTTTGCCTTTGTAGAACACCTGAAGATTGATAGGTATTCATACCAGTGATTGAAGGCCTTAAAAGCCTCAGCCTCTGAGTTCATTAGCTCCAAGTAAACCAGATAAAAACGCTACGAGGAATTGAAGGTTTTCCAAATTGGATTTCTTATTGTGTGGGATATTTTAATTTGATAGTAATAGATGGACACGAGTATGAGAAGAAAGGCAACTGCATAACCCAGAAAGACAAAAGGCAGCTCGGTACCAGAAAAAGGCTGACTCAATGAAAAAGAGGTAATAGTGGCAGTTKATGAGTTGAGGCCSGAGAGGTGAAAGCCTGTGGGTATCGCAGAGAGGTCTGCAAAGCATACCAAARTAATTCAAAAGTTTTCATTGGCCTMTGATACACGCACGTTTCGTATATTTATGACCACCGTCATTCATGTCAAGATCATTATTRTAGCTATTTCTCCCTGCCCTTTTATGTGCTCTTACTTTTCTTTATCTCTTCTCTCTCTTTCTCCAGCTCCTGTCAAACCTTTCTCTCTCTTTTCATACTTATGTACSTAACTTATTGATAGATGATTTAACATTATAACTGCGTAGTAATTTCCTAAAAAGACGGAGAAAACAGAGCATGTAGAAACAAATTAGGTTGGTTGCATCAGTCAAATTTGAGGGCTTGTTATTGCTGGTGGCTTGACTCGTTTCTCGTTGAAGAATGTGATGATTATAGCTCCCTGTTGTCACGCAAAGAGCTCTTCTGTAGAAATTGCAAAAAAAAGATTAAAAATAGAAATAAATATGAACCGCATACTTGGATATGTATTCTAGATTTCTCGGATCAAATTGACTTGACACCATCTAGACTTTGGGACTTGGATTTAAGYCGGGGTCGACTTCTGCACTTCCTATTTCACTTGCATTCTGTAATTCCAATTCCAGAAAGAGCCTGGGAAGGGTGGTAACTTGGTGTTCATGGGGAAGATGGTGTGCACAGAGCTCTGCGAAAGAGATGGTGGTGGTATCGGTCTGATGGGCCTCTTTATAGCTCTTGTTATCGCTCTGACGCTCATGGTCATATGCAATCCGCCACCACGGCGGAGATTGGTTGCTGTGTGGCCAGCCTGCTGAAAGCCACGAAAATTTTTCCCTTTCAATCTTTTGATTATTAATAATAATACATGTTTTTGTGGTTACAGTACTCGGTATTAGTATCAGTGCTGGGGGAGTTTAGTTTACAGGATCAGTGCTTTTTGGCCGCAGGCTTATATGTGTGTAGTGCTGCTGCTGCAGACTTCAATGGAAAATGAGGTGGTGGGAGTCGGCAATAAGTTCCATTTTTCGGTCCATTTTATGTAGTAAGATCTATTCTTTCTATGATTGTACCTTCTTCAKTTTTTCAGAATCACATAATAATCGCTCTCATTTTCATGGAGMGCCATCAGTTCTCACTTTATTTGGACCTGTGCGAGTAGTGCCTTGGCAACCCCAACTTTTGCTCACAGATATCGGAGGAAAAGTAAAGTAGAGGTTTTCGAAGGACAAGCAGAGAACCCACAAAATTGATTTCCTGAGGAAAGGTCAAGAAAAAAGCAGCATTTTTGCAGATTCTGCTTTGAGCCATCACATACTCTAGAAATTTAAAAAAATATCTGTCAAGAGAAGTCAATGACTTAGACTGATCATTAGACTACTCAGTCAAGGCCACAAAGGATTGTGAATTTTTGGAAAATATATCTCTTGCAGTGGGTAACAATTTGACGGTAGACCAATTACGTACTTGTGACTGGCCCCAAGTCCGCGTAGTAAACGGAAAATATGCTCCTCCAAGTGACCGCCTTGGTGTTAAATCATAATTAACCTGTGAGAAAAGACCATTCGTACGTGTTTCATAAAGTGAATGCATCCGAGTTATTTGAGCTCTAAGCTTTCAGCACAAAGATAACAAGGATTTGACGCTTTTCGACACTGACTAGAATCGTTATCTGTTGCTGATATGCCATTTATTAGTGAATCAACCAAACCAATCAAATTGAATCCTATGAGAAAGAACCAAAAAGTCATACGTGAGAATGAGAGGAACGGGCACATCTTAAATTGGGATGATAATTCGAAAACTCAATCCCATATATATACAAGAACACTCATACAAGGATGTTGAATCTTTTACCATTCTTYATCAATAATCAACCACATCACAGCATGACGGAACTTACAAGTTCCAAGTTCTTTTTCTTGATCAAGGTCTCTAGTGTAGGATCTTCTATCACAAGGGACAATTACAAAACTCAAYTTTTAGAACCTTGAAGCGTTTCTAATAGATGTTCAATTCTATACCTCATCACCGGTTGTCCCTTCTTAGTTTTCTTCAACATCTTTGCCCTCAAATCTTTTCTACGAGCTGCAGTTCTCTGTCTTTCTTCTTCCTTAGCTTTAATAATGGTCTCCCTCTCCATCCTTGCTTTCTCTTCCTCTTCCCGTTTGCTTTCATACAATTCTTTACGACTTGGGGGATTTTTCCTTATGTTTTTCTCCCTTTCCTGATTAATCTGAGCATCTCCATCGGTTACATCCTGCTCCTGCGAAAACAACTAAAAATAGTGAGGACCTGGATGGCTAGTGACAGATTCATGAGCTCAGACAAGATGCCACATACTTAATTAGTGCCAGAGAAGASAGAACTAAACACGGAGGCATCATATGTAACAAACRCCTMATATTCAAGTTTCATGCTTGACCTTCTAAATAACCATTATTATTCCGTTAGCAAATAAAGCAACACACTGAATGAAGCTAATCAACAAGAATGGTAATATAATTCAGACCTCCAACAATCTTGTAGTGGAACTGGGAACACTCTGCTGTTCCTCTTGCTTTAGTGATTTCTTATATTTGCGAACACATTTAGCATTCTTATAAAACTCCCTCTGTTTCTCTGCCAAAATAAGAAGGAAAAAGAAGAACAATTCATTAGTGTAAGCGAGATTCTTATGGACACATAAGAAAGAAAAGTAATTCATTAGTCTAAGCGAGATACTTATTGACACATCACACTTTCTGGATATCACTTGTCGATAAGGATAACATAGCAACAGTAGATTGCATACAAAGCAAACAGGTAGAACTACAGATGGMAAGTAGGAAATAATTGGTCATGGACTGATTTAGGAATCATAGAGCAAACAAGCATATATGATCCTTTTTTTCCTTCCTTCTTTTATTTTTACCCGTTCTCTCTCTTTCTATCTATCTATCAAAGAGCAAGATTGTAACATCTTAAATAATAAGATTTATCCATCAGCAGTATCATCAAACGATAAGATGAGGCAATAAAACCATCCCCTAGAATTTTGCATATGATACCCTCACTCGCTCCAAAATAATTTACAAGATGCAAGAAAAGAAATTTCGTCCAGGACAGGAAAAAGACACAGATTTTGAGTGAGAGAAGGAAAATTTCAGAAAGGAAAGACATCGAAA
Organism: Rhazya stricta; assembly: GCA_001752375.1. Classification (NCBI taxonomy): domain Eukaryota; kingdom Viridiplantae; phylum Streptophyta; class Magnoliopsida; order Gentianales; family Apocynaceae; genus Rhazya; species Rhazya stricta. Next base: position 2,072,229 of record MEJB01000001.1, on the reverse strand, counting down.
ATGAAGTTTCATAATACTGCAGAAAAGATTTTCTTTTCTCTCATTGGGCGCTTTTTTCCCACTTCTAAAAGTGAAGTAGCAAATTAGTTGAGATTAAAGCCAYATATAAGGTTGTCATTTGCAACAAACCACAGATTGACTACTCTACTAGTATACAACATTTCTTTTATTCATTTGCTTTAAACAGCTCAGCTGTAATTCATCAAGTCGAGTYAAAGTAAAAGTTTAACCTTCTAAGGTTTTTAAGGTTTTCAATTTATGCCAAAATTCAGGCTAGGGATGCTGTGATTCAGCTTTTTAGGATCATTCGAGTAAATTTAGACCCAGAACTRACCCCTCTAGAGGCATGGTTCATCCATGCCAAAATCATGCTTTGGTACACCTGATTGCTACATTGCATTGCCCTACAAAGGAAACGTTCTGGTCAGCGCAGCAGGTTCTCCTTTTGCGTCACCCTCACTAGAGCTAATTACTTTCGCCTACACGAAATAAGAACAGAAAATACTATGGAAAGACAACCTTTTGAAGTCCTTTACAAAAGTGAAAAACTTCAAATATGCAGAAACAAGAATTATACGCAATAAACAAAAACCGATGAGTATGAAGCAAAACGTACTAATCAAAGTAGGATTATAATTGCTGCTCCTCGTTTTCGCATTGGCAAATGATTCAAGTGAGAGGCCTCTTCCTCCCAATCTCTGCATGTTTCTCTTCATTTTCATCTTCTTCTTTGAATCTGGGCCACTCAATCTATGGTCTCCCTTGCCACGAACCTCATCGTTAGGCTCTCCACTTCTTTGGTTCTTCATTTTGCAAAGGAAAACCGAATTGGGAGTAGAAGAATTTGGAGCTGTTTTCTTCAATTTAGTTCTCCAAAACCCTAGTTCGAGAATTACTGTTGTTAATTGTTTCACATGAACTAGACGTCTATAACCGGCCTATCCCATTCACAACCGAAATTTAGCCTCGGCCCAGATTTATACCTTTTGATCAGGCTCCGCCCAATATGTGGGGTATATACATTAAGAGAGTGGGCTGAGCACCATTTCTAATAGTCGCTTTTGATATCAGCCCAATCTTATCTATGTCCACAGAAAAGCGGGCTCATTCCATAATATTTGTCGGTTATTCGATTACACGAATTTATTTTATTTTTKTAATGCTACTTTTATTTGAAAAATATTCATTTAGAACAAGGCCTCATTTAGCGTAATAATTTGAGAAATTTCAATCATCAACGGTCACGATATTATGAAGTCAAAATCTAAAAGGATTGGTAGATCATATCGAGAGGGATAAAGTCCATTAAAATTTATTAAAATATGTTATCGTGATTGTTGAAAAAATTTTAAAAAGTATTATGAAAAGAAATTAGACTTGCTAGGTTTAGCAAGCATGATCTGCACTACTTAAAATCTATTCTATGGAAGAACCCTATTGTTAAAAATAAGGAGGAGATGGAGAGTGGCTGTCCCATTTTAAAGTACAGAAGAGGTGCAATGTTTGAGTGGTAGCTTAGGATAAATGTGTCATGTTTTCTTTTTGACCATGCTGCTATCAATAATGGAGATTTTTTTTGGCTTTAGGCTCATAAATCAAATCTGGCAATGAGCAGCTGGTTTGATTGCTCAACTTGATTGATTTGGATTGCGGCACAAGGAAACTTTGTATGTGTACTCTACTCATACGACTACTCTTCCCTCTCCTCCTCCCACAGACGCAAAAGAGATCAAATTTATATTGTCGTCTTCTACATTGTGGCTGCTGCCCTGAGGGCTAACTTAAAATTACATGCACTACTTTTATCGATAGGACCATCGCTCGGTTACGTTTATGCCTTTCTTTTTCAGTTTGCTTTTGCACAATTTCGTTTCCTCGGTTTTCTGCCAAGTGATGATCATTGCTACTTTGGCCGTTAAATTGATCTTCATCGTTTTTGGTTCTCGAGATGGTTGAGAAAACTAAGTAATATTGCATTAAAACATGAGAAACAGTACAAGATAGGTGAAACTAAGTAATATTGCATTAAAACATGAGAAACAGTACAAGATAGGTGAAGTGCATGGAGATGTTCTCTGGTTCATGCATTGGAATTAAGCCTCTCATTCTTGGATCATAATCACGGGAGAGATCGATGTACTTTTCCACCTGCTGTATCTCATGCTAGTTATGAAGCTGTTCCCGATCTGGGTTTTTTACTTTAATTAAGTTAGCTCGATCATTCTAATAAGTGCAATAATACATATTAATCTGGAATGCAAATCATTCATGGTCTGAGGTGAGAATTCTGGATGCCTTATGGCGTTGTTTTCTGTAGTTACACTTGGGTGGCTCTGGAGCCCTGTGTAATGTTGGGTGCTGAAATGGCTTCTGTCGACTCTGCTACTGCTCCAATATCAATAATAGTGGTTAACTCCACCTTCTGGTTAGCTTCAGCAGCAACTTGTTTGAGATTAACTTCTGATAGAACCTGCTTCTTCCCATCTTTGTAAATGGCGTACAGTATCATCTGTGCAACTCCGAATGTAAAACCCAAGACGTTTGGAGTCTGTTCATATGGAAAATTATACTATACGATTAGGACGAGGAGATTCAGAATGAGAATATCATGAGGAAAGTTTTAAGAATGGCAAAGAAACTCACAGCTATGTAGTAATCTTTTATCAAGAGACCGTAGAAGAACCACATGACAGCACAAAGAGTGAGGAAAAATGAAAGCGAGAATGGCATAAACTCCACGCTCTTAGTTTTTAAAACTTTCCTCTGCGCCATGAAAATGAAGTTATAATTGTTAAATCATGTATAAAGAAGAGAAGACGATCAATCTCATTATTCATGATGATTACCATAATGCTAAGGGGAGCAGCAAAAACGCTGAGAGAGAAAGCTGCGCAAACCCATCCAACAGCTTGGACTCGCGTTTGCCCGTGTGCGAATATGTAAGTGCAAGCCACAATCGTACCAAGTCCCGCAACATTGAAGAGCAGAATCAGTTTTGTGGTGAAGATCTGCAAATACATAAGTATAAATCAGATTCTATGGTGAACTAATCTAATCATAAATGCAGGAGAAGAGCTAGTTAGCTAGAGCAAGACTCAAAGCACAACCTTGGCCGTCTTGGTTGCGTATATCATGAAGATGATGAGATATATGGTCTCCACGAAGGTGCCTACGCTGTTGATGGTGATAAGAAGCAATGCATCTTTCTTCTTCAGGTAAGCATAGTACAAGTAAAGCATGGCGCTGAATAGGGAAACTGAATAAGGTATAGACTGAAATCCCTGAGTTGATTTCATCTTATATATCCTGTAAAAGGTTGGTCTTTAAACCAACAAGGGGACGGGAGAAAGAAGAAGACAATTAATTAGCTAGCAACCATATATGGAAATGGGATAAGAGTAGYAGTTCAAATTAACKAAGACAAACGGAGGAGTTGTATAGCAAGATCTTACAGAGGTGCCAAGAACACCATGAACGACACAATATTGCCAAGAATGCCAAAGAAATAGGCCACTTGAATAGCAGAAAACACAGCCATTCTTGGCAATGAACCTGAAGAAGAAGTTCTTCTCTTGCTGAAAGACGACGAAGAGCTTATGAGAATCATGGCCTTGGCTAGGTTTATATAGGTGCCAAGAAACTTGAAAAGATCATAATGAAGGCTAGCTTGTACCTGACATTTGGCTTTCGAGTTTGGAGCTGACTAGGATGAGGTCAAAAAATGTGAATGCCAAGAGCATAGTTGCGTTACTTGAATGCAAAAAGCAAAATCAAGAAATAGCACTCCCATGTAAAAATGCATCTCTCTGTTTAACCGTAAAGGGTTATTTTCCACTGCCAAAAGCATCTCTGGATTCCAATCACCAAAACCCTCATTTTACAAGGCATTTAATTCCAACCTCCTTGCTTCTCTCCTTACACTTTCTGCCTAAAAATCATCTATTTTGTGGCTAAAAACAATTTACTGCCTAGACGTCATCACAACAGACAGAGAGAACAGATCATTTATTTTGATGAGATTAGAGCAGATGATCAAGATATCAGTTCATCGAAAACTTCCTCGATATCGTGTTTTTTGTGATTGATACTGAAAGTTGGAATATGTTACTTTCTACAGTTAAAAAATAATTAAAAGAAAAGGTAATCATAATAAAAATGTGTAGGAAGAGGAGGGAGGCATGAAGAATGAAAGAAGCATCCTGTTTCGTGAAGCTAAGAAATGATTTTGGTATTCATAATCATGAATGAGGACAAAAAAGACCAACCAACGGCTCAGCATTGTGCTCGCTTTAGAGGATGGAGGGTTGTAGTTTGCACGTGAGAGTAGATGACCCCACTTCCGTTACGTTTCCTCTGTACTGACTCCACCTGTACGCGCCACCTCTTCTGTTTTAGCCTTACCACCCCATTATAATATTATTATTCACACTATGTKAATTCCCACTAACAGTTTCCGTTATTTTTTTCACCCCCCTCCTCCTTCCCGTGTATTGCCCCTTTGCCCCTTGGTTTACTATTTACTCCTTTCTTACCACATAAATTTAACAACACTAATGATGGTATTTACACATTAATGGAAGTGTGAATATTCAAATACTCTACTGGCGAGTTGACGAGAAAGATAATACTTTTTTCGTTAAATATGAATAAGCAATTCTTTTCTTGGCTTCTTTTTTATAATTACAAGTCAAGTAGTTAAATATAAGTTTATCATTTATACGATAGACGAATATCCAAGAATATGGATATTACGATACTTGGATAGAAGGAGCYAGATAGTTTATCAATTTCTGACTCAATCAAATTTGTTTCAGATAGAAGGAGCCATTCTTCTTTACAACTTCATTACTATAATTATTGATCCCGACGAGTTGACAAATAATACGATACTTTCTCTGTTCGAAATAAGAATGTGAACAGGTAATTATTTTCTCGATTCTTTTTAATAATTACAAGTCAAGTAGTTAAATAGAGGTTTACCATTGATACGACAGGCGAATGGTGATGGGGATTCACATTAATTTTCTGGCTCCACCGCCAGGTATTCAATTCCAGATAAGAGGAATCGTTCTCATTTACACTGTAATTATTGATTAAGTACTCGATCRATGAGCTAAAAGAATAGTATAASTAGTTTTCTAACTCGACTACGAGACATATTTARACGAAACAGTACACGAATCAAAAAACAACAATTAATTGATGAGATGAAGTGATGATCGTGAAATGTTGGGGCATTGAAATGTTTGAGCGAATAGGGAAATAATATTGTGAATTGTGATTCAAGAGAAATAAGGATGTGAAAAAAAATAAAAAAGAAATTAAAGGATTATAAGGAACCGATCATGTGTGTCCTCCACCAACAGTTGCCAACGCAGTACATGTTCATATGCACGGAATTAATATACATCTCTTACTTCTCCCATTTTGATTCCTAACAATCATTGGACAGGTTTCGATTGTCATTTCCACTCTTTTCCCTTATCTGCGTACTCATCTACTTAGTACCAAAGTGTGTTCTTATTCCTAGGACCACATTCCTTTATATCATTTCTATTTTGTTGTCATTCTACAACTCAAATCGAGCTATTCGAAATTTTTAATTTCGACTATTTTAGAATCGAATTAGAAGGGATTTACGAAGTAAGTAAATATTATTTGCTCTATTTACGTTAAAATGGATACAATTATTGATAGAATTACAAGACGATRTTATTGCATATATTTATGAGTTTGGAGTATATTTAAGATGGGATGAAGTGTTCGATTATTTTAAACTTGAGTTATAAGAGATTCATAAAGAAAGATAAAATTTTTCTAACATTGTTTGCTTCGTTTATAAAAATTCAAATTCGAGACCKTAGTTAAAGTATATTGAATTTCTTTGTCACTTGAGTAAATAATYRTTGATGAAATTATAAAATTATAATGTTCGTGAGTTCGAAATAKATTTAAGGTGCTTTGAAATGATCAACTTTTGACTACTACCTAAAGAAATCTCTTTAAAAGTAAAATGAATTATTGATGAAAGCTTTGTTAGAGACAGCTAGATTCATGGGTTTATCTAAAGACCAGTCGTCTCCTTCTTCCTTTTTGACTGTTGGGAAGGTGTCGAAAACCACATGAGACCAAACGTTTTCCTCACGAGGGTTTTTCTTCAACAAGATTTCATTTTGATGGAAACTCTCCTTCCAAACCGTGAAAGATGAAGGAGAAGACATAGCTTCGAYAAGCCAATAGAAATCGAATAAAGCTAATTTATTTGAGATCATATAAGTTCTTTTTTAAAATCATTTATTAATCCTTTTTTAACACTCTTACCTATTAGAAAAAAAAAACGAACTATAACGTAAATAAAACTACTATAACGAGAACGATATTTAAATTTGTAGGCGAAAATTTGTTGGACATGAATTGTATGACCGAATTCAATATTTTCCGAGTATCTCTGAAATATGTTCGTGAAACTATGACGTTTAACACATCACAAAAGAAACATAGTAAGAAATTTAACCAACTCGGATGATGATTCAAGAAATGAAGGWTGATTCTAGATGGGATCATTAATGTGCATATTTGAGAAACTGATGTCATATTTGGCTTGTCCAAGTACTCGCGTCAAAAGAGCAAAAGTGGCACCAAATCTGAGCTTCTGGACGAATAATTCCAAGTAAAATCATCACCTTCTGCAGCCGGCTTATTCACCTTTTTTAGGTAGGAAAAGCTCTCTGAATTCTTCATACGTTCCTTCCGGTTCCATTCGGTTGACATATATATACAGAAATTTATACATAAATACTAAGGAATATTGACGTCACCACTGGGAAAATCTTGAACGTAACGATACAAGTGTGCAGAAGATCCATCGATCAAGTTGCTAACTGTAAAGCGGAGCAGGGGAGGGCGACATGGACAGAAAGCTTTGAGTATCATAGTCGTCTCATTGTCATTATCATACTAGGGCCAAACTGCATTTCATTAAATCCATTTAAGACTYGCCCATGTTTGAACTAAAATTAGCAAGTGCTGGGTGGGTGGATATGGTAGCATCTTTTATTGGATTACAGAGCTTCAGCTCACTTGGGGATCATAATGGAGGATGGGTTTTAAAGCATCTTGAGGATTCTTAGCACTGAATCCATGAAATGAGAGCCAGCTATTAACCTTATCCAACCCCCCCCCCCCCAACCCCTTCTCAATCTACTGTCATATCTAATAGTAGTAGTATATAAGTGGTAAAATGTATAGGGTGACTTTGGTCTGCTTGTTCAAAGTGCTACTGCCTAATTTRACAATCAAAGCGAATAAAGCAAAAGATTGATTGGATTCTATCTGGAACCCACAATCTCGTGAATWCACCACTGAACTAATCTGTTGTGTTTGATATTAGTGGAATTTTACCCAAACAATGAGCATCTCCATTCCTTTCAGCTTCTCCWACTCACAAGTATCAGTAAGAATGTTATCTTGATTGCAGAACTTCAGAGGAAACACAGCAAACGTGGAGCTACCMAAGCTGACATTGTTTTCTGCACTTTTTGTTTCTGATTCCTTGATGCTACAAGTCAACTAATTYGAACTACAGAATACTCCAAACAAATCCCTACAAGAARTATGGTTATACAGCTTTCATTCAGCASTGTCAAAATATGGTCCTTAAAGAAGAAATGCTCTCTAATTGCTCGATCTAACCAAATGCCCGTTTTCACATTTCTGCKAACTATGTTCTTAAGGCTATGCAGAGACTCACTCACAAGAGCCATATGYATAATATATACATATACATATCCTAACAGTTAAGAAGTCTAACTCATCATATCATATTTGGATAAAACTTGCAACAAGAAGCTATAAAATTCAGGTTGCTTCTCTTGAATCAAAGTCATGGTAATATCCAGTGCTAATAAGCTCTGCCATCAAGTGAGGCAAAGTGTACCTCAGTTGCTAAATTGAGGYTCACAAGTCAAGGTATGCCCTCCTTTCCCATGAATTAAACAGAAAAACCAGTTCCTGATCAAGCATACTCAACATTCAACACTGCATAGACTATGTAACTAAAATTTTAATTAATTGAATTTTGACAAACTGACTTGTTTATCTAGATTCTTACTTCTCGTATACTTGCRTCCAAGTGCACAGGTTAAAATCTAGTTGAAGATGAAAAATAAAGGAAAAGGCTAAATARATCGACAMAATCCAGATTGAATGCACTTAACCATCAAATTAAGTGAACACAAGCCAGATAGAGGTGAAAGTGTTAAAGAAGAGAGCAAAACCATCAAATAGGGATCAGAAACAGAAGCAACAAAAAGATAAAGRGTTTCTAGTGATGGAGCTCCAAACACCCCACCCCAACCCAAAAGAAAAAATAATAATAAATAAAAAGAGGAAAGGAAAAAAGAGAAAACCTTTACCTGATGGCAACTGAACCAAAAAAGAACYAGCATAAAGTCCTCCTTTTKAAGGTATCAGATCTGCAACCAACCTAGATAMTATCCTTGTACTGGATTGAGCTTCACTACTATGAACCAGACTTGTAATATCTTGCTACACCTTCAAACATAATGATAGAACTTRACATTGATGAGAACAAGAATAATAAATCCACAGAGGTGACTGAAACAACTTCTGTTAACAACTCCTGGAGTTGGGGAAATTCTTCCCTGCACATGGCTTTTTAAACTACTTAATACAGACAACTAAGGATACATATCTAATTTGTTTTTATTTGAGGAGTGGTCCAAAATCCAGGCCTAGGGTAGAATTTTTGCTAAAGTTGTGACAGAAAACGGGAGAACCAAATTTATTACATTCTCAAAATTTTACATATGTTTTATACATCAGAATTCCATTTATACATAAAAGGAAAGAAMTYAGATTTGCTRACTTACACACAATGTAAAGAAATGAACATTTTGGAATAGGAATGCTAAATTATTTCCAACTTCTAGCTATACAAACTATTAGCTAASTGCTAATATAAAAGAAAAGAGAGTTGCCCCAGAAGCGAAAAATGATATCAACCAGATGACCTCTGGCATACCAGTATACTAATGTTGATCTTACTGAAACATTATTTCTTGTGTTGTCCTACTTCCTGCCAGAAATGCAAAGACTTCACAACACAAGAGAAGTATCTCAATGTTCCATCTTGGCAAAACGTCCCCTGATTCTTGTCCTACTTTCCGCCCGAGCCTTCCGTGACTCGTATCTTATGTGCTTCTCATACCTGTGCATTAATAGTTTTAAGAATCTTACTGGAAGTCTTTAATAGACATATTTGTTGCACTACGATACAAATTTACAATAAAATCACATCAAAATAGAAATTATATGCAATCACCCCACATAAACAATGAACAAATAGAATMACATGTATCAATTAGATCGGATGAGTTCGACCGACTGTTATGGTAGTGATGCTCTTGGACCAATTCCACTTTGAAACTTCTTGAGAGACCAAAATGGAAGAAACTGCAATTTATATCTCTACCAAATGAAGAAATACATTCCATAATATTTCCGAGATATGTTTTAAGACTACCAATGCACCTTCCTCTGCCTCTTAATCCTTAATCTGCAGCTCTATGCAACTTGATAATTTCATGTAAATCAAAATATCATGGCAGTCAATTTCAATTTACTTTTAAAAAATAAATAAATAAATGAATAAAAAGCTCAAAGACTCGAAAATAAGTATCGTGAATATAAAAGTTCAAGATTTCATCAGCATGTCAATTTTGAGTGAACTCATGTGCTCAATTGAAGTTCAAATACTTCAAAAATTTTCTACCTCTACAGAATTTCTAGATTCTAAGATTGCATCTATAAGGTATGGAAGGCAAAGAAGCAAGATATAGTTCTAATTATGTGATATATGCAAAAGTAAAGCTTGGAGGKACCTTGTTGTGAGATAAAGAATAAGCCAACGTACCTCCTATTTTTTTTCTTCTCCTTATATCGCGAAATTGCAGAATCTCTTTCCTGGCTGTTTAGTTCACGAACAGGGACCCTGGGAAGGATCTGGAAGGTTTCAGTCGTGACAGGATGATGTGATTTTTCTTCATGACTGCCATTGACTTGCCCCGAACTGTCACCRACCTCTGAATCCTTGTCAGTAACTAACTGGTTCATCTCAATGTAACTACCCAATAAGGTAGAAGAGAAACCCTGAGCCGCAACCTCGTCTCCATTTCCACACCAGTCAAATGTTCCAGCCTGCATGGAGGCAACATGGTCACTTGTTTTAATTGGTCTAATATTTCACTTTCTGCAGAATTTCTTCCAAAAGGAGACAAGGAAGCTTATCATAGGCTTGGGAATCAGTAAATCACAAGCTGAAATCAAAGCAGAAGAAATAGACTTCCAACTTTTCAAGAGTGTCAAGGTACTTTTATCTTTCTTTCAAAAGAAGCTGAAAAGGAAAATTAAAAAAAAAAAAGAAAAAAGAAAAAGAAAAGGAAGARCTTAAGTATTAATAACCAACGCCAGATACACTTCATGTTAGATGGAATCCTATCCACACCAGCTTAAACATATAGGTAACCTGCCCATACATGAGTAAGTTCTTCATATGACTTATGCATACTTATTTCAACTAGTCTTGATTTTTTATGTGATTCATGAGTAATTTAAAAGTTTTGCTCTCTAATGAAGTTGAGTTGGATATGACTGGTAGTGACGACAYGTTRTCATTAGCCTCCATTGTGTTCATATCCCTTCCTCCTATAAACCATAGTAAACAAAGCAAGTATATATAGAGAGAGGTTTTGAGAATCRGTTGTCAGCATTCTGCTACGAGGTGTAGATAGCTTACCTCCTTCCATTTTGAAGATTCTAATTTCTAGCCCGAAGTATACTACTAGAAATGGATTGGAGAAAACTTGACAAGTTAATGCAATAGACAAAGATCAAAGAGCTTCACCTGGTGCSCACAAGCTAATGATGATTCTCTATGGTGATTAAGACTTGCATCCTTTTGCACAGACTGGTGGTTATACTCAGGCGCAATGGGCTCAAATCCTATAGGCGGCTGACTGTCCCCTTCACTATCACCAGAGTTAGGCTCCAACTTAGACATTTCGCGGAGCTGGCAAAGTATTTCTTCCTTGTGTTTCCCGCATGTGGCATTTCGATTCTAATTCAATACAATAACCTGGAGTTGATTAAATTTTCTACTGGTAATGAAAGCTTTATATATAGACCAAATCAAAGTGTCTTAGAATGGACAAACAGCRAAGTCAAGAAAAAGAAAATCCATTAGATAATGTAAAGGTTAAGCAATCTCCACGTAATGAAATACAAAATCAATACCAATGTAACCTGTTATTTCGAAACTAAGCCTGAATAATTGCAGCAGGGAAAAAAATGCTTATAAAGTGATCCATTTATAAGAAATAAAAGCACAATCCCTCCATATCTTATAAAGGATATAGTGTTCGAATTGCAGTGCCATAATCAAGGAAAAGGTCATGGGCATAATCAAATATCAATGTGCCCCTCCCCCGCCCCCCAACAAAAGAAAAAAAAATCCAAAAAAGAAAAGGAAAGTAAAAGTAAGAGTAAATGGAAAAGAAGCTTCAATTTGTAAAAGGTCTTATCTTGCAACTCTTAGAAGGAAAATTAAATTGAAAAAGAAATGGAGATTACTAACTTCATCATTACTTTGTCAARCAAAGAAGGCACTGAAGATTATAAGATAATCCGTCACGATGCTGAATAGTATTAGTTAAACAAACTCGATTAAACTATAATTCTTTTGGGGTGAAACAAACCTTGGGTAGCGGAGGAACCCCCATAGCCTGAAAATTATGCCAAGGAGRAGAACTGTTGGACACTATTAAATCATTCAGACTCACCACCGAAGGGGTCTCCCAAACCAACATATCCGAGAACCCATAAACATTTTCACCGTTATTATCATTATCGCAGTTGACATTTTCGCCGTCCCCACGGGCTGCAGCACCAATACAATCATCACCAAACAAAAAGCACTTCTTGCTCACATCTTCAAACCCAAGAATCCCCAGCAATTCATTGACAGAAGGACATCCAGTGAAGCCTTCAAGAGGCCTGCGGTCGTGCAGAGACTGGAGGGATCTATTGTCGTGGGACTCCCAGTCGCAGTTCTGACAGAAAAGACAGCTGTCCGTACAACAGAAAATGGTAGCAGGGTTAGAATCRCAAGAGTCACAAAGCATCCAGCGGGTGTGCTTGATGAAGAGCTGATTGGTGGAGTGTACTTCCCGGTCGCAYGTCAGACAGAGCTTAGCTGAATCAGCTTTGCAGTAGAGAAGCGCCGTAGATTCTCCACAGAAATCACAGCGACGTTGATCCTCAGCATCTTCCTGCTTCTGTCCTAAGCTATTCATTATCATTGTTTCCTTTAATCCCTTATTCTTGCAATTCTTGGAGAAAAAACTTGAAAATTGAGAAAGATACTATGTTACCATTCTTGCAATGCAACTGCATCGAAGAGGAAAAACCCTGTAGCGAGTGTGTGAGAAAGAGAAGCAAAGCAAAGAGAGAGAGAGAGGAACCTTATCGCTTTTCCACGTTGTGGTGGCGCTGCTATAGACTATAGCATCCGGAAGTGGTAAGAATTGAAATGAGAAAGTGGATTTTCTTTGAGGATTTGCGTTGATTTTCCAAGTTGGAAWGGGGAAAAAAATGCTACTTTTGGACTCAAGAAAAGGAAGTCGACAATATGTTATTGGCTTCCTYTTTGGTCACTCATATGCTTACTTGTCGCCTTCCTTGTTCTTCATTTTCCTATTTATTATATTTACATCAACAATACTATAGAATTCAAATTCTTCAAATTTATGTATTTAATTACTGGAGAAAAAGTTCTTTTCAAAAAATTATTACGTCACTGTGGTTTAATTTGAACAACCTATGATTGTCCACATATATACTAATAAATTGAATGATATAAATTATCATATTAATACTTTCGAAGAGGGAAAATTGGTTTTAGACATGACAGTCAAAAAAGGACTAAGTGACGCAAGCACCTACGTCCCCCACGAAAGSAAGTAGATAGACGACAAATTGTTAAAGCCGCCGGGGAAATTGTTGATTTGCTGTCAAAAGTGGTAAYATGTAGACGTAGCTTGATCAATGACCAAGAAATGTCGGTATTCCCATGTTCGATCTCATCTTTTGGATTCGGATGAAGATATGAAGATACGAAGAAGAAAAGGCTCGTCTTTTCATCCTTCCTTTCAATAAGCGTGTAATTCGAAATGATCATAATTGATTTTTATATTGAAAGATTTTTTATTTATAATGCTTTTTAATAAAAGAATTTAAATTTTATTTTTTTAATATAATAATTAAATTCTACGAATACAATTCGTATTGAATTCGAATTGATTTAATTAAAAAATAAAAACTAAATCCATCTATTTTCTTCCTAATATTAGATATTTTTCAAAACAATATGTTACTCAACTCATTTCAATCGCTATTCATTGGACAAACACCAGATCAAAGAATCATTCGGGTCATCATCATCCTTGTTTTCTTGGGTTTTTTCATCTTCTTTATTTTTTCTAATCTTTGTGCAAATATGAGCACATCATTATGAGAGAAAAAACCATGTTAAAAAAGTAGAGAATAGCATTAGGAATCGGTAAGAGGTGAATATGGTCAGAGAATTGAAGGCGACTGCTCACGAGTCATGTACGTTTTATGATGGGGACGTGATGACATTAACACTGCCACTGCTAAAGTAGTAAGCAAATAAATCTCATAGCCTCGTAGCAAAAGAAAGGTTCGCTTTTCTTCGCCTTCAAGAAATTTCTATGATATTTAMTGTGGTCGCSAGGAGGGGGAAAGGACCCACACCCTTTAATTGACGGTGGGCGAGACACGTTGCGGGATAGAAGAGAAAAGAACCTTTGAGAGTCCCATGATTAGACATTTCCAGCTTATAAAGGTTGTTCTCGGTCTACCCATACTTCTTCATATCTTCATTCCCGGATTCTAGAAATAGTCATTTAAAGAAAATTATATTAAAAAAATTTAAAACGTATGTTCATTTTTATTTCAATTAGTGAATAAAAATCGTATATCAAGTTAATTGTACTGACGAGTGAGAAACAAATTTACAAGAAAATATCTATTGAATTTCTAGAATACTAATGCCACCGCATCAGATCTACCTAGATCCAACGTCACGAGTTTGACCCTCAAAATTTGGAGGCAATCCGTATATCCCAATAAATAATGGTAGCCAAAAGGACAAGTGGTGCGGGACCAGCAACAGCTGAGTCTTACGATACCCATTTCAAATTTCAATTTTACCCAAGTTGTTTAAGATGACGCCTCAAACTACAGCTGGACAACAGAACCTGATAAAATAATAAAGCATATACCAGTATGGGAACGCCGAAAACAAGCAACAACTTCAGCTGAATGTGTGGTAAAGCTAAAGCCATCTGGTCTTTAAGACGTTCAAGATCTATCTTTGCAATCATCCATTCACTTCCACTCTCACGAGCCATACAACTAAAATGTGAATAAGTCAAACCAGTAACAGTTGCATGACCGTATGGCAGTAATTAACTTCTGCAGCAATCACAAGCACTACTCTTACAATTACCTACTATATGTAATATGAACCGACAAGATAAGCTCAATGAATAACTAAAATCAATCACTTGGATTTTACAAGGTCTCTACAATTCCCCTGCAAATAGAAAAGGTATAAACAGTGATAATGGAGCCTACAATTCCAACATTTTGAGTTTTTCTAACTAGATAAGGTCATTGAGGATCCTCTTCAGATGGTATCCTGCGGGTATTATATGAATTGCAGTGCAAGCACTTCAAACCAAATATGTGAAAATTTGTCTTGCTCGTGTTGTTGCAATCATTGCAGAGGACGGAGACCTGTAAAACCAACACATACTAGGTATCATTTAAGAAAAATCACACCATTCAATCACAATTCTATAACAAAAGCAAGGAAGCAAACCCTGATAGAGAATGAGAAAGCACCCTCGATAACAACTGGGGAAGACGCATGTGACTAATACCAGGATGCACATGGAGACACATTTTAGAAACTGTCAGATAGGGCACCAGCTACCCTACTACACCAAACTGATTTTGGACAACCCCCCTTTATAGAGGAATTGGGAGCTTCACATTTTCAGCACTAAAAGCTTACCATAAATTTAATTACTTGACATTTTTTAAAACAATTATCGTCATTCTCCACAAGAAGACTATAACATAACTGCACCATTGAGGTAGAACAACTTACTATGATAAGAATACTGATAATAACATAATAATAGTATGGAGTTGCAAAATAAGTATATACTGGAGGTTCCTTTCAAAAACACACATACATTACATATGTACAGCATACATACTCGTATTATGTAAAATTCAGTTGCAGGATAGTGTAGAAGGCCCTACCATTTCCCCATAATTATAGGGGGGGGGGGGGGGAATTTTCTCTCAACCTGACCCTCTCTAATCCTTGAAGCAATTTAAATATTTTTGCAGGTTAGATTATATGTGTAATGTCTAGTTCATCAGGAATGTCATAAGAGATGCAATATCTAATTCATTAAAAAGGACATGAGAGATATCAAATAAAGGAAAAGTGGTGGAAAGAGGAAAGCCAGGGCTTACTTTATAGCGGTATACCTCAGGCATGGCTGTAGCTTCAATCTGTCACAAGAAGTTTATACTTGCTTTAGAGTCTCCCTTGTGCATAAAAGTGGCAAAAAGGGTAAGGGATGCCGAGTCAGATATGAGAGTGCATGTGTAAACAGAAATTGACCAACCAGCCAAGACAAAAAAGATATTAATCACCCTATTCAGACATCATGAGTCCCACTTTCCACTTTCAACATATGGAAGAATGCAATATCATATCAGGCAGCTAAAGAAATTATCAAAACCAACCCCGAAAGAAATTTTGGCAGATGGGTTTTTGTTCAAGATTATTGCAATAGATTGTTATAGAGGTTGGGCAGAAGCAACTAAAATGTTGTACAGATCCTACGAGATAGAAACAGACGAAAAATAACTTGGGAGGCAGGTTACAAGGTTTAGAAATTGAAACTAGTTTACACTAATCACAATAAGTTCATACCTTCTGGCTATCTGATATGTGTGGTTTTTTTTCTCGGTTCCAGAAGAGGGTTTGGGGGGGGGGGGGGGAGAAGAAGAAAAACATGAATATGCATTGCCCATTGCACTATCATAATTCTAAATTTGAATTTCAAATAAGTGAAACATTAAAGATGATTGATGAACATTGTAAGATAGAAACTTAAAAATCTCCACAGCAAGGCAGTTKTGGACTTTAATGTTTGCATTAGTTCATAATTAAGAGTTAGGAAAAATGTACTCTTCTTTCAGTCTGAAAATACAAAATTAAACTTCCAGACATTGCAAATCTCGATAAAACGGTTCACTCTTTAAGGTGCTAAGTCTATTTAAGTAAACTGACAAGCAGATATCATGCAGGATCCACCCAAGTATAAGTGAAAAAGGAGTCGTGCTTCAGACAAACCCAAGGTTAGAAAATTAAGACATGCAAATGGATTATACTTATGACATATAAACAAAAAAAGAACCATATAAAGACTAAGAAAATGAGCGATTCATACTGCATACAATCCTCACTTACAAAGAAACCAAATTCTAGCTTAATTCACCAATATACAGGTTATGAATCGTCAAAAAGAATAAGAAAGGAGAAATAGCAAGATGCAGCTTTCATATGATATGACTAGAGGAAAGGGAAGGTGGCCAAATCATACCTCCTCATCTAATCGTTCCCAATATGTTGACATGTTCTGCACTGACTTTGAACAGATTGGACAGCGATACCTACGTGATGAATCATAATATACTKGATTATGAAGAAGGACTAAACTTGTTGGCTAAATAATACAAAATCATATACTATGAGACAAGATACACTTACTGGCTTTGGTTGATCATCTCTGAGAAGCATTCCATATGCATCGTGTGTCCACATTTCATAATCGTTGTGCCTTTTACCGAGTCAAAAAGAAACTGCCAGTAACATATAGGGATTTCTTAGCTGGACATGACAATATTTGTCTAGATAAAACAGATATTCTAGAATTGAACCTCATAACAGATTGGACAGTGATTCTTCATTGAGTTCTCCATGCACAAGTGATTATCACGTAAATCCATGGAATAGCAGGATCCTGCACTTCAAAGAATTCTAAAATGAAGGACAGTAACCATAAGGAAAAAAATTGCTATTGAAATATCAAAGTAGCAAAGTCAAACGTAGTATGTGGTACTTGATTGATATACAACAGAAAGACAGGGTCGTGTAACAAGAGAGGGGAGCTCATAAATAACAACGTGGCAGATCATGAGGCAGACAAGAGGATCAATTAAACATATATTGTGTTTTACAACCCCAAAGCCAAAAAAAAAAAAAAAAAAAAAAGAAAAATTGAAATGAAAGCATTAACAATTGTCAAACAGTGCTATTAGTCCATATTCCAGCAGATATATACATGCAACAGAGTATGCATATGCTGCTGCTATTTACATTATGCAAAAGAGTAGCCATTGAAAATGGACTTCAAACTAGGAACCTTCTAGATGAGATGTACAAATAAGACCAAAAGTATTAGAGGAATGGTTACGTACCGCACTTGGGGCAATGGAAAAAGTTTTCTCGACCACCAACTCTGCATAGGCATAATCAGAATGGAATAAGAATAAGAAGTAAGATGGTTATCTTGAATTTTTCTTTTTATTCCTCTAATTATTTATTATTATTATTTTTTTTTTGGTGGCGAGTGGGAGAGGTTGAGAATAAGATAGCCAGACCGTAAATAAGTAGCAGTCACAAACCTACAAATCCCACAATCATGGCAATGAAACTGCTCCTTTGTCGTCTGCAAAGGATACAAGAAGCAACAATTTAGAGACAACTTCTAATACATGAAGGAATGTTTAAATAAATCAGCAAAATTCCTTCCTAAGAATAAGAAATGAAAAATGAAAAATAGAACATCACATTACATCATCATCATAAAATCTACATATGCTGCAGAAGTAGTCTCCAAATTTAACGCCACAACTTGAACAAAACTGCGCAACCTATGCAAACTGGGACAAATTAGAAGAGAAAGAAAGATATAATGCATAATTTACCGGCGATAATTTTATAATGTCAAACCTGTTGCTCCGTATTGCATACTGCACAAATAACCTGGAAACGAAAATTCATTGAAAACAAAAATAACTAAATAAAGCAAACACAACATAGTCCAGAGCTGCCACGAAAAAGAAACAGAGAACTAGGAAATGCTACTTGCTTAACATCATGGCGCACAATCTCGTGACGTTCTTTAGGATTGCTCAGAGAGCTCTGTATGACAAACAATGAAAAACATCAACATCCATCCAAGAGTTATCGGGTAAGCAAAAAGAAGCAATGACAGCTAAACGAAATATAGTGCCGATATCTAATGTGTATACACAACATGTATATAGATAGAAAGAGGGTGGGAGAACCGACCGCGGCCTCGTTGTGACAGTGCCGGCACGTGAAAACCTGATTACAGCAAGGAGCCCGGAGTTTGCAGCGTCTTCTATAATGCTCGCATCTATTTCACAGAAATAACAATGAAAACCATGAAAATCAGTACACACATGCTAGCAGTGTTAGAAAGGGGCACGGTAAAGCACGACGACAGAATATTGGAGCACTATCATGAAAGCTGAAAGTTGGACAAAAATGAAATTAAAATCATTAAAGGTAATCGGGGGAAAGAAAAAAGTATACCCGTAAAGCATCTTTCCAAAATCTTCTCTGCTAGGTTGATCGGCGCTTTYGCCGTCAACGTCATCCCTAACTCGATGGTCGGTAAGCGTGTTAGCCTTGTCTTCCTTCGCACTCATTTGTAGTGATTCAAATTGGGAAATTTTGATTGGAAGAAAGAGATTAGGGTTCTTTTTCCTGCAACTGAGGTAAACAGAGCACCAACAGTGTGCCGCTCAAATTCTTAACTGCCCCGCTCAGTGAGACACGAGGGCTCAGCGAGATTTTAGGAAAGGCGGCTCACGTTAGTGCAGTGTTCTCCTTTACCACTTTCTAAAAATATTATTGGCTCCCTATTTATACGTGGCAATAAGATTGTAATATTACATAAAAATAATTAAATTAATCCTACTTGACATTTAATTTTAAACGTAATATTAGTAAAAAGTTAATAAATTATTAGTAAGTGATAAATTGAAAAAAAAATTGATACTTCCTCAATTTAATAATGTAATCAATATTTTGAGATAAGAAATTTTTCTAAAGGAATATATAAATCAAAATGAAAATAATATTTATTTCGTAATAAAATGATTATTCAATTAACTTAAAATATTGTATGAACTTCCATTTTTTAAATTTGAATTCGATTTTAAAATATTTATCATTCATACCTATAAGATAATTATATTAATGTTATAATTATATCGTAACATTATTCGAGATAAGTTCTGCAATATGTAGAGAAAATTTTCTAATGTTATATATGTATAAATATAATAAATAGTATCATACGAATCATTATTGTATCGAGTAAAAGGACAAAGGCCACCCTGACGTCATAGACCATCTTGTTCGTAGAGTAGGCTCAATCTCTGTCACTGGTTTTCTTCTAGAATCGAAGATGTGTCCTCTTGTTGAATGGAAGAATCTCTCAACTTGTCAAGTTCGGATCTTCTATACAGGACCAGTCCAATTATTAGCAGGATTTCAGAACCTAGAAAAAGAACCAAAGCCAGTATGCTCATCTTCATATCTCTCATCTTTCTGGTACTAATTTTTATCTTTCAGAAAGAATCATCCTAATGATCTCAACTTCAAATCTTCAAAATCTTGAAATTTGGACAAGAAAGAAGAAGAAAATCATCAAAAATGGGAAAAGGACGTGAGAATAAAGTACCCTTCCTTTATCTCTTGGTTAAAGTGGAGGAATATGTAGCAGCTAATACGTATGACGCAAAAGCAGAGCATTTTCTTTTAGGGATTTGACGCATATTGAGCAATGCAGCAGCCAGCAGGAATGTTGAAAGCTGAAAGCATCAGTTGTGGCCTTTATTGCAGGTCCGCACATTTGGGTATTAGAAAGATTCTTTTACTCATAATCTATGCAACTTCTCACCATTGCAATATGAACCTGTTGCCTGAGTTACTATAGCTTTTGCTTGTTCTGATATGCAGCAGACCACTTGTTGCATAGTTGATCAACCAGAATACCTCAGGTCATAATGGCATGTAATTATAAAGTGCATTTTGATCGGACGGTGGTTATAGAGAAGATTAATAAAAGTAATTTTCATTAAGAAACAGCAAATAGAACACATCTAATACATTCTTTGACTAGGCAGACAGACCACATTAATTCTTTGCATAGCTAAGCTACGAGCGTATGCTAATTGAAGCTACTAAATTTTTTTTCAATAATACATAAAAATAGCTGCTGCATATACTAATTTTTAGAGTAGTAATGACTATTTCGACGAACAAAGAGCTCATTAAGTGGAGCTAGAGCTTATTCAGCCAGTACTGAGACTTTTAGTAGTAGGATTTAAGTTCAGTTCTGGTATGGCTTCAGCAATTGAATCAGGGAGCCACTTAGGTGAAGAGACATAACTTCATTGGTTGATCCCACAAGCTTCCCACCTATGAAGACAGCCGGGATGGGTGCATTACACCCCATCCTCAACAGAGCTTTCTCAATTTCCTTCCCCTCTGGATCATGGTCAATTTCATGAACATAAGGAGTAACCCCAAGTTCTTGAAAGAGAATGTTCACAGCATAGCACAAGCAACATGTGCTTTTGCTAAAAATCACTAAGCCATTCTCCGTGGTAAGCCTTAATACCTTGTCCATTTTTGTTGATGTTATTCTGATCAAGAACTTGCTAAACAGAAGGGGGAATCAATTTACCTCTTTGAATTCAAAGATCGATCTTCTTAATGCCTGAGTCTGTTGCAGACCATCAGATCCCAATCCAATTTGAATTGTGATCTGATGGAGGGAAATGTGAAATGAAGTAGGTAAGAGAGAACAGATTTCGGAGCTGAAGGCTGCTTGGACTAGAGTTCTCATGCCACTCTATTTATAAAAACAGCTCAAAGTGGACTCTGCAGCCTAAACGAGAACATTCAAAAGATGGTGGTCTTTACCAAGATGCTGAAAACTACTAAAGTTACTTTCAACATGGATACTATTTTGTTCCAAGCCACCAAACAAGTTGGTTCATGCAAATATCCTGTCTTGTTTGAATGGATCCTTATAATAGAGAGGTTTTCTCATCTGATATTGCTGGGAATCTGTTTGATCTCCTCGTTAAATTGTCAGTCAACGATTGATATTTCTTAAACTTCCAACATGTGTCCAATTCAGGGACTCGTGTATGCATCCAGGACTACAAACTCCATAAACACCTAGTGAATAACTACCAAATGCCTATGTTTTGCAAGATTAATGTGTTATCATTATCTGTAGAAGTACAAAACCTCGCAGAAAATTCTTGAGAGGTGTGGTCAATTTTCAAGAGATTCTTTTCCCAATCTTCACCTTATTATATTCTCCAGTAGAAAGATCACAATGTGATAGCTTTCGGTGGCTTGGATTCTTTGTGCTAAACCCACTAACTAAGCATATTGCCTTCCCAAGGGTAAAAATTCACGAGACTTAACCTGTTCTTGCTATGTATGTTTATTCTTGTGGACACACTGTTGAACATTCATAGAGAGAAAGGTCCATCACACTCTTAGTGAATCTAAAAATGGAGCAGTAGCATATATTTACGCAGAGATCATATATCAATATGGATGTAAAATAAGTGTATCCGAGAAAAGGTATTTGTACCTTGTATCATTATTTTCGCAGGTTCAGAAAGTAATATTCCATGTGCTTCATCTTCCTCCCTGTAAAAGCTGGGGCTGACTGGAAACTTATTTCATAGCTTCACAGGCACAGATTTAACAAGTTATTGGTGAAAAAGCTTGTGAAAATATGATTGGTTTTCTACTTAGACATGTCAAAGCAGCAGGCGATCCATATGAAGATTTCTTACTTATCCGATTAATCTTAAATTTGAGAATCAACAAAAATTGACTGAATGCTTATCCGGTTAATCTTAAAGTCAGAAAGATCTAAAAACTATACCCAGTTGATTAATGAATATGTAGAAATACTCTGCTGCAGCTAGGAACCAGATTGAAAATTCTGCATGAAAGTGAAGTTGATTTATGACTTCAGGATGATAGATATTGCTCAGGACCTTTTAGTGCAGACTGGGGTCTGATGTTCAGATTACAATTATCTGATCACTGAGAAAGTACAGTTCGATGGTGAACAAAATTGCCTGATTATCAAGAATAGTGCAGCTATTGGTTTCTGCTCAGAGTTACTATTATTTCAGAGCTGTATTATATGCTGTAAAATGTTTAGCTGTGACGGAGGTTCAGTTGTGGGAGGAAGTGATACTACCTGGGAAGCTTATTGATTTGTGTACGCAATTTGGCAAAAGTTTCGGCTCTACTTGAAGCTTCCACTAATTTACAAGAGAAGTAATAACACAAATTTCCAACAAGCCATTTTTTGCTAAGTTTGGCTCACTGACAGAAGCAAAAGAGTACCTTGCAAAAGTTTTTTCACGGTACTACAAGTTTGTTTTAAAAAGCAAACGTTAAACACAAAGCCTGCGCTGCAATTGTTAGAACCAAATCGCTCTGGCATTGATGAGCATTTGTTTTAGAGATCCGTCGACGTGAAGGGATATAACATCCTTAGCTGATCCTACAAACTCTCCTCCAATAAAAACTGCAGGAACAGAAGGACTGCAACCTAAGGCACGCAAGGCTCGTTCCATTTCCCTTCCGCTGGCATCTTGATCGAGTTCATGAATAGCTGGACTAGCACCAAGCTCATAGAACAGTGCCTTGATGCTGTGGCACATGCAACATGAGCTCTTGGTAAAGATCACTGCAGCCTTCTTTGAAGCCAAGTCTCTAATCCTATCCATTTCAACAAGTTCCCCTTGGATTCACAACAAACAAAACAGCAGCCACAATGTGGAATGCTGAAGCAATGCTAATTTACAAGTGAGTTGAAACTATAAAAGATATGTGAACTGATATAGCTCACTGCTCAGTGAAACTATCAGGGCTTAGTGAGTTTGTGTACTCTGAGGCTTACCTCTGTGGAGTTGAGCTCTTATCATCCTTATTTATAGTGGCCGTTGACAGTTGCAGACTATGTTAGTTTATGTAGAAAGGCAAAAGACAGATTATCTTAGAAAAATGAAAAGGAAGTTCCTTAAGATATTTGCTTGGATAAGAAAAATGCCTTTGATGATTTGCTTGATAATGACCCTTTGTGCTATAAACAAGTTGACACATAGAGCATCACAATGATAGTCCTAAATTTTGCATTGTCCGTACAGCCTGACAGGATGTAGAATTACTAAGTTCTTTCCTATCTGATTGCTTACAGATTAAACTAATATATGGAAAGTAGGACATATTCCGTTGTTATTTGTATAAAATGGTTGTTGTTGAGGAACAAAACTTTCTGAGGAAATATATTTGTTAGTTATTCAAAGTTAGGTAGCTAATCAGACAAGCTTTAGATATTCTGAAACAGCAATATCTTGCATATGCTTTTGCTAGAACTATTAGTGCCAAATGGTAGTAGGATTATTCTTGGAAGCAAGGTTTCTATGTTTATCCATTAATATACTACAACAAACAAAAAAAGTAACCTTTTTTTTGATCTGTTAATGGCCGAAAGTAGTAATTGACTAAGCTCACTAGCAGTCTAAAAAGATCCGCAACTATTTGGATAATCAAACACCTCGGGCAGGCTACAACCCAGTCCAACCCTGTTCCCCGGCATATCTGCTTTTTGGTATAGAAAACTGTTCACATAATATCTCCATTCTTATTAAAACGATCAGAGTTATATAATTTGAATTGCGTGTCATTCTTTGTGTTCTTTGGTTCTTGTTTCTTCCCCGTTTGCATGCCTTTTCCAGGAGGATAATCGGCTGATGTGGAAAGAGATAAGAGTTTATCTAATTCAATCGACTTTTCTGAAATTGTCCCCTGTCAAAGTCATGGCACAAACACAAAGACAGAGAGAATAAGAGAATCAAGAAATCAGCAACCTATTTAAACAACCAACTAATTAACGACATTATTATCGAATAAAGCATAATGAATCCTTCAAGTTCTGCCAAATATTTCTGGATGTCTAATAGAGATTCGAATTCACCTCCTTCTCTTTTCCCTTTTGCTACTGAAACTATGACCTCTCTTAAGATAACTACACAAGAACCATGACCATTGCAAACATAACAATTCAGCAGTATTTTGACCACTTATAAAAAAGATTTTACATTTATCTTCTTATTTCTTGTAAAAACATTATATCAGCCATCAAGAAAAACTCATTCTTACTCTCTTCTCGATTATGATTGTGGACATGGAATCTCTGGTCCTAAAGTTTGAAATTCTCTGAGGTCTCTCGAGCACATTTACATATCAGCTACATGTGTATATCCATCCAACCACATGCTGATAGAATCATTCACGAAAATTCAATCAGATATACGAATTGTAACCCGTGTCAATCCAACGATGGTTTTCGTTCTGCTTTTCACCCACGATATATACATTCTCCATTGTTCATACCAAGAGCGAGGACCTCCAAGTCGCCAACTCCAATTTCCAAGGAAAGATTTCGCATCCCGGTTCACCACCATTCTTCCGTTCTAGTTTCTCCGATCAGAGCAAGACTTTCAGAGGAGGAAAAACCGCCCATGCCAGTAAAAGCAAACACCATAAAGGACTCCCCACTCCTCGTGGGATAGCATTTACCGCTTTACAGGTCTCCCGATTCGAACAGAAATAAGGGGTGACGTCAAAAAGAAAGAAAAAATTGTAATTCTTCTTCTCCCTTCGAGTTCCAGAGAACCGGAGTAGGCGCCAGAGGGGGAAAATGAAACGTTAAAAAGCTCATATGGGCTCGGCTTAAAGGAGAAAAAGCCCATCTTATTGTGATAGCCCAATTATGGAAGAATAAGTTTCTTTTAAATTGCGATATCAATTCTCCTTTTAGGGGTGGATTTAGAATTTACTAAATTACTTATACGTCCTAAAAGAATATTAAATTATAAACTACTCCACATCATATATAATTATAAAGTGAATGTGAAATTGCTGATTTAAAGTAATTAGTAAAAATAATTTTCTTTTACTAATAAAAAGGTAATAACATGAATGGGAAAATTAAAAATAGACTCTTTAAAAGGCTTATTTAACTTTTAAATTATAATTACAAATTAAATATTCGACTATTCTTTACTTTTTAATAATGCTTTCATTTAATGAAATCTAAAAGGTTAAAGCAATGACCGAACATAGGGGAAGGACGGGCACCTTTACATAATTTCTAAATTGTGATAATTACCATTAGAAATATTTTACATCTCTAGAAAAAGTTTCATAAGTACCACATTTCAAGCTATAAAAAATATTTAAAAATATTTCAATATATATCTTTTTATAGTTATCRCGACTTGAAATCTCTGTTTCATTCCTAGCGGCAAGAGAAACACAATGCATGGGAACATTTTATTTTATTTTATTTATTTTARACCACGTRATATCATCATATGGTAAGACTAATTTTGATTCGGTTCACATCGTGCTGATAGAATCTGACTCTTATATAGAAGAAAGTCTGACCCAAAATTCTGTTAATATAACATCACAAAAAGTATCATATTCGAACCTTACTTCACTTTGGATTATGCATTATGCATGGGAAGTATGTTTATTGTTATATTTGGCTTAAAGAGGAGTCTATCTTCGTCTAGAAAATGGTTTTGGATACAATATATGGAAGCATTCAAGTGTACACAAGTGGTTTCGGGGGGAGATAAGAATAAAGAGAAAAACAGGGCAAATTGCAGAAACTCCAACCCTTAACGTTCCCGTTGATAAATTGGCGGTGTGATGCCAGGACCCGATCTCGCTCCTATACTTTTATCTTATTTCCTCGACGGCACATTTTGGAATACACTACGTACTGCAAGTTGCAGCTTCGTTTTTAATCTTTACGGCTGCTTCACCTACCCTGTGCTGATTCACAACCATAATCTGCATGCAGCAAAACCTAAAGCCGATGATTCGAAATGAAAAAGAGAGATGCCAATTATTACAAAGCAGAATAATCATGGAAATGTTCGAGACTTTTCATTACTATTCTGATGGTTTGTGAAGATAAAACAATGGATGGTTCATGGTTTGATACCGTGAGAGCTTAGTTGCAGGTCACTGAATRCGCTGGCCCTTCGTTTTTTCTTGAGCCGGTTATATGAAAATGATCCTGATTGATCTCAAAAGCTCAAAAACGATGAATCTCTCTTTTGCTATCTTTTTCTCTTTCGACTCTGCAAGTACGTGGCAATAATGGCACCTGCAAAGTATACAAGATTCCTCCATTCTCATCTTGTTCATCTTCATCAAGGATTATCTTGTCGAATCTTGTTTTTCTTGGAAGTGCTGGTGCTCTACTCTAGTCAAGGTTAACTAATACAAGATTAATTAGCAATGATAATTATGTATATTAAAGAAATATAGACATGAACAGAAGATCAATATGGACTTTGTAAAAGTAACATAATTTGATATGTTAATGCTGCATATTTTATCTAATCAGTGTCACACTCACTCTCCTTGCATGATAGAAATAGGATTAAAGGGAGCACTTTTGACAATGATCCAATCTTCATCAACTTTATAGTATCCCAGTATTCTTCCACGTTTCATCTTTTAAATGTTTTCTCTTTTCCTCAGGCGCAAACATTAATAGCTTTCAAAATTGGTAAAGGATCTAATCCCAGAATTAGCTAGTAGTAAAGAGCATTAGCTTCAGTCTTTAACATGAACACCGACCATAATCTTGAATGTCTATTGGACGGCTGGGGCTAATTAAGCATCATATTAGCCGACATTTGATGCTTAATTATTAAGCGGGAACCTTTCTTTCTTCCAGGAAGAAGGATAAGGGCATATATAGTTAACACTATTTCTGGCATTGTTAAATGAAATGACCCTCAAATACCAGTGGAGAATATTTAGAAGCATTTACCTCCAATTAGTGCCACGAAAACAAGTGGATATTGGAACTTGGAGGAGCCTCAAGGCATCTGCTAGGTTTATGCAGATGCATTGTAATGATCAAACTACAAATTTATGTATCCATTCCATTGAATACTCGCTTTTACAATTTTCTGAACTGAGCAAAACACATTTATCGACTTTCCAGCAAAAACCTGCAACTTTCGTCATCACACTCTAAGGCTTTCGGTTCTCTTCTCCTTGGTGGGCAAAGAGGGTCAACTAATTGGATAACACCAATATCTTGATCCACCTCAGCAGATTCTCTGAGCAGGATCTATCTGAAATTGTTAAAATGCAATTAAGTACTCTATTACCAGGATAAAAATGATACTCTATTTACATCGACACAGATATGAACAATGTAACAGAGACAATTTAAGGCAAAGTAACCCTTTCTGGATGCTAATGATTAATTAGTAGATTTTGCTATTAAATCAAGAACGCATCTCAAGAATGTCCATATACTTTTCTTGTAGTGTATCGTGAGCTTCAACTTGTCTCCTGTGTAAAGTGAACTAAAGAGGATAGTTGTTGTAACAATGCGCTGGCCATTGGCTGAAAAGAAAAACAAAAACAGATATCGGCTAATYTGGGAATCTAATAAATATCTTTCAGAACAATTCTTTTTTTGTACGCTGCTTCCATCTAGAAAGAAAAGGCAGCTTATCATCCTTACTCTTAAACGTATATATAAACTCTCTCCAGGGTGACCAAGGTTCCTCACCGCAGCAGCATCTGTTCACCTCAGCTCCCAAAGTGTCACTTCCAGATTGCTTTCAGTACTCTTGGCAATTCCTTCCTGATTTAAAAACCCTTTTCACCCAGCATTTGGCTTAAAAGTTATCGTGCACTTGCTAAATTCCAACACAGATTAATCAGATTGAGAGATGGAAACAGTCACCAGATTGGCAGAGGACAAGCCAGTGGTTATCTTCAGCAAATCCTCCTGTTGCATGTGCCATTCCATTAAGACACTGATATCCAGCTTTGGAGCAAACCCAACTGTTTATGAACTTGATGAACTTCCAAACGGTCAGCARCTAGAAAGGGCACTGCTTGCATCAGGCAGAAGACCGACCGTGCCGGCTGTGTTCATAGGGCAAGAATTTGTTGGAGGTGCCAATGAGGTTATGAGTCTCCATGTCAAGGGCAAGCTAGTTCCATTGCTCCTGAAGGCTAAAGCTATATGGGTTTAACACAGTCACAGACACCTCCAAATAACACCATGATTATTGGTGATAACACTAATAATGGAAAATAGAGAACATCCAAAGTGGCCATTATGAGTAGTATGGCATTCACCGCAGAATGAAAATAGGCAGTTTAATGTAATTTTCCTTTTCAAGACTTTGCAGTCATTGAGCCTTTTGTTTTAGAAGTTCAATGACTAGCTAGTCTTTCTACTCTATCTTGTCTTGTACTATCATATTTCATCAGTCTTTTTATCCACGATGATTTACTGTTTATTAAACATGCTTTTTAAATCAAATTTAATTGGTGTTAGTCATTCGACGTTCTTATTCCTTAAAAAGTGTTAAAAGTTTGATCAACTCTCATATGAAAAAAAAATTTGACAATCCGTATTTTACCCTTATAAAGAACCGACTCGATGGGAACCCTTATAAAGAACCGACTCGATGGGAACAGTGATTAATTTAAACCTAATATGTGTTAAAAAAAAACCTTTCACAATTGAAATTTGCAAAGGGATGGAGTTACAAAAACGTCTAGAACTCTATCTTCTCTTTCTTTTCTTTTTTGTTTTATATCATTGAATTTAATTAAAAGAGGAATAGCTTTATCATTTTTAATTAGAAAAGAGAGGTAATAATAAAATTTTAAAGTTGAGTCAAAGGGCACATAAAATGTTTCGTCATTAGTCAATTGGAATATATCGATCGGAAATAATAAAGAYAAATCGAAATATTGAGGATGAATTTGATAATTAAACCAAACAAGAGGGAGTTTTTGCAATTAACCCTAACACTGAGGGGYACTTCCAAGTTGGTCCTTCAATTGTTCCCCCTCAATTCCCCTGTTTTCCGAGTATGGACATGGAAGACAAGGTCCTCCATCGTGAGCCACACGTAAAATGTGGTGAAATCCCGCCCTCTCAATCTCCAAAACCAGACCGCTAGTCGTCAATCCCATGGCTTCACTTGCATCTTCGTTTTCTCATCCCTTATCAAAGAACCATTGCTGCATTCAAAGATCTCAGCACAGCTGCGTAACAAATCCAAGAACAGTAACAATAAAACATGGCCATCTGCGGATATACGCAGCTCAGAGCTCAAACCCTCGACCGAGAGCTCCTCCAGGTGTTGACACAAGAATTCACTGGGAGAACGAGGACGAGGGGTGGATTGGGGGAACCAACTCCAAATCAGCAGAAGAACAGCTCAAGAATGAAGAGAACCTCCTGGATAAAAGATTCTCAGACTTACTAAACAGTTCATCTGATTCTCATTACCAGTAAGTGTTAGCTACGTTCTCTTGCCACCTGTCTATGCTGATTGCCAGCTTCCAATGTTTCTCTGGCTAAGATGCGTTATCCAATTGCATGTACACCATGTATTCGGCCTTTTCTCCCCAAGTTCTCCTTCGGAGTTAAGAGCCAGAGACTTGTCTTTTAAACAACAAAAATAAATCTTTATCAACCACAACTCGAATTTCCTGCTAAATTCATGCTAAAACTCCTATTTATATCTTTGAGGTACAACCCAACTAAATATTGGGGACAATGATCAGGTTCTTGGGAGTATCAGCAGACGCTGATATGGAAGAAATTAAAGCTGCTTACCGGAGATTGTCAAAGGAGTATCATCCGGACACAACATCGCTTCCTCTTAAAGTAGCATCAGACAAATTCATGAAGCTGAGACAAGTTTATGATGTCTTAAGTGATGAGGAGAAGCGGAAGTTCTATGATTGGACACTAGCTCAAGAAGCAGCAAGTCGGGAAGCTGAGAAGATGAGAATGAAGCTGGAAGACCCATACATGCAAGAAGTAAAAAATTGGGAATCTGTTCCAGATATGGTAGATCGCCTGGGTGGAAGGAACATGGAACTGAGTGATCAGGCAAAATCAGCACTCACCTTTGATATGTTTATCATTCTTTTTTCAATTTGTTGTATTATATATGCAATCTTTTTCAAAGAATATTAATAGATAAATCAGAAGAAATTCAACAGTGAACATATAATACAACTTATTGAGGTGTAGCAAATTGCAAATAGAAATGTCTTGCAGTCGTAAGTAGTTCCAATACCCAAACATGTTAGATTGACATCCAATGCTCTGGTTACCAGCCCTACCTTACACTTGATCATGACTGAGCTCATCTCTTTGCATTATCATTATAGCTCTTATGACAACTAGGTCTTCGACGCAGAAACCAGAACCCAAATGACTGTCAGAAAACTTGTAATCCTATTTCCTAGCAGGCAGAGCAGCACTATGCATTGTCTGTTCATACTTCTTCCATAAAAAATTTTGCACCTAATTTGTAATACATCAAAATGGTAAGCTGCTTGATTAACTCTGACCTTCATTTCAGTGCCATAAGCATGCTACTCTCAGCTAATGGTAGAGGTAACCTGCAGCACTTTGATGAATGAAAGCTGCAAATTGTGACCTGAGAAACATAATCATGCATTATCAAGTCAAATTCAAAATGCATCGTGAACAAAAACCAAGAAAAAGAAACAAAAAGGTTTAGCACTAGAGGAAAGCTTTATGTGAGAGAGACCAGAAACCTTACAGCTACACATAGTTCTTTGGTCATAGCGGTTCTAACAAAATGAGCAACTACTAATTAGTCATTTGCTAATAAAATCTTTCAATATGRGGCTATGCTGCTCAATCTTGGCATTCGTTTGCCAATTCTCTACTGCCCTCTTGACTGTGACATTTGCCTTGTGTATTTCCTCTGCAGAGAACTTGTGTTCTATTATTCCCAGTGGTCCAGGTTGTAGGACCTTAACCACAGTTTCCATATCATGTTCGAGATGCCTGCAGAAAAGAACAATAAGTAATAAGCACAAATCTGACAAAAACAGGAAAACGAGAAAATCAGCAAGTTGAATAATGGACAAGTCGTTTCTTTCTCACTTGTTCATTTAAGGGACTTGAGTGAGGACGAACATGAACRCAAACACAAGAATTTCACAGTAAATTACGCATCCAAGAACTACTCTCACCAGATAAAGCATGTTGTGTTATTAGGCGTCAATCAACGAGTTCCTATACGTTTTAGAATTGACACTCTTATACAATGGGAAATGTTGATGCAACAAAATTGAGCAAGATGAATCCAGTTCCCTTATCTTCATCTTACCAAATATATGCAATATCCAATTTTTCCAATCAAGAGTAGATTAACTGCCAGGATTAACCAAAGAACAGCATAACCGTTCTAAACAAAAACAGGTTTAACTGTGCAATTGACACCTGAACCATGGAAAACCCACAGCTTGAAATTCACAAGATAAAAGTGATGTCAAAATATGCAAGGACTCAACCAGCCAGCCATGAACAAGAAMACAATGCACTTTGACCTCAATAGGTCAATTAGAAAAAGAAATGATACAATCCTACGACCTAGTAGACACATACTATTTTCTTGATAATATTACACATAACATCTGTATCAGTTCTAGAAAAGAGAAATGGTCCATATTAGCTAAGCAAATAATAGATACACTACTAACAGCCATTTTATCAGAAAATGAGATAGAATCTGCCGCTCCTAGTCTCCAACCAAAGTTGGCAATCCAATGAAATGTCAACACTCAGAAACCTCAAATACTATATAATACGATCAAAGATAGTAATTCCTACAACTGGATGATGCAGTAAGTCACATTAACCATGTAATGGATTCTTCTATTGATGCCCAAAAAATAAATCCCCCTCCCCCCCCACCCCCGGGGGATGGAGTTACGTATATTAAATATGCAATGTAACAACATTTTCTGATTAATAGTTTCCAAAATACACAAGAAACGCGAGTTGATAAATTGCCATTCATGCCAAATAACAAAGAGGAACTTATGAATAACCAAGTCCATTTGTTAACWGAGCTCTTCCCCCAATTTTACCAACATCCAGTAAACAATACGTGAACAATAAAGGTTGAAGACACAGAAAATTGATTTAAAAAAGAACGCAAGACCTCCATACAACAAAATAAACTAGATTCCCCTTAAGTTAAATCACTGAATCTTAACGTTRATCATCATTGACCRTATAAAACATGAACAAATGGCTAATTTTGAGTGATTTTTGCAACAATATGAAGTTTGGGGATTCAGAAGTGGAATTCTGGGAGAACCTAATCACGAGTTTCTGTAATTCTTCAAGAATTCAAACTCCGATTGCCATATTTCAGCACTGCCAAAAAGTGAATACTTYGTACCATACTGACACACTCTATTAAGAAATGCTCTGTAGAAACACTAAACAAATAGAGTTCCATTTTCAGAACAATATACAAAAACGTAAGACAAAAAGTCGAACTGAGAATGCAATTGAAACCTGAGAAATCCCAAGAAAGGGAGAGAATTAGCTAGCTTCCTTAACGAGAACGCCATTCTATTATTTCGATGCTGAAAATCAACGCCGCCCCTTCAAGCCGCTTGAGCTCAAGACTCTATTGGCGACTGTTCTTTGTATCTCCAAACAGGACAAGGAAAAGTATACTTGGGTCGGATCTAAACCATGAAAGGGCAAACAAAAGAGGGGAAAAAACTGCTGTACGGCCAAGGCGGATGTGTATCTCCAAACAGGACAAGGAAAAGTATACTTGGGTCGGATCTAAACCATGAAAGGGCAAACAAAAGAGGGGAAAAAACAATGAAAAAAGAAAAAAGGAAAAAGGAAAAGGGTCTTCGCTCGTGGCCCATCCAGAAGGAATCTTCCGGATGGGCCTGGAATCGCTAAGAGTAACCTTTAGCCGTCCGAGTTGAACTGGTAAAGGGCCAGAAATTTTCAGGCCCAGATTAGAWCTTCCCAAAAACTTGAAAAAACATTTTTTGATCGACAATTTGTGGACTCAATGAGTATAGATAATTACTGCGATTATCTATACTCAAAAAAGATAATCGAAAAAGAAATTGACGGTTTTTTATTTTTAATTTTTTAAATTCAAATAGTTAATTATTACGATTTTTAATCCAGAAATATAATTAATATTTGAAAGTTGAGATGAAAGAAACAATTTAGAATACGAAGTATAGTTAAATAATAAAATATTACATGATTTTGATAAATATTTGAACGTGATAATGAAAAAAAAAAAGAAAAGCATAGAAATGAATAATAAAAATATTGATCCTACCACCAGAACTATTACATCCTTAGAACAGGGGGAAAGAGAGAAAAGAAAACTCTCATCAGACATCATCATAGAATAATACCCTTTGTACGTAGGAGGTTTGATTACAAGTGGATAATCTTTAGGACACAAAATACGGTTGAACAGATTCAACACTACCACRCATTACCAGAGTCAAAATGAAAAATGAAACTATACATTCTTTCTTATTCACACTGTGATTCATGAAACGGAGTGACGCCTTCTCTTCTGAAAAGGAAATCGAGTTTCAGAATGAGCTTTGCCTCCAATTGGCTTTATATCTATAATCCTGAACAAAGAATTGAGCTTGCTCAACTTTTTTGTGAAAGATTTGAATAACCTGTTTGTGGGATTTGATCGCACGAGTTCCTGTTTCATGGAGACGTGATCTTTTTCTAAATCTGTTAGCCTCATTCTCATTCTTGCTACTTCAAGCTTCAATTCTCTGTTTTCTCTTCTCACTGATGCGTAGTTATCTCGGGGTGAGATGCATCCGCTTCCTGCACCACTGCCCGAACGCTGAGGGAATTGGCCGTTCATTGATCCAAAGAAGAATTGGTTATGCCCTCCGTTCATTGCATTTCTCAGTCTGATTTGCTCAAAGTAGAGAACTTGAACTGCCATCTGAACTGGTAATCTTTCGTTCTGAGCTGCATGGCTGCAGGCTTCTTGAGATAGTTTCTGACAGTCAATTGTCTTGCAGAGTCGGTACCGCTCAGAATCCTTTATGTTGGGATGAACCTGAGAGCAAACAAGAAATCTATAATCCTTTTCGAGAAAATCTTGGATGTCTGTATTGTATTCAGATTCGGAGAATTGCTCACCTTGAGAAAGATATCAACCGCACGATATAATCCATCATATACTATACGAGCATGGTCCGGAAGCAACTCTGCCAGTGTTATAAACTTAGATGCTGTCAAGTTTGAATCTAGTGCAACTTCTGCTAGATAGTTGTCCAGTAGCTTTGACACCTTCAGTATTGAGCTTTGTTTAGGGGATCCAGGGCTGTCAAAGTCGTATACCATTTCACTTTCATCTCTTAATTGATTGWCGTCTTCATCATCCTCATCCAAATTCAAGAAGAATGAGAAAATCCTTAAGATTGAATCGGTATCATACAAGGGGTTGTGGTTGTTTCCGTGTGAATTTGCAGGAATTAGAATATCCTCAAGAATTGCCTGATCTARTTGCAGACCAATCCGCCTCTCTAGATCAGATCTACAGGATGTAGATGCTGAAGCTGCTATTGCTGATTTCAGCAAACTTGAAAGAAACGCCATTGGAACCACACTTTTCCTTGACTGGCTCGGTAGTAAACTGACTATTGTTTCAACAATGACCCTCTGCTTCTTCTGCACGTCGGAGTCCAGAAAAGTTCCTTTATTGAGTTGAGGGTCCCTAACAACAAGCCCTTGAAGAGAGTTCTGGGCATAGTTAATCAGAATCCTGCTAATAATGTCCTGTTTCAATCCCTTCGTCTTAACTGCGGATAGAACCCTTTGGAAGAAATCAAGATTCAACACCGTAAGAGATTTTCCCCACCAATCTGAGGGTGTTTCTGTCTCAATGCTTCGGATTGGTTTTGGAGGGAAGTTATATTCTAGCTTTGACAAGCCAGAGGTCAGCTGCTCTTTACAAGCATTGTTTGCAATTGCATTGGTTATCCTGCTAACCAAGTTGACTTCTTCTGATGAGGGTAGGAGGCTTTCGCAGCGGTGCAGAACAGAGATTGAGTTGGATATGTTTGGGAGTACATTTTCCTTCAGATATACTTCAGTTCTTGTTTCCAGATTCTTCTCAGAGAACTCTTCTGTCATTTCCAAAAAATGGGCGACACATCGCAGCATGGCCACATTTGACAGTGTAATCTCAGTGTTGACGCCGTAACAGAATTTCGCAGCAAGCTCAAATGCWTCTGATCCGCCAGGTACACCATGGAGATTCAGTCTCGTCAGTTTTGTATCCTTTGCTTCCAGCAACAATTTCCGAATTTTTCCACTTCGAGAAACTAGAGGAAACTGCAAAATTAAGAATGAGTTAGCAATTTCCTTTTCTTAACCATGCTTTTAATTTCTTGAGCGACCTGCTCCTGAAGACCATGCTATAGATAGTTGAATGAGCCAACAAATATGCTGACTAAACGGTGCTGATCTTACCTTGTGAAGTGCAAAACTTGTTCCACCAACTTCAATTGTAAGATCGCTTGAAACWTCAGATATTGGCCTGCAAGGTAKGTGCAAGAAAAGTGTAGGTCATCGTTTTAAGGTAGCAGATTGTAGAAGTTCAGAACAAAAGTGAGTGAATAACGCATACATGGACGCAAAACACAATCTAAATCCTCAAAATACAAAAAATTCCAGACTTCTTTCCTGACATGACCTCAAAGTCTTGGATTAAAACCCATAAATTCTCCAAGTTAYTTGGATATGAGCACCAGGAAAACCTTAAACCTGCGGACTCTGTGATCTTCCTTGGCGCTGCCTACGAGTAGATGGCCCCATAATGAAAATTGAATGCTCAACCATTAACCAAGTAGGAGTGTGGGACATGATAAAGATAGAGTAATTTTGAGTAACAATCCTACCTTGAGGATTTGAAAGGCTCAGTTTCTATTTACTTGTAGTGGAGACTCCATTATAGGAGTAGCAAGTTTTGTCTAATATTGGAAGTCATCAACTCCGTTTCTTGGCCGTATTTAATCATTTTTTGAGCAGTTACTGTACGTTGGTCCGGTGATGGTCTGAGGGCCTCCAATCAAGAATACTGAGAAKCTCCACCTCAAGCTATAATAATCTGAATGCAAATGTTTCATTATGGCTATGACATGTCATATTCAATGCTTTCAGCATCACTATCATCCAACGGATATGCTGTCTCTCACATAAGTTGGTCGGATCTGTTACAGAGACTGATGGTACTGGTAACCTAATAAAAAGGATGATATAATCTACATGGCTCAATGTAAAACGCCTCAGGCTCTGAAATTTTATCGCTGTTGTCCCTTTACAAAACTGCTAAATTCCATCTGCTAGCGCTAGGGAAAGAAACAGTGCAAAAACAGTGCCGTTGTSGAGTGAGTGAGACAATCCTCTCCTAATTAGAGTTTAGAACTACAGCTTTCGCCACTCAAATGACGACAAAGATTGAGGTGAGCTAGCAAGCAAAGGTAGAATGCTGCTAAATCAGATTCACACAATCAAAAGCTACTCTGGCTGCAATGGAGTACTCCAGAAATTAAAGGGATCTAAAACGGAAATAGACAAGTGCGGCAATGCAGAAGTACARTTAACAGAACGGCATCACACACAACAAAAAACATAAATGAAAGAGTTTGGTTACCACTCCGTAGCATGCCTTGCACTCGAACTGGGGCGAAAGGACCTCTTCCCAGATATACTGGGTTTGAGTTCCCCAACCGTAACAACCCCCATCTGCTCACCACTTCAGATAAATCAGGCTTGAGCAGTCAGCACCAACCGGCCGGCCACTATAACGCAAAATCTGGAATGCTTTTAGCTCCAAACCCGGCTAGTTTTTTGCTGGCATGTCTTGTTTCCTTTTAGTAAAAAATTGTCAAAAACACAGGGAGAAAGACGATCTCGTGTGGGCAGCAGACAAGAGGGAATTGTTAGAAAAGAGAAAGGAGGAGAAGAGAGTGAGGAGAAAGCAACATGAACATGAAGTCATGCAAGAATTTGGAGTTGAAATATGTAGAATAATGATTGTCTTTCAATTTGCCTCGTATGTAAAGTCAAGAAAATGTTGGCTTTTCGGTGAAAGGTGGGAAGAGAAGAGGAGTGACTTTCTCACTATGTTTTGCTCTTGAGAGATCCTCAGGATTCCTTCAAGGTTTTTGCAGTGCTTTAAGGGTTGGTAATCATCGCAAGTGAAAGCAACCTCAGCAACCAAAAAATATTACCTTAAAATATGCCAAAATTATGTGTAAAGTTCCTTAAAGACTAGATGGATTTGCATTTTCATAATTAGCACCATTGGCYAAACTATTAGGATATATATGTCAAGGACCACAATTGCTACTTTATTCTTTCTCCCTCTCTTCGCCTAAATGAAATTTGCCTCTCTTCTTTTCACCATTAAAGTCACTTTTCTCCGCTGATTTTACAGCTTATTTCGGTGGTAAACAGTATATTGTTCCCCCTACTATTAAACTTGGAATGCTAGAGTCAAGAAGTAGCCAAGTCTAGAGRTTGATTTTCAAATTACTTGATTCTCTTTCTGAAAAGATTATCTTGTCTAAATTATTATTAGAATGGTGATTATTTACATACTCTTAACAAGTATGTATTCGAAATTAATTAAATTATCATTTTGATTCAAAATAACATTACAGTGATTTGATATAATATTCATATAAAARAGGATCAAAGATAAATTGTTTCTTTTCAGCTAAAGCATTTAGTGAATGAATGTGATGATATGAGATTAGAGGTTAAACAATATAAGACCGTGCCAGCAGTACATGCACGCCTCATTTTAACCAGGGAAGCATCATTGTTCTTGACTCTAAAAGACTGGAACAAGAATGAGTACAGATCATCTAATGATAGACACTCATGCCCCCAGTGCAATATGCATTCCATAAAATAGGTATGATATGATAATGGCTAACTTGAGCCACATACAGACCTTTCTTTAGTACCAGTACTTCACATTTTTCTAATGTACTTAAAGTGATCCTGCGGTTAACTGGTCAGTGAGTAATGATGATTCCATCAATTTCCTCCTGCTTGAATGGCTTTTTATCAGTGCCCAAATTATCATCGAACATTTGGCAGGGTAACTGTCCACCCTACTTATTGGGATTTCATGACTATTACAGCTTTCGGAGATTTTCAACGGGATTTGCCAGGCCTTCTCGAGGACACAAGCTATTACCCGATACGAAGGGGCAAGCCCAAGCTTAATTTTTGAGAGGAAAAATAATTCAAAGTAAAGCTCCATCTGAGCAAATGGCCACTGACACCTGCCCCAGGATCAGGACTGATGAACTGCCTTTATTTGGCCCATMGAAACTTTGCCATCCTCCTCGATGGCTTCCAGCAACAGTTCAATAGGCTATCCATCTCCAAATAAACAAACCAGGGAGAGAAATTTTGCAGCAAAGATGTAAAAGCAAAGAAAAGAGCCCAATAAGAATTAGCTTTTCAACTCTCAAATATAGATAATGTTAAGCCTCTTCTTCTCATTCCAAAAAATGGAAAGAAGAAATCAGATAAAAATAGTATCTAACTTGGATGATGATTGCTGCTTATGCTAATATCTGAGGTTTATCAAAGATGTCTTTTTACCCGACTTGAAGAAGAAGACGAGAACACCTAGATAATAAGCTCGTATGGACCCGATATGCAAACAAGCTTCACAATGCAAAGGGAAAAGCTTCAGTGGACAAACTACTCCAAGCTCTTTGAGTTTCGTAACATAAGTGATGGTGCTGGAAAAGAATGATTAAGGAGTTCAAAAGTAGCTCATTTTCAACCAGGATGGTGTACGTCACCGTCTTCTCTTGTGTTTCTGGCAGTGCTTGAATTGGAACTCTGACTTGAAAATTCGACACTAGAAAGCGGAAATGGACCATTTCGGGAAAGAACCAGACCTACTGAACTGCTCAAACTGTTTCCRTAAGACTGATCTTTAGTTATGGGGGTTCCCAGTTTTGTCCCTGAAATAAATTCAGCCTGCAGCTCTGGAAAAGAAACAGTCGCAACCACGGCAGTTGCAGACGAACTCAGCATGTAGGAAGCAATTGGTATGTCAGTAAGAGAAGATGCTGACGTGCTGTACTGGACCGTACCCATTGGATGATCAAATTTGCAATTGTGCCCAAATTTGCAGTGTCCTTTTTGCAGATAAAAACTGCAAGATTGCATCCCCTATTAATAAAACAAAATTTTAAAAATTAGGTGTCTATGGCAAGAATTATGAAATCAATTATCATATGAAACATAAATAACAATAAAAAATGATCATATGAAGCATGAACCAAAGTGATAGTTTTTAAGGACATTGAAACATCATTTAAATTTTCAGCAGACAGTCAGATTACAATCATTGCTCTCAGAAGCAACATACTTATCCATCCACAGCCATATTCCATTTTACAAACATAGCATCAGAAACAGGACGAAGTTCTCGAGCACAAGAAAGAATCAAATTTGAGTTCTCCTAATGTTACTGCATTAATTTCAGTTTCAGTATCTATCTCAAAACCTGTTTGATTTTCAAACTACACTTACAAATCTTGGGCCCATCTAAGCAGTATAGAGAAATCGTGGAGATGAAAGAGGTCAGAATAAGAGGAGAGAGCAGAAGTAAAGATCAGTACAAAAGAAATTTCTTCAAATTGAAAAGAGCTAATTCAATTGGATGGATAATTCAAAATAGTAAATGAATTTAGTAAAAGTGGGAGTTTTTAAAAAGGAAATAAATAGAATTGCAGCTATATTATTAAATAACCCCATGAATGGACATAATAATACTTCTAAGACTCTAATGATTGTAAGCACAGTTAAAGCCAGAAAGGAAATCTCACATTTACATGGTTATCAAAATGAAGGATCTACTGTTGAATTTTGCAACTAAAATGGCGCAAAAGATCTGAGGTACATTTAAATACTTGACAAAATACAAAGGTAAAATGAAAGCAAGAAATTAATTGTTCAGCCACTAATAGTAACACATTGAATGATATAGGCTATACCTGATATTGTACGAAGATGCACCTGAGCATATTGATAGAGGGAGAGGGAAGGACCTCTTTCAGAAGAAATCATTGAGCTAAAGTATAAAATCATTGAACGAAAGAATAAGACACCTAGCGTGCCCATGAACCAGGATAACAGAAAAAGATTTATCACAATTGAATGTCAACAAATAAGGAAGCACAACCTAAGTGTATTTTAAGCAAACTAGAACAACTAGACCAAGTAAGAAAATGGGGAGGCAAGTAAATGATGACAAACTCATGTAAAGCGAGGTGGTTACAGTATGACAAGGTAATGAAACAAAGACAAATTCAGAACAGAAAAAAGCAGTAGCGATGGCAACAATAAGAAATTGTGATAGGACTGTCAAGAGAAGTTTAATTTGTACATATTCAACCCAATGCTCATTCTCTCTCTCTCTCTCTCTCTCTCGCTCTCTCTAAGTGCAGCTGATTATTGACAGAATGTATAAAATATTAACTCATGGTGAACTGCTCCTTTTACTTCATTTGCTACATAAACTTCGTAGATCCTGAATATCGTCAAGGAAATATTGTGCATGAGCTCTTGGCAACTTGGAAGTAACAAAATGGTGTCAAAAAATGAGCAAAAATTTTTCTTTTAATATCATATTCTGCCTTGTTAATTTCTTTAAATTTGACCACAAAGAAAGCAGCCAGAAAAGGTCTAATAGCAAGTTTGGGACTCAAAATTTGTGGAAGGTTATCATCTCCCCTTGCACGGTAATGAAATTTGGCTGACAGCTACAATAACTCATAGTCAGGGAATGATCTACTTGCAATTCAAAGTTAAACAAGCCATTTGATATAATTCAAAACTCCAATGCCAACACACTAGGAAATATAATTCAAATGAGAAGACATCAATATCAACCAAACCCGTCATACTAGCACCATGGCATAAAATAGAAACAAATCAATCATGACACGAGAGGTTACCTAAGGTTGGACTCGTAGTATGCCAAAGAATGAACCTTTCATAGGTAATATATTTTGTTAAGAGGTAAACATATAGATAGTGCATACCGGACGCAGAGGTAACCCCAGAGGATTAAGAAGACTGTAGGCCTTTGTTGCAACCCAATCTGGTGGATGGTGATATTTACAGGATGATCCATATTTGCAATCCCCATTTCTCATGTAATATTGACATTCGGGTTGGCCAGGTCGTTCTGGAAAACGTTGTTCCTTCTGCTTAGATCCTGGAGGGCTAGTAGAAGAGGGGAACTGGGAATAACTTYCAGAAACTCCATGCATGGATGAAGCTAACTGTGATACCCCATATGATGAAGTTGCTCCACCGGCAGCTTGAGAACCATGAGAGAATGCATGGTTTATGGCTCCCTAGATCGAATAAACTAACCAGAACATGAGATGGAAATTATATTTGCACAAGTATCAGTCTTAAAGAAAATATAAAATACCGCATAAGGACTCCAATTGGGTATGGGGAGCACTCCTGTGTGAAGCAGCACAGCACCATAGGCACCAGGTAAATATGAACTAGTTAAAAGTGGAGGCCTTGGGACTCTATAGCTGTTAGATGCAGCACCAAAATGCTCCAGAGGAGCTGARGGAGACTGCACAGTTGGATAAAATGGTCGTGCAATCGCTGGAACAGATATACCAGCTGGTTGAGGATGATGGAATTTACATGTAATACCAAATTTGCACAGCCCCGTTTTCAAATAATAGGAGCATTCTTTTTCACCCTGGTGGACGGAAGTGAGTGAGACAACTCTCTCCCACTTATAAAAKGCACAAGTAAAATTAGATGCAAACATCAAACCTTACCGATCTTAATGGGTATCCATAAATATTTAGTGGCACATTAATCAAGGATCCACCTGCATTTCTGGGATGGTGAAATTTGCAGGTCGCTCCAAATTTACAGGTCCCTGTTCTTAGGTAATACTGAAAATAGACAACCGGAACTATTAATTAGAAAAATTGGAAGATAGTAACATTTCATAGCATAACCACTCAAGTATGTTCACCAACCCAAGCCACTTGCTTATAAACCATGAAATATAATTGGTGAACATACATTACGGTTCTATCAGAAAGTGCAAAACAGAACACCTGACASTCTGGCTCTCCAACTCGCTCTGGATATTCCGTCCCTCTCAAGGGTACAGCTTCACCGACCTGGAAATCACAGAGTGCATTAGTTAAGAAAAGAGAATTCAAGAGCCAGTTCTTAAGCACAGGCAAATAAAATCAAAAGAACGAAACAGAATGTGCAAACATTGAAGTTTTGAATTCTTCACGAGTTTCAGCAAAACCACTTGTCAATCGAATCAAATGAAGCACTATGCAAGAGAAGTCACTATAATCACAGGGGAAAAAGAACTTGWATATATAGTAATATAAACTTTACTCCCGTAAAACAAGGACTGAAATACCACTAAATGCACATATAAGTATATACACACATATCTGAAACCTCAAAACTGATGGCAATGGCCACTGGATTACGATTCTTAATGGGAAATTAAATAAACAACTTAAACAAGGCCCATGATCAAGGAACTTACGGAACCACGATCACGGGGATGATTATACCGGCACTTAGCACCATACCCGCAGGACCCAGTCCGTATGTAGTAGACACAGTCCGGCACCCCCGGCCTCTCCGGATATGCTTCTCTTCCCCATAACCCCAACCTACTCATTGGTTCTGCAATGCCCAAAATCATCGGAAAACCCCTTAAACATTATCAGAAACCCTAGAAAACCCACAATGCACATAGAAACAAACAAAAACAAACTGAAATTTCAAACTCAACCAAAAGAAACCCACCTTCAAGACCCGTTTTGGAAGCTCGTTCTGCATTGGGATTCTGCTGGGACCCGTTTCTGGCGGCGCTCCGTCCGTACAACTCCATCCTCCTCCCAAAGTTAAAAAAGAAAGGGCAAAAGAGGAATACCAGTACGTATAACTATAGGCTTTCTTTCCTTCTCCTTTGAGAAGAATGAATGAATGATCAGAAAGCTTGATCGCGTTGTTTCGACGAAAGTTCTTTCTTTCTAAACTTGCTACAGTTGTAACTGTATATCTACCGAAAATGCTTGCGTCTATGGTCTCCTCC
This sequence comes from Rhazya stricta, assembly GCA_001752375.1. Lineage (NCBI taxonomy): Eukaryota > Viridiplantae > Streptophyta > Magnoliopsida > Gentianales > Apocynaceae > Rhazya > Rhazya stricta. The sequence continues at coordinate 2,028,810 of MEJB01000001.1, read as the reverse complement.
CCACTGTGTCTCTATTTCTCTCTCTAAGCTCGTCCGTACAAGTCTATGTCTTGAATCTTCATGACTAAAGGGATTACTGTATTCTCTCTGTAAACTTTTCTTTGTTTCTCTCTCTAAGAATCTTATACATACAGATATAGAGGTACAGTGTCCTACAATTGCACAGAGAGATCGAGGAAGAGGGAAGAGAGAGCTTTTTCGCCTGCTTGCTTGCGTACCCGCCAATGGGAAAGCGCGGAAAGCGGCCTTGCATTAGATGAGGGCACCTGTAAAAGGTAAATTTTTTTCCCTTAGGATGACTTCTTTGTAAACTATAACTGGGTAACCGACCCTTCAATTTCCATGAAATTACTTTATTGACCTAGTCTTGATTTTTTAAAAAACTTTTTTATACTTTTAAAGAAATCTAAATATTTTTAATTAACTGAATTACATTTTCACCACAATTTGAGGGCTTAATGTGAATTTTTTTGTTTAATTAGTAAGACATTTATGATGTTATAAAAAATTTATAAGATTGGTATTTTTATTTATTTGTACATATATATTGTTTAATTATGTTGAATTATGTATATGATATTCGATGAAATACGCTTGATGAGAGAAAAATATGACACTTAGTCAATATGCATTATGATTAAATAAATCTAATTATGTATGCATTCGGTAGGAATTTGAAAGTATCAAATATTGAGGGATCAAAAGTTAATAATATTAATTATTTGAGTAAGTGCATAGCCATGTTTTTCACACTAATCTTAGAAAGTCTCTTATAATATTACATTTTGATATGAAACATTTCAAAATTCATATGAAATTGGAGGGGAATAAAGAAACGTTTATAAATTTTAATACTTATTTATTAAAAGTAATAAGGAATTTGGAATTTAATGTGAAGATAGCGAGTAATTTATAATGAAAAATAATTTAAAATCAAATATTATTTTCTTTTTTAACAAGCTCTCTTTATATTACCAAATTTTCAAAAATTTACATCTCAATAAAAACCAGAAGGAGAAAGTTAGCTCCTTTCTGATGAGACTTTTTTCAGAAGAAGGGCCAAATTGCAAATCATCAAAAAAATGTTGACGTACATGTGACCTCATTTATTACTGCAGTAATTCTATATTTTTTGCAAGTATTATCGAAGTATCTTGTTTGACAAGAAAGTAGAAAAAGTGGAAAASCATACATACGGTTAAAATAATTGCGTCAGTGGCACGATCGCCTTTTCAGGTATTCGCAGGGGTAATTTGGAAAGAAGGAAAGAGGAAGAGAAATGCTAATTTAGGCAGGTAGGGAAAACGACGGAGAATTATTTTGTTTGACTATCCGGCGTGCTTAAAAACAACACGTGTTACATTAAAACTAGCTCCTTGTGGGGCCCAGTTTCAGGCTTCCAGTTCACACATTAACCCATTTACTTTTCTTCTTTTATTGCAACGGCAACTGAGTAATCGTCAACGCCTAAAGAAGTCTAACGTTGTCGATGAAAAGTTACTAGTCCCTAATAAATCATTTTAATTCATAAAAAACAAATAATATTATCTCATTTATATGGCTTTCGAGAGTTTTTTTAAATAAAAATTAAAGTGTGTATATATATATATTTTTTTCAAGAAATTTTGAGTGATAAAGAACATAGAAGGAGGAAAGGTAATTAATTAATATTGAATTGAGAGAAAATATAAGAGAGAAAACAGAAAATAGATTTTAAGTAATTTAAATAAAAATATATTATTTTTAAAGATATTTAAAATAGTAAGGTGATAAGAAGATAGTGTGAAGAAAAAAAAAAAAAAGAAAGCGTAGAAGCATAACATATCATTAAGGTCTCGTTTGATTAACGGCAAAGTAAAGCTATAATCAAATTGTGATTTATTGAAATTAAAATCCTTAAAAATTCGCTTATCTTATTTTGAAGATAATTTAATGTAATTAGGAAGAGAATTTATATTTTTATCAACTTGTCTCAATAACTTCATGAATGAATATGATAAYTTAAAATATTAAATGTTAATAAAAGTATTATTAAGATATCATGAACTAAAATAAGTTTATTTTAATTACATAAATAATTTTAACTATTTAATTTATATTAAATCAAATATTATAAATTTGCTAGACAATGAATAAATTATTTAAAAAGTATGTATCAACATTTAGAGGTGGACAGACATTTGGTTTAGTTCAAAATATTATGATTAATATAAAAATTATGTAATTAAATATCTTACTTTAAAATAAATGAAACTAAATCATTAATTAACTTCTAATACACAGGAGAAAATGATCTTTTTGGAAAGAGTTTAGAAGATTTTCAAATAAAGTATCAGAAGATTTCTTTTTTTTTTTAGTCTTAAAAACTTGTTATATTTTAATATAAATTTAATAAGAAGAATCTATTACTTTCCCAATGTAAAATCCCGACAATGAAACGAGGCATAATTGTAAATGATTGAGTGACAAAAAAAATTAATTTCTCCACCCTTAAATAATTCAATGGTCTATATATACATAGGAAGATTTAAAAAATTTAAAAAAGCAAACAATTAGTAGCTTTTTACTCATTTATCATATCAGCCAAATCGGCTCGGATTACATAATTAGGAATTTTTTTCAAGGACATACTCATAAATCTTATTAGGAGGAGTCACAAAATTTAATTTTAAGAAAACGAAAATAAATGACATGAATATTAAGGGATAAAATAGTATTTCTTTCAAAATTTTCCATAATTTTTTAAAATAAAATATTAATTATATAATATATTATCTTAAAAATGTCGGTGATTATTACTTTCTGTCTCCCTAACTCCATCCTCGGCATTTAGCTAATAAATATGTTGGGACATCATTGGGTGAGCTAAGGTATACGAATTATTTACAATATAATTAGGTATATTTATTATATTATTATTATGTTATAGGTAATATACGTAATTTCACTTGATCCAAACGAATATTAGATTTTGATAACATAATGAAGAAATGCAAATTACTCAAAGAAAATGAAGAAATGCAAATTATCGAAACAATTACTTTAAGTACTTCTGAGGAAATAAATGAAGCATTTTATCACTGTTAGAAGGAAAAAAGGAAAACTAAAAAATTTCCATTAGAAAAGGGAAAAGAAACCTAGCCAATAAATGTTCGTACGTGGCATGAGCATGGACACACGATTTCTCTTCAGCACGCCTTTCTCAATCAACCCAATCTGTATAATACCCTGCTCCAGCGCTTCCTAGTTCTACTCTCGACGATTTTAGGAAACTAGCGTMCGCAAGACGGGGACTCGAGGGCCTGCCCTCTCAAATCCAAGTCCTGGACGGGCCAGGGTTAGCCATCTCACCAGATCCGCTGCAAACTGCCCAACGGTTCCAACCGGGCCATTTCATTTACCGTTATCTTCTTTTATGCTTTTAAGGCAACTGTTGGGCATCTTTGGTTGCTTTGCTCTGTTTGGAGACCGGAGAGCTGGAGCTTAAAGCATGAACAGCTTGATGACAAACTTCACTACTCGAATCTCCTTCACTTGTTCGATCCAATTTCAACCACAAGGGAGTTGCTGTGGCCGATTTAGTAGAACGCCATCCTTCTTTAAACCCTCGCCTAAATGTTATCCGGGAAGAATCGTTTGCATGGCGGTTCGTGAAGCTGTTGAATTTTTTCGTAGTTCTTCAATAGATACACCACTGTTTTTGCCCTAGCAAAATAGTGAAGAAGTTAGTAATTAAGAGGATTGAAGAAACGAATGCAACATTAGTAACCTTATTGGTTAGGTTATCTGAGTACATATGGCAGTCAGTTTCTAGTTTTTATCGATTTTCTGGGCGACTGAGAAAGAAGTAGATATTCTTAGTGTTGCTTTTATGCTTTAATTTTTTATAGCATTGTTATTACTAGTATTATTATTAACTTTTTAATGTTCAATTGCAAAATTGCAGGAACCTTATCTAATCACAAAACTGGAATCCGCCGAGAAGACGTGGAAAGAGTTATCGGTATGGTTTATTTCCTTGAATCACTTGACGAGAAAATGCCAGTTATACATTGGATGATACCAGCAGTAATGTATTGAGTTTGGAAAGACTTTAGGTGGTTTGTCGTTGTCATCTCAGCAGTAAATKTTGAAGGGCAACAAGGGATGGCAAAACTAGTAAATGATAGAAACTTGATTTTGCTGTACAAACTGTGAGGTCTTTAGGGTAAATAAATTGTCCATGAATTTCATTTTCACTCAGTGAAGAATTTGAATATTAGTCTATTATTAGATGGTATAGACAATGATGATTTTATTTTGCCTCACATTGGGTTTAAGTTATGCAATAAGACAGTAAGAATGCTAGTATGTACTTTCAGCATTCATGATACAGTAGATCATACAGTTGCAAGCCGTAAACATTTCAATTGCAGAATGACTCTTCTTTTCTTTGGATGCTGTTGAGTATCTGTTTATCACTTAAGACCTAAATTGCAGGTTAAGTTGGCTGATCCAGATGTGGTCTCAAATCCTAGTGAATATCAAAAGCTGGCACAATCTGTTGCAGAGCTTGATGAGGTAGTGCGACTCTGCTCTTTGTTAAACTTTTTATTCAACAAAAGAAATAATGGGATATCTGTGTTAATCTTTTTATTCCATAAGACACTGTTGTTCACTATTGAACTGGCAGGTCGTCTTGACATATAGGAGATTCAAGGACTGTGAGAAGCAACTAGAAGAATCAAAAGGTTTTCTTCCACTTGTCTATTCTTTAACAACATATCTAAGAACTGTCAAATTCATCTAAGAACTGTCAAATTCATCTCTCTCTTTTTCTATCTGACTAATGTGCACTGACCTTTCTTTCGTTTTTTTTCCCTGGAATGTCAGTTTTGGCTAAAGAAGAAGGCATTGATGAAGAAATGACTGAGATGATAGCTTCTGAAATCAAAACTTTGACMAGTCAAATAGAAGAGCTCGAGGAGAAGCTCAAGGTTATTTTACAAATTTTAGTCCTCTGCAGTTATCTACTTCCTTTTTAGGTTGAATTGTTTCTGAAGTTTCACATCTCATACTATGATAATAGGTACTGCTGCTCCCAAGTGACCCTCTCGATTCAAGAAATATAATGCTTGAAGGTAGTTTCTCCTGTCCAATCCATCTGGTAAAGGGATACTTTACTTTTCATGCTGGAGAATACTTGAACTATTTGTTGTCTCTGGTTTAGAATTCTTGTCTTTCCATTTATATCTACTTACCTTTCCACTTAAAGATGGTAAAAAAAGAATAAACTTAGAAATGGAGCATAATTAATTCAGAGATGAATGTAAATCTGAAAAGAAAGTAGATTTGATGACAGCGAGGAAAGGTTAAGAGGTTGCAATAAAACACTTTAAATTAAAGTTTTTGCATGATGCACAATAGGCTCTCTGATATAGAATCACTTTTGTTTTACAATGTTATTTCATGGTTGTTAATGTGTCAAATTTGTCATCTTTGGGACTTGCAAGTTGCAATAGTGATAAAACAATGTATGGTTTCTCATAAGTTTTTTTATTGTGCTATAAATTTTACAAAGCTCAATTCTGTAAATCTTATTTTGATAAGTTGAAGAGATGGACATAATAATAAGCATCCTTTTTGGTTTATATTAAACAATAAAATATGTAYGCTGCCAAATTRTTTTCCTTATTTCATTTTTCTGGTGAGAGTTAATCAAAATTTTCATGCTATGAATCTTTATCTGTGCAGTAAGGGCTGGTACTGGTGGTGATGAGGCTGGAATCTGGGCTGGTGATCTTGTAGGTACATGCTTGGACACAAGTGACTAGCTATCCCTTTATGGAATATTTATTTTCATATATTTGGTCTGTGGATTTTCCTGTACATTCATATCTTATTTATCAGCATTGCAGTGAAAGAACCTGTTTGAATTAAGAAATATTCTTCATACTTGAGAATATGGATAATATTACATTTGAGTAGCTTTCTGAAATCATGACTGCATACATGGTTAGGAGTTGGGATAAAAGCTCCCATCTATACCATATTTTTTCTGCTTGGTGCTAATGTTAATAAGACTAATCAAAGATATGGTAGTAATGGCTATAACCTCGTTCTAAATCTTAATCATATTTTATGCTTCTCCCAGTTCTGATGCTGGGAAACTGGGCAGTAGCAAGTTTAATAAATTGCTGTTGATTTTAATTTCTTTTGCATTTGAAACCTGTGGTGTTAACTATTGGACATCTTTGCAGGTACGGATGTATCAGAAGTACAGCGAAAGAAACTCATGGAAGTTTACCCCTCTTGCTAGTTCGGAGGTAAACACTACCATTTCCTGAAAACATAATGGTACTTTTCTCTTGAGCAGTTGAGCTAATTCTCATGTCTCTCCAGGCTGAAAAAGGTGGATTCAAGACATATGTCATGGAAATTAAAGGAAATCGTGTCTATAGCAAATTGAAATATGAGTCTGGTGTTCACCGGGTTCAGCGTGTTCCTCAAACAGAAACACAAGGTCGTGTTCACACATCAACTGCCACTGTTGCTATCATGCCAGAGGTCTGTACTGTATTTGGTTGGTTATCCTAATCTCCGAGTTGCTCAAACTCATTGATATCGCATGATTTTTGAATTGATGTTTGTTGTTAAGATAAAGCGTCTTTCTTCATGCATACAATGTCGCATTACACCTAGTCTTCCTACATCCTGWAGTGAATGCTTCTTAGTTTAGGGTGATTTACCTTTCATCTTGTGAGTTGTCTTGATTACTAATGTCGCATTACACCTAGTCTTCCTACATCCTGTAGTGAATGCTTCTTAGTTTAGGGTGATTTACCTTTCATCTTGTGAGTTGTCTTGATTACTAATGGGATTTAGTTTTCCACTTCTTTAATGCACATGAATGCAGTCACATCACTTCGTCAGGCTCTCTACATTTGTCTATATTATAAGAAAAAATTACTCTTTTTTTCTTAATTTTTATTTGTTGTTGTAGTTGTTGTTGTTGTTGATTGCATGAATGGGAACTCTAATTTATTCAATTCACTTATAATTTATTGTGACTTCTATAAMTGCTTTTCTTTTCTAGTATATCTCTATTTCTCATGATCCTCCTGATTCTAGGCTGATGAAGTTGAAGTGGAAATTGATCCAAAAGATATTGAACTTACAACTGCACGTTCTGGTGGTGCTGGAGGTATAAAACATATAAACATCTCATTTTCATGGATTTTTAGTTACCTCTACTTCTGAAGGAAAGGTTCTCAAGATTATTTTGTTGGTGCAGGGCAGAATGTCAACAAGGTGGAGACAGCAGTTGATCTATTTCATAAGCCTACAGGAATTAGAATCTTTTGCACAGAGGAAAGAACTCAGCTTCAGAACAGGCATCGTGCTCTTCAGTTGCTGCGAGCAAAATTGTAAGTGTCTTGTTTGCTAATATACATGAATAATAATAACGGTATTACAGGATTTTGTTTGACATGGAAAGTTGCCCAGATTGCTTTAAGGAAAAATATTGTATTTTAATTCCACATATGTTGATTTCATTTGCTCTATGATCTGGTATATTACATAGATAGCATTATAAGAATTGATAAGGTGTGGAAAATAAGTTACTGATGATATACTGGCATCATTGAGTATTGTGCTTGATTCACAGTTTTGAGAAAGAAAGACGTAGAGAGTTCAAGAACGGGAACTCATGATATTTTCAAAGAAAAATACATATGCTGCCTCTGACTACATTWAGAATCTTTCCACTGCATTGGCGTTGATGAGTTGGGAACTCTTCTTAACAAGATATATATGGTACAAGAAGAAACTTAAATGCACGAGTTCTAACAAGGACGGGAAACATGTATTATCTACTAAAGACCTTAACCTATATATATATATATATATACCCCATTTCTCCTTACCCCTTCTTCCACCACCAAAACTTATTTTTCCCTCTCGCTCTCCCAAGCTTCCCAATTCCAATTTGCTTCTGACTTAAGAGGTTATTGGGCCCTGCGGTAGTGCTGTTTCTTATTCTCTTTTTGAGCTCAAGTAGCTAGCTATAGCAATGGCAAGTAAAATAGATGTATACAAACAGAGCATCCTTTGGAGCTCACCCGTAATGTGTCATGATTTGGTCATTGCCACATTGCTGAGTGGAACAGCGCTCTGATTTTTTTATTATTTTAACAAACTCTAATGTTTCTAGTTGGATGTATATGAACAGAACGTCCTTGGAGCCTGCCTGTAATATATCAAGATATGGTCATTGCCACATTGCTAAGGGGAACAGTGTTCTGATTCATTATTTTTATATTTTTAACCAATTCTAATCTTTCCCATTGTTCTTCATTTGTTCTCATCCTGGACACTGGTTAACTTGTTTAAAGGAACATTATGCTGAATTAAGGATTTGTATGATCTCCCCATGAATTCTTTTTCTCATTTATCTCGTCATTTCTTCTCCCTCCTCTCTACTACTCTCTAGGATAAAAGCAAATAGCAGTATCTAATTGATATCTATTAACTTCCCAAAATCAGCGCTTTTTGCTGTGTAGATGATGACCTGCACATTCTTTCAGGTATGAGATTAAAGTACGGGAGCAGCAAGAGTCTTTAAGGAATCAGAGAAAAATACAGGTCTGACATTGTTTTCAGCAAATGTTTTGAATATTAATGGGTAAAACGACCTGATGGGAAAGAATAGTTGTTCTACATTTCCTGTAAACACATACAACTCTTTTTCATTTTTTTAATTGGATTTGTCACATGCATTTTGCGGTATTCCATTTCTATTTATCTGTATTTTCAGTTACATAGACTATTGAAGTAGTTGATGCATCTTTTGGGTAGGGTGTTCACCTTCAAACAGTTGTCCAAATATCCAGACCTTGTTCACTATCTACTTTGCCTTGTAATTCAGAGTATGAATTATCATTGTTGAGCTTTCTGATCTAACCCTGGAAATTGTGAATGACAGGTGGGCACTGGTGCACGTGCAGAAAAGATCCGGACATATAACTACAAGGTTGTTGCCTTACATTAACTGCATGACTCTAACTACCTCCATATGTAAATTAAGAGTGCCCATATAGTCAACTATGTGACTAACCAGAAAACATTAAACTAAAGACCATTTTGCTTTCTTCACATCCGCTTCTTCTTAGGARTAACTGAGGATATGCATCGGTTAACTTATGACGAGGATGATTTATTAATATATTCTAGTTTTGTTTTAACTCTTAGTCGGAAGATTTAGGATTGTCTGCCGCTTTTTCTTGTCAGGACAATAGGGTTACTGATCATAGATTGAAAATGAACTTCGAGCTCACATCATTTCTCGACGGTGATATGGAAGCAGCTGTTCAGGTAAACTGTACCTATAAAATCTCCTTTTTTAGTAAAATTGCTTCATTTCTTGTGCTTCCATTTGTTTTTCCTTTTTCCCTCGGATCCACAACGTATTTGTTGTGGTTCATGAGTTGCATGTTAAATTTGGATAGTCTGTGCTAACTGTTATGAATTACCTTGCTTCTTTCTTTACAGTCGTGCACTGCTATGGAGCAGAAGGAATTACTGGAAGAACTAGCGGAGTCAGTCGGTGCACTAGCTAGTTAATAGGTTTTGGGATTCTTATTAGATGATTAATACTTAAATTTTTAGATGTACTTCACTAAACAGGGGAGAGATACACTTGAAAAAGGGAAACCCGTTTGACGTGTACATACGAAGTTAATGTAAAACGATTGTATGTTGTTTCTTCTTCATCTGCGTTTCATATTCTTTGTTCAATTGACTCCATTGCTTCGTCTAAATTCAAGTTCTGTATTCTTCTACTAGCCAACTGGATTCATATTCTTGATGGCTTTGAGTTTGGATAAGGTTTTAGGGAATACAAGCTGATTATTACAGTTAATGTGTCACATTCCTTGGAAAATGACTTAATTCGACCTTCAAGAAAAAAGGACGAAAGGGAGACGGAGAATTAAGTTTATTTTGTTAATGTTATATTTGGATTAGTTTTAGCTATAATTAGATTTTTTTAACTAAAATTAAGAGAAGTCGTAAATTATTATTATTTTTTTTTTGACTTTAACTTGAAGTCGTCGTGGTTGGTTGAGTCCACCAGCTAGGGGGTTCCGGAGATTAACTGCTGAGGGAATATGTAAGAATAGGCGGCCACGTATCCTCGAGCGAGCATCATCACTACCGAACTCACTTCTTCATACACCAAATGGCAACTTCTCTCCAAGCTTCTTCTCTGTGTCCGACACTCCACATTCGTATAAAAGCCTCCCTACCCCAATCTCCGTATACTTTCGCTGCTTCCATCTCTCTTCGCAATTCTATGCTCAGAAGATTTCTTGCTTCTTCATCTACCCGCCGCTCTCTCCCTCATAAGACTGCAGCTAATAGTTGTTGCACTTGTTGGAGTATTAGGACTCCGAGCCGATTATGTAGAGTTTCTTGTTCGCTACTTTCCTCATTTCTGTGGAGTTCGCCAATCACACATCATCGTCAACTTATACAATCTCCTAGAGTTCTGGCCATGGCAGAACAATCCTCCAAAACACCGTCGCAGCAGACACACAAGCACACCAATCGTCTTGCTGCTGAACACAGCCCTTATCTTCTCCAACACGCCCATAATCCGGTAGTGTTATATTCTGAATTCTGTTCTATGGACTATGATTCTCCGAAGTCTTTAAACTCCTTTCCCGTTGCCAATTTTCTCCGGACCTAGTAAAGATTCTTCCCTTTTTTTTTTTTTTTTTTTTTTCTTTTGGTGATTTGCTTAATCGAAAGGTTGAATGGTATCCTTGGGGCGAAGAGGCATTTGCTGAAGCTCGAAGGAGAGACGTGCCGATATTTTTATCAAGTGAGTATTCTTTTCCTTTTCCTTCAATCCTATTACTATTTGTATTTCACTTCCTAATGATTGGTGTATCCAATTACTTGGTCTTGGATTGTGGGGTGTGCTCTTATGCTTCAAGTTGGGTACAGCACTTGCCATTGGTAAGAGTCTGATCCTATAATTGAGGAACTGCATTCTCCATTGATCATTAAAGACTCCCAACAATTGTTAATTTCTTAGGTGTCATGTGATGGAGGTGGAATCTTTTGAGGATGAAGGAGTTGCGGAGTTGCTGAATGATTGGTTTGTTAGCATCAAGGTAAGTGCTTGTTATTCATAGTATTCATAAAAATAAAAGTTTCATATGTAAGATTTGTGTAGTACATTTTTCAGAATAATAATCTTCCATGTCAGTACAGTGACATTGTTTTCTATTTTCCAATAGGTGGACAGAGAGGAACGTCCAGATGTTGACAAGGTATGCGACTTTACGAGTTCTCCATTTAAATTGCTCTTTAATTATTTCCTCTTGGACCATAGTGTTCCAATTGATCATTGTACTCTTAATTCACCTGGTCATGCCATTAGAAAGTTTTTTTACAATAAAATGAATAGAAGTTTTTCTGTTGGTAATATTGGAGTCCATGAACTCGTTTGTTGAGGTGAGTCTCTCAGGTGAAAGAGATGAATCAACCTGAGGAGGCTAAAATTGTGCCTATTAAGATTTGCTCATATACTGATTGTTGAATGAATGGCGAAAATCGTGGTCCCTGTTGCTGTCTTAATGACTTTCTGCTAAGTTTATTATCTGAAGTGTTTGGTAATTGTGTTTTCAGGCATAGTTGGTAATCTACTTTATCCTTTGAATTTCTCTAATCTGAAATAAAAGASTGCTTGGGGACTTAATTGCAGTGATCTACTCCAGATGAGACAATTTAAGCATAATGACTAGAACCTTGTTATTCAATTTTTTACCTCCAGGTCTAGTTTCCCTTGTAGAAAAATGCTTCTGTTCTCTCTCTTCTTTTGCTCTAGTAACCTAGCTTAAGGCACACTGAAAGCATGCTGTTACTTTGCAGGTGTACATGACATATGTGCAGGCCCTGTATGGTGGTGGCGGCTGGCCCCTATCTGTCTTTCTTTCACCTGACCTTAAACCTTTGATGGGTGGGACTTACTTCCCTCCTGAAGATAAATATGGAAGACCTGGCTTTAAGACCATTCTGAGGTGAGGACCTGAGGTCACAAAGCTTGAAAACTGGTGCGAGAATAATTCTAGACATTAGTCAACTAGCTAAATAGCTCTCTAGGAGATCTTAACTTCGCAATTCTTATTGATGTTAAGCTGTAATAAATATTCTTATGGGTGGCAAGTTACTAGAGACAAAAGTTGCTGGTTAGTCCCAATATTAGAAAGTGTTAGCATTTTATGATTGGTAACTGACCATGCTCTATTTTCAGGAAGGTGAAAGAAGCTTGGGACAAGAAGAAGGAGATGCTTATTACTAGTGGAGCTTTTGCAATGAAACAACTTGCAGAAGCATTATCTGCCACTGCAAGCTCAAATAAACTACCAGATGGGCTTTCTCAGACTGCTTTGCAGCTCTGTGCCGAGAAGGTACTTCTTGATCAGAAGTGCTTATGGTATCTTCTTTAAATGTTGCCTGTTCCGAAAACTAGCAGAGTATGGTCCTGGCAGGTCATGCCTCTCTAACTTGGCTCTATGAATCGTCTTCGTCATATTCAGTGGTTATGTCTCTGTTTCCTTGCCTATTAAGCCTTTCTTTACTCTATATGCAATTTCTCATAGAATTTCTTATAAGGAAATCCATATAGGTGTGCCCTGATCATCCTATGCGGAGATTGTCTCCAGTAACTCATCTATCTATCCATTGTCATGTGGATTTGGGTAAAACAGAAAAGATTCTTCTTGCCTGTGGTTTTCCTACTTACATTTTTTCACTGGATTTGGAGAGACTAAGCAAGCAAGTAGATTGATAATTGTCACCAATCTATTGGTGTGCTGGTTCAGGATCAGTAGATTGTGTGGTTGGACTATTATATAACTACAGATTGTTGCCTAAGGACTAAGTTATTGATTATAACATGTTGACTGGAGATGCTCTCTTTTTCTTTTGTTAGTTGATGGGATATGCAGTTGGTCATTCTGCCATATGCTTGACATTTGTTTTTAGTTGACCTTTTTTGGTATCTGTCATTAGTTTAACTTACCTTTCCTTTTTAATATTTTATAGTTGGCTGAGAGTTATGATCCGGAGTATGGTGGTTTTGGATCTGCTCCGAAATTTCCTAGACCTGTTGAGATTCAGCTTATGCTTTATCATTCCAAAAAGTTAGAGGACTCAGGGAAGCTAAGTGAAGCCAAGAAACCTTTAGAAATGGTGATCTTTACATTACAGTGCATGGCAAGGGGTGGTATCCATGACCATATAGGTGGAGGTTTTCACAGATACAGTGTAGATGAGTGCTGGCATGGTTGGTCTATCATATTGGTAGCTTTTATTTCATATTTGTGAATCCACTGTCGTAATTGATGTCTTATACATCTACCTTTTCCCTGCAGTTCCACATTTTGAGAAGATGTTGTATGACCAAGGGCAGCTTGCTAATGCTTTTCTAGATGCTTTTTCTATAACAAAGGATTTGTTTTATTCAAGTGTTTCACGGGATATTCTAGATTACTTGAGGAGGGATATGATAGGTCCTGATGGTGAGATATTCTCAGCAGAGGATGCAGACAGTGCAGAATTTGAAGGTGCTACACGGAAAAAGGAGGGTGCTTTCTATATTTGGACCAGTAAAGAGGTATATTGTATATTGCTACTTTTTCCAATCACTATAATATTGCAGAAGATCATTCATTTTAAATTCTTGTTGTTCATTACTATGTTGGCACCATTATCATTCATTTTAAATTCTTGTTGTTCATTACTATGTTGGCACCATTGCTCGATTTTGTGGTTTTCTGCATCTCTGAGTATCTAGCTGTTTATTGAAGTTTCTTCACCAGCAATTATTTTGGTGTGCTGTGTGTCTGTATATTTGTCCTTGCTAGTTTGTGCACTCCTTTTATTTTTTTCCTTTTTCTTTTTTCCTCTCTTCCAACAATGATCCTTGGAAGGTAATATCTTCTAATCTCAGTTATTAGTTTATCATAATTAAGCAGATCATGATATGATTTCCCRACTTTGCTGCATGTGCATTTATCTTGACTTGCTTCATTGCTTTAGGTTGATGACACGGTTGGAGAACATGCAACCCTTTTTAAGGATCATTATTACGTTAAACCTTCAGGCAACTGTGACTTATCTAGGATGAGTGATCCTCACAATGAATTCAAGGGTAAAAATGTGCTAATAGAGAGAAATAGCACTGCTGCCATGGCCTSTAAGTATGACATGCCTGTCGAGAAGTATCTTGATATACTGGGGACATGTCGAGGAAAACTATTCAACGTGAGAGCAAAACGCCCGCAYCCTCATTTGGATGATAAGGTATTTATCTATATTATCTTGCCCCTGAACATAGTTAGTGGCGCTGCCCTTGTTTGTTCTCCTGGTAATGCTTGCCTCATGTTTGATAGGTAATTGTGTCATGGAATGGCCTCGTCATTTCATCATTTGCAAGAGCTTCTAGAATTCTGAAGGCCGAGCCTGATGGAGCAAGGTTCTACTTCCCTGTTGTGGGCACGGATGTAAGTTTTGTCGTGGTTCTTGACTGACTCTATTATGTTGCTTAAAACGTACAATTATGTAGACATTTGCTTTAGAGCGTGTGGATGGAGATGAGTAGTGCACTAACACCCTGCCTTGGAGTATGTAACTTAAGCTGCCCAACCTGCTTATCATCTATGTTGTGCATCTCCTCATGAATATGACCTCAAAATGATATCATTTGTTGTTTTCACATGTATAATTGCTTTTTGCATGTTTGCAAATTTCTTTCATGTAGCCAAAAGAATACATGGAAGTTGCAGAGAAGGCCGCATCTTTCATTAGGAAGCGCCTTTACGAGCCATCTAAGCAGAGGTTGCAGCACAGCTTCAGAAATGGTCCAGCTAAAGCACCTGGGTTTCTGGATGATTATGCCTTTCTGATTTCAGGCTTGCTTGATCTCTATGAGTGCGGTGGTTCAGTTTTTTGGCTGGCATGGGCGATGGAACTTCAAGACACCCAGGTTGGAACTTCAGGAGCACCTCTGCGATTTTGATTTTGGCTTTTGGCTTTTTATTCTGATTCAACCTACTCCAGGATGAACTTTTTCTCGATAAAAGTGGAGGAGGATATTTCAATACACCTGGTGAAGATCCTTCCATTCTCCTTCGTGTGAAGGAAGACCATGATGGTGCGGAACCCTCAGGGAATTCAGTTTCAGTGATCAATCTAGTGAGATTGTCTTCCATTGTAGCCGGAAGCAAGTCTGACTACTATAGACGCAATGCAGAACGTCTCCTGGTTTATCTAAGTTCCTTAAATTGAAACGCCATTTTAATAGCCCACATCATTAATTTCATACTGAACTTTCCCATCTTGTGCCTTTCATGCTTATCACAGGCAGTTTTTGAGAAAAGACTTGAAGATGCTGCCATAGCTGTACCTTTGATGTGCTGTGGTGCAGACATGCTGTCAGTCCCTTCTGGGAAGCACATTGTAGTGGTCGGAAAGAAGCCTTCTACAATGTTCGACAGCATGCTTGCTGCTGCTCATACATCATATGACCCAAATAGGACGGTGAGTATCTCTGATCATGCTTTGGTTGATCGTATCTGAAAGTATGACTTATTTTCAACCACTCTTGTCGGGTAATCTTTCGACGCAATCCGTTATCCATGCCAGGTGGTTCACATGGATCCTACTGACGAAGTAGAGATGGAATTTTGGGAGCAGACAAACGCAAATATTGCGCTAATGGCAAAGAATAATTTCGCTCCTGACAATGTTATTGCTCTTGTGTGCGAAAACTTCACATGCAAACCTCCAGTGGCTGATCCCAAGTATCTGGAAGCTCTGCTGTCGAAATGATAACTCACTTTCTGTATAAGAGCTGTAATATTTGAGCATATCGTAATCTGTAACCTGAACTCTTGTTCTTGGAGGTTGTATCACAGCTCCCCTTCCTCTGTTTTTTTTGGCACTTTGGCAGTGTGGTTTTCCCATCCCGCGACGGAGAGAGCAAAACGCCAGTGGTGTTTCCTTGCAGGCAACAAGAAATTAATTTTTTAACCATCAAAAACATATATTCCTGAGTTTGTGGGATTCAGTTTATATGAAGAATTGTGTGTCCCTAAATGCATGAAACCCAGGGTGCGTGGGTTTTGCGTCGCTGTGTTTGTTTGCAAGATTTCGCACTATTTGTGATGTAAAGGAGTTGGTTAGTTTCTTTTTGCTTGGGGGAAGGGGATAAGGTCYATAAATGTGACTGCAAAATCCTAATTGTATTTGATGAGTTCATACGAAAGCCTAGATTTCAAGAACTGGAATTGGATGCTTATTTCGTATGAGGTCTATAACCGCAGGATTTCAGGGGTTGGAAGCTCTATCTTCGGGTTTGATCCCTSGAACAAAAAATGTATAAACATCATTAAATAAGAAATTCCAACCACAAAAAKAAGGCAGCGGAGAAGGTTTGTCTGAAAGCTAAAATAAATGAGGGATTCTCTGGTATGAGGTATGTCTTTCTACAATTATTTTTTATTTTTTGGAAATTATCAACTTATCCATTCACGCAGGAGCATTACMTATCTGCAAATGAAGTCATCTGTGAAAGGGATACGTGGACTAAGATATAAGAGGATCTCTCACTGTTGCATATATTCCTTTGTCCCTTCTGGGAAGGTTATTAGAGTTAGCCTCATCTCGATTCTTACCTTTTCTCGCTCACAACCACGTTCGTATTTGTATACTACAGAGCTTAAATAAATCAGGATACTTGAATAAGAGATTYGAGCAGACATGGGAAAGGGCGGTATGTCAAGGGGTGGTGGAGCTGAGAGCCAGGATGGTAGGGAAGAGAACTTGGCCGCTTGGCTTGTTGGTGTCAACACCCTCAAGATTCAGCCTTTCAATCTTCCTCCTCTTGGTATGAACGATAATGCGATAAATCTCGTTTTTCTTGCCCAGTGTTCTTCAAATTGACTTGTTAAGATGGATTCTTTCTGTTGATTGCGTCATTTCTAGGAACCCATGATGTTAGAGTCAGGATGAAAGCTGTTGGCATCTGTGGAAGTGATGTTCACTATCTCAAGGTCAAACCTCTCCTTTTATCTTCTAAGTTTTGATATACTCGGATTACCGACATACACAAGCGAATGCTAACTAAATCAACTTTTTGGGGGTGGGGGGGGGGGGGGGGGGTGGTCGAGAAGGGGGATGGGGACGCTACTGGTATTTTTGTTTGCGTCTGTTTAATTCCTTCACTAAAGAACTTTAACGTATGTATATGCGTTTGGTGTATGTTAGTGATAATCTCTAAGGATTTTATAAATTTCAGACTATGAGGTGTGCCCATTTTGTTGTTGAAGAGCCTATGGTAATTGGGCATGAGTGTGCTGGGATTGTGGAAGAAGTTGGGACCGAAGTCAACACATTAGTACCTGGTGATCGTGTGGCAGTGGAACCTGGAATCAGTTGCTGGCGATGTGATCGCTGTAAAGAAGGCCGATATAATCTATGTCCGGAGATGAAGTTCTTTGCAACTCCTCCAGTCCATGGTTCTCTTGCCAATCAGGTAAACGTTTACTTGATATATACACAAATAACAATTGTGTTTGTTTTGAGTAGTTTTTCTCTGTGCGTTCTAGCTAAAATGGAATGTCTGAACATTCCTTGCTAAACAGTGAAATCGCTAAGATCTTCCACTCAGCAGTTGAAAGTCAAATTAACCATTTATTTTGTGGATTATGACTATGCTTAAATATGCCTTACGAATCTGGTCATGAGACTTATCACGAAGCGAGCTTTTCTGTAAGCTTATTTTTTAATCATTCTGGCATAGTGCATAAGGATTAATATGTCCAACAATTTCTTGGACATTCGTACTTGCCATCTCTTAATCATTGGCTAAAAAGTGAGATTGAAGCCTGTTAAGTGTGAACAACCGCTGTTAGATCTGAGATGGTTCAATATGCATGAAGTTAGCCTGGCCACTTTTGTACCATAAACAATACAAACTAATTATCCAGGTAATGCAACTTCAACATTATGCAAATTCTAACATCTTATTTCCCCTTTGAAACAGATTGTGCATCCAGCAAATTTATGCTTCAAATTACCTGACAATGTAAGCTTGGAGGAAGGGGCAATGTGTGAGCCCTTAAGTGTCGGTGTTCATGCTTGTCGCCGCGCTAGTATTGGTCCTGAGACGCATGTATTGGTGATGGGAGCTGGACCCATAGGGCTTGTTACAATGCTTGCCGCGCGTGCATTTGGTGCTCCTAAAATAGTGATAGTGGATGTAGATGACTACCGTTTATCAGTTGCAAAACAACTTGGAGCAGATGATTTTGTCAAAGTGTCCACCAATATACAGGTAATCTCCTGCAGGAAACACCTCATGGTTGTTACTACTGTGTTATTTAAATAAAGAATTCCATATTGTCCTACAAAACCTATAGCCACCACTTAATAGTTGTTGAATATATGGACTGCATTCCCTGATATGTTAATCTATACTGTTTCTAGTTCTTGAGTTGCAGACTTCTGATGCAAGATCTCGTCCCACCCTAGGAATTCTATCAAAAGTTGTCATACATACTCGAGTAGCAAAATTCTTACCCAAGTATTGATTGTAGGATGTCTCAATAGAAGTCCAGCAGATTCAAGAAGCCATGGGGGCTGACGTTGATGTGACTTTTGACTGTGCTGGATTCAATAAAACCATGTCAACTGCTCTTGGTGCAACACGTTCAGGTGGTAAGGTCTGCCTTGTGGGAATGGGTCACCATGAGATGACTATCCCTCTTACCACTGCTGGTGCAAGGTCTATATTCATGTCAAAGGCTTTTGGACCTTTTTTCTCTTTTCCTCCTAAAATTTGTTAACTGTCTGATTTCGCAGGCATGTAGTTATTGTAACCTTTCTAATAACATATGCAGGGAAGTTGATATTATTGGTGTGTTTCGTTACAAAAACACATGGCCTCTTTGCCTCGAGTTTCTGAGCAGTGGTAAGATTGATGTGAAGCCACTCATAACCCATAGGTTTGGCTTTTCTGAAGAGGAGGTGAAAGAAGCCTTTGAGACTAGTGCTCGTGGTGGTAGCGCTATTAAGGTCATGTTTAACCTTTAGAAGAACACAGGTCAAAAGAACAATGCAGAGCAAGAGAAAGCAAACAGAACGAACTTCGTTCTGATACATTTTCTGTATGTGTTTTTGATAATGGAGAACCATGACTGTAGTAGCTTCATGTGCTAAGATGTCCCTGTGTCCCTATAGATGCTTGTGGACTTCAATGTCTGAATCAAAGTTTAGCTTACTACTGTGCTCATATCTTTTGGTAATCTGCGTTTATCTACGTTTATTGGACTTTGAAGCCGTCCGAAGTCTTTCTAGAATCAGGATAAGCATTTTGTCTATTAAGATTTTTTTTATTGCTCCTGTTTGGTTTTGAATTCTAGCACGAAACTTACTACTTTGCTTGGTGGACCGTATCTGATCAACAAATAGAGCAGTTGGTTATTGCGTGTGTTTTTCTCTGATAACTCTTTGGCATGGATCATTTTGATCAAGAAAATCTAAGATCTGCAGGCAGTCAAGAATGCTATGCACTGAGAAACACTTCTGGTAGGCTTCTCCCATAGCTGCAAAGGAAAGATGTAATTGTTAGAAAGATTCTAACAATTTGGGGCTTCTGTGAAATTTTATTGCAACTTTTGGATACAAATCGCCAAGAAAATGACATTTGAAATCCGTTTCACCTTTAAGTTTCTTCTTTTGTTCAAGCTGTATAATTCTATTCAAAGAATTTTACTCTATAGTATGATGGATGGAGTAAACTGTAGGAGCTAAGGTTGGGAGGTGTCCAAAATAGCAAGCTGAAAGTTGCGCTTTAAAAAAGATTATTTGCTAAATGGATTTCGTTAGTAAAGGTGGGGATGGCAGCAGAAGCAAGTAAGAGCTCTCAACCGTAGAGTTCCAAATGTTCTACTGGTTTGCAGCTTGGAGTACTTAGCAAAGCAAGATAATCTCTATGGTGCTCTGGTTTTTGCAGTTGATTACTTGGACAGAGATTAGCTTGCTGTAGATCGTTCTTAGAAAGCTTGTCAGATTTCACCATGGAAGAATCCATCTCCAGCTAGGCTACATTCGGGTGTGGTGTGCAAAGTTTATCTATGTTGAAACGGGTCTGTACTCCATTCAGCAAATTCATTAAAGAACAAGATCTAAAAATACAGCAGGAACACATGTCATTGGCAGCCAACGAAAGCCACTGAAAGACCCCTCACTTCTATTCTCAATTGAGAGAAAAGGTCGATCCATTTCTGGGTTAGGCAGATTTTACTATTGAAGGGCTTCATCGAGAAAGATGTGGCTTTTATTTTCCACGTTGATGGAAATTTGCAGATGATGTATTCTTGAATAAGTCTGTGATTGAGTTCTTATCCTCATCTTCTTGAATAGTTGCAGGTTTCTTTAAGGGAAATTGGCTCAGTACTGAGTTTGGGAGCCTTCCGAGATAGTTGCAATTTTTTCTTTTTCTTTTTTTCGATAAAAGCATTGTTGAAATTAGTTACGGAAAATTCAAAGATTTTGTTTGATTTTTTGATTTTTTTACTGATAATATTTCGAGTAATTGAAAGTTCTCATATTACAATTAATTTGAAAAATTCGATTCTATAATAAATTTTCTTAAATTATCGAATAAAGTCGCCTTGCTCTTAAATTTTAAATTTTTCCTCTCTTATATATATATTAAACTTTCTTTCAAATTATAATTACTCGAGATATGTGATTTCCGATTCTTAAATGTTCAAATGAGTTGAGTTCGACCTTTAACGTGGAAAGAATGTTATATCTCATACAATTTCGAATTATCTTTTGTAGTGAGACCACAATTTTGGAATAGGAAGGAAGGGATTGTTGCTTGTCTAGTGGGTAGATAAGTGACGTTGAAACCGTTACGTTATCCTGGTAAACGGTAACGGTGTGGCGCAGGAATAAAGACTGCGCAGATTATAAGATGGTCTTGGTTTGCTCAATTTCAGACTGAAGCAGCAGCCTCCTCCCTCCGCCATCAATCATYGYCCCCAATTCATTCTCTTTTTTTGATCATTTGTATTTGCAGTAGTTTATCTAGGGTTTTCCATGAGCAGTATGAATTGAGCGGCGATGGTGGAGAGAAGGAAGCCTTTAGTACTGTCTTCCACCAAAGTTCTGGTAAATTCCCTGCTAAGTGGTTCGAGAAACCAAGAAAGACAAAAAGACGACAGTGTCGGAATTGACCTTGGTGCTCTCCAGTTAAAGGCTGGAATTCTTCAAGCATCGATAGGAGCTGACATTTCAGAAGCGAAGAATAACAAGAGAGTAGCCTCTCTTGATGCCTCTTGCTTGGTTGGACTTTCGACATCTGCTCTCAAGAGATTATCCATTACTTCAGGCTCACTGGTACGTTTTTTCTTCCTGTTGAGTTTACTAGTGTTTCGAAACATTACCCTTTCCTTTCTCTTTTTGAGTCTTTCCAAAGAGAATAGCTGACTATGTGGGATACACTTTTGAAGTCTTATTTGGTAATCTTGGTTCCTGAACGAGTTCAAGAAATTATCTTGGATCAAGAAGCATTTTGGAAAGAAAAATTCCTTGCTGGGTTACCAAGGTGAAAAAGTCCGTAATGACTGATAATCCTGCTAAATAAGGAAGGAGTGACTAGTGAGTAACTACATCCTGCCTTTTAGTTTCATGTCTCTGCAAAGAGAATAAGTAGCTATGTGGTATGGCATTTTGAGGTGATTTTTCAGTAATCTTGGCAATCTTCAGATGATTGTAAGAACTCATCTTGAATCTTGAGAGAGATGATTAATAATTCTGCTTCTAGATGAGTGATAAAAGACATTCTTCCCTTATAGTTTTTGGTGGCATCATTTTGTTGGGTTGAAGATCATGTTATTCATGGGAGTTGAATAGAGTGGATTTTCCAGACATCAAGGATTCACATCTAGTATATCTGCTAGTTAGACTAAAGCAGAATCACTAGGGTACAAACTGTATACTCGCAGTTAAACACATTTGACATCCTATCCCTAATTAGAAATAAGATATTCTGCATTGCTCTTTTACTACCCTCTAAGTTGGGCTAAGCTTGAAGTTTCTTTGGGAGGAAGCGACAACATTGTTGTTCATCCGTAGCACCAAAATCCTCTGGTACTTTTTGTCTGCATTAATGTCGCAAAAATCTTTTGTATGCAGGTGGCAAGTTGTTTGTTATCTGTATTCCACATAGAGCCAATCATTTATTTCTATAAGATTCATCTTGTTCCTTGTTACTGTTCGAGTGAAGAATAAAACCATTGTATATAGTATCTCTCATTGACCTCTCTTTCATGTATGGTCACACTACTTATATCTTGAATGAAAACCTTTTGGGTGAAGGGTTGATCTCCCAATCTTTTCATGTATGTCGTTTATAGGTACTCATCAAGAACATTAATAGCAATATCCAGAGAGTTGGTCAAGTTTTGGTTCTAGATGCTCCTTACCTCGACCACAACTCCCCCAACGACAAAGTACTCTTTTCCAGAACCCCCCGAAGAATTCTACTCTTTCCAGCATACACTTATCCTCAAAAATGTCCTACACAATTAGATCCAGAAGTTGCGTACCTATCACCCCTTCTGGTTTTCAATCTCAATTTACATGTTTCATGCTTGAAATATGTTGTCTGTCAAGGAAAAGAAACTTTATCATCTTTATTTGAAGCTCAATCAGATGATAAAACAAGTGAAGAGGAGAATGTGGCCTCTGCTGTTCACCTGGAACTTGAACCTTTGACACAATTACCAAAGTATGCTTCACACTTGAGAGCTGCTTTTGTGAGGATACCTGAATGTAATATCCTTGAATCTCTTAAGAAGAGTCCATCTGTTGGAGATGAAGATCGCTCAGAAATGATTGATCTGGAGTTAAACAATTTCTTCACAGTAGATAGATTTCTTGCCAGGGGTGATATCTTCAGTGTCTCAATAAATTGGGACTGCAAATCTCCTTTCTGCGCTCCTTGCAACCGAAAGATGCAGAGTGGAAGTAATGACATCATCTACTTCAAGGTGAATATTTTTATTTTGTTGCACAGTTTAATTGAGATTTTGCTTTCCAAACTACGGACTCAGAACGCTGGTATCAATCAATAATTACTATTTGTTCCCAGGTTGTGGCTATGGAACCGTTGGAGGAACCTGTCCTTAGAGTGAACCGAACTCAAACTGCCCTTGTGCTTGCTGGAAGCATTTCTTCTGCTATTCCCCCAGATATCTTGATTTCTGGTCCAAAAGTTTTTGTGCCGATTCAACAAAACACAGTGAAGACATTGGCCTCCGTACTTGCACCTCCTTTATGCCCTTCGGCACTTTCAACAAAATATAGGGTTGCGATCTTGCTGCATGGTTTGCGTGGTTCGTATTTATCTTTCACAAATGACTTTTCCTTTTCTGCGTTATTTGTTTTGAAGTTACAAATATGTCGAAAGATGCAGAAACAAAGGATACAGAAAGAGTTTCACAGAATAAACTGAGTAGGAAAATCCAAACTTTTAATTGTTTGATGTTTCCCCTTAAGTGCTGATGCTAAATCTGTTGCAGGTTGTGGTAAGAGGACTGTGGTGAAGTATGTTGCTCGTCAATTGGGTCTGCATGTAGTAGAGGTTAGTTGTCACAATCTGTTGGCATCTTCTGAAAGAAAGACATCCTCTGCACTGGCTCAAGCCTTCACTACTGCTCACAGGTATCTCACCACTTTGAAAGCTGTTGAATAAGGTGGTTAAGTGGCCATCCATTTTAAATCTTTAAGTGTAATAATTTTAATAAATTTCTAGTTTTGAAGTATAATAGATTACTGCTTGGCATGGTTAGCCATTTAAATAAACTGCTGGATATTTCTTGTTTACATTGTTTTCTCTTATATAGAGATTTCATTTTTGCTCAAAGATCTGCAGTTTACTATTGTTTCTTTCTTCCCAAGCTTTTTAAGCACATAAAGGTAGACCATCAAATCTTTACTTTCTAGTTTATTTTCTCCTTTCTCCCTTTAGTTGAGAAAGTTGTGCGTAGTTGTTTGTTTCTTGTCATGATTTAGAAAATTATATACTCGTAACCAATGCCATATAAGAAATTATGGTTCAGAAAGCTCAAACTTAATCTGCAGGGAAGTCTTTTAAATCTTTTGGGCAGCAACTGCTAAGTAATATTACGGCGTATATTTGAGAAGTCAGACTAGGATTACAATCATGTTATTCTCGATCTGTAGATTACAGATTTGGTGGAAAGATTTGACAGTTTTATTTGTTTGTCCTTCTGAAATATTGAAACAGATACTTGCCTACAATTCTTCTCCTTCGTCATTTTGATGTTTTCCGGGATCTAGCTTCTCAAGAGGGTTCACCACTTGAGCAACATGGAGTCAGCTCAGAAGTTGCAGCTGTTATTAAGGAATTTACAGAACCAATAGTTGAGAATGATAATAGTGGTGAATATTCTCAACCGAAATCAAATTATGAGGTAAGATAAACTTGTATGCTACTATTTCAGTTCTTTATTGGCATGCACTGTATTCTCATATGAGCTTGAAGCCTTATCTTCTTCAAAATGTATTGATGCCTCGATTAGCTGTCCAGCTTAAAAACAGTTGAAAATAGTTAGATAGGTGCCTGGTTTTCTTGAACATGTTGAAGACCCTGTAAAACCACTTATCCAACTCAATCAATTAGGGATTTCTTTTGTAGGAAGGTTCTTCTGGTTAGGGGCAAATCTGTAGAAGGATCAAATATGGGAATTGTAGGAGAAGAATATTTAACTACGTTTGTTCTTCTCTCTTCATTGATTCTTAGGAAAAGGTTCGCAGGCACTCTTTGCTGTTAGTTGCAGCTGCTGATAGTTCTGAAGGCCTCCCACCAACTATCAGACGCTGTTTTAGTCATGAAATTAGTATGGGTCCATTAACAGAAGAACAAAGAATTCAAATGCTTTCACAGGCGCTGCAACCTGTTACTGAACTGCTTCCGAATGTGAGTCAGTCTTCTGGTTTCCAATTGCCTCTCTGTGGTTGTGATGACATATTTTTAACTTGCATTAGCACAAATCTTCCAAAAGAATAAAGAAAGCGCACAAAAAGTGAGGCACAGTCTGCATCTAATTCAGTCGTTTATTGTGTTTATCATTTTTTTGTGGCTATTAACTTTGATGGATCAGATCATTGCTTGTTGCAGACTTCGTCAGAGGATCTTATAAAAGCTATAGTTGGCCAGACGTCTGGTTTTATGCCAAGAGATCTGCAGGCTTTAATTGCTGACGCAGGTGCAAATTTGGTTTCTGGTCACCTTGTTCAACCTTGCAAATTTCAGGACTCTCTCAACTCTAAGACAGTGGAGGACTACAAACCTGTGATTGATGGACCACGCAATATTGGGAAAGAAGACTTGCTTAAAGCACTGGAACAATCCAAAAAAAGAAATGCATCATCACTGGGTACTCCAAAGGTAATATAGAAACCATTGACCTTAATGATATCTTCATATTACTTCTAGTGGTTCTTATTAGTGATTATTCTGTTAATGAGTTTTTGGACATCATGATGCAGTAAAATATATTGCATACTACTTATATAACCATGTTATATAAAGTACTTTGATCAAGTTACAATATTTATGCAGCATGGTCTTTCTCTGGACAAATTAATGCCTGCGATGACCAGATTGATAAATATGGATTGCTTTTGTAGGTTCCTAATGTCAAGTGGGAAGATGTTGGTGGTCTTGAGGATGTTAAGAGGTCAATTTTGGACACTGTTCAGGTGGGCTTTTCTGCCATTTTGTTTCATCTACAGAGGAAGAAAGATGGTGCAGTTTTCTCTGATAATTTGTTCAGTTATTCTTTTAGAGCTGCCATGCTGTCTCTTATAGAATTGTATAAATAAGACATTGTCATTGAAGGTTGCTTAATGCTAACTAAAAGAGATCAGATTTTGCTGTTTTCTAATGCATTTATGGAAAATCRAAGATTCAAATGTTGTGGCTTTAAATCTTGTAGTTCATAAGATGGAGACGACTGAAAGAGTTGTGAATATATTTTTATTTTCTCTTTAAGATTCCACTTGTTGAGTTGCTTTGGAATTCTGTAGGCGGAAGATATCTCATAGATTCTTCCGGATTATACTTGCAGCTGCCTCTACTGCATAAGGATTTGTTTTCATCTGGTTTGCGCAAAAGGTCTGGGGTTCTTCTCTATGGTCCTCCTGGAACGGGAAAAGTATGCTCTTGATTTCTTTAGATGCTTCACTTTATTGTTTATGTCATGTCCCAAACAGTATTCATTTCCACTATTTTCACCTTATCCTTCTTTTCTTTTTTCTGTGGCAAATATCAGACGCTACTGGCAAAAGCTGTTGCTACGGAATGCTCCTTGAATTTTCTCAGCATCAAAGGACCTGAACTGATTAATATGTACATAGGGGAGTCTGAGAAAAATGTGAGGGACATTTTTCAGAAGGTAATAGATTCCTCTTCTTTTCATAAGATGCCTCCTAAGGAAGAGATGTTGTTAATACCTAGATATTTCTGAAGTGTTTCGTTTGCAGGCCAGATCGGCTCGTCCATGTGTCATTTTCTTTGATGAACTTGATTCTCTTGCTCCAGCCAGAGGTGCTTCAGGAGATTCTGGGGGGGTCATGGACCGGGTTGTTTCTCAGGTAAAGAACATTTTAATGTACTTTATAGGAGACATTCTACTTTATTATACATGTTTGTTAAAGGTACTAATTTCCCTTTGAATCTAGATGCTTGCAGAGATTGATGGCCTGAACGACTCTTCTCAGGTTAGTTGTACCAACAAATTATAAGGTAGATTTCTTGGAAATTCGTTCTCTTCGTACGTCTAATTTCTTTATCGTTATTAGGACTTGTTTATAATAGGAGCAAGCAATAGGCCAGATCTAATTGACCCAGCACTTCTGAGGCCTGGAAGATTTGATAAGCTTCTCTATGTTGGTGTTAATTCTGAAACATCTTATAGGGAGAGGTGATTTCCTTGACATGTTTTATACTCTAAATGCATCTCGTATTCTCTTTTGATTCATGATATTTTTTTTTCAGGGTTCTTAAAGCCCTCACGCGAAAGTTCAAATTGCATGATGATGTATCGCTGCATTCTGTAGCAAAAAGATGCCCTCCAAACTTTACTGGTGCAGATATGTATGCCCTGTGTGCAGATGCTTGGTTTCATGCTGCAAAACGCCAAGTAACCATCTTAACTTGAGTGCACTGAGCTTCATTACCAGTAAAATCTATCATCTTTAGTACAAAGCTTTTACCTGCGTTTCTTCTCTTAATGCCAAAATATTACACAAGGATTCCAAATCGTCACTCACTGGTGGAGATCTTTCCTAGAATTATCGTTCCACTTTTTCCCTCAAGATGCCCAATTTTTGGTGGTTATTCAATATGTTCTCTTGAAAAGAATCACTGTCGCTGTTATTTTCTAACTGTAGGTATTAGCCGCTGGTTCAGATTCTACTAGCTCCAGTGATCAACCGGGTGCTGTCGTTGTTGAATATGGTGATTTCATTAAGGTCTGAATCAAACTGCCTTCTTTATTATGTAAGGAAATTAAAAGCACTTAATGAGTGAAAACATTTGAGAAGAGAAACAGACAATCACTTGAAGGATTCTTTGGTGGAATTTATGTGAAGAGACCCTCACCTACCCCATCATAACGTTTATTTCTCATATTTTGATCTTAAATAATATCATAAGTCAGTAGGGCGTCAGTCTTAAAAGTGGAAATATCCAATCTTTATGCTGATTTATGGTGTCTGAAACATTTGTATCAATGCCTTGAAGGTCTTGGGAGAGCTGTCTCCTTCGCTTTCCATGGCAGAGCTTAAGAAATATGAGTCGTTGCGTGATCAGTTTGAAGGAGCATCAAGATGAACGATGAGAAGGATATTGCGATATGGACTCCGGTTGGAGGCATCAGGTCCACTTTTTTGGCTCTGCTTTATATTGCCACTACAATTGGAATTCGACTTGTAAATCAATTTGCTCTTTGCAATTATAGCACGATGATTTATTAGATGTCATAATCTATTGGGTTTACTGCAAAGGATTTGCATCAACTTCAAAGTCCCATGAGAATTCTTTTGCGTACACAGCCTATTCCATGTTTATCTACTTGATGAAATTGCACAAACGCCGGAGTTATAAGCTCTCTACTGTCTTGTAATGTTTCTTGCTCTTTTACCTCTTGCGACATGCCGGTGTTGGGATATAGGTGGCCCAGCATTTAACGATTTATCAAGCTCTAAGATTCCATCAATTCGCAGTACATTCGTCATGTTTTGCTGGCGTATTCGAACTATTCGGGCATAATAAATGTTTGCTCTTTATATTCTAAAAATGTCTTGGGTCAAGGATTAGGAATATTTCTTCCAGACGCCAAAGGGGAGTTGCTTCAAAAACCGTCTCAATCAAGAAAAAGAATAAAATACCAAAAGCACACTAAATGTCACATGCCAACAATGCTCTCCCAATTTATGAAACTTACAGCCGCCCAAGAGGGCCAGAGACTTTGGCTGAAATTATATTTGTACACATGTACAAAATGAATATATCTAGTCTAAACATTGTCAAGTGTACATGAACAGGGCAACCAGAAACTGAGCACCCCATTGGGACCAGGGGAAGACGGGATTGTGAGATCTGTACTGCACAACATTATGATTGCACGAAAGAAAACTATTAAGTCGGTAAAAGACGACACCAAATGAATTGCTTTTCCTGCCTGATTCACAACATTTTAGATACCAAATATCAGCAAGGAGAAAAGGAGCATCGATTTTACCCTGCATTTTGGGGGTTGATTCTGACCTGTAAGAAGCAAGTTCTAGCTTTCTTGAGACTAAAATTGTACCCGGATGCTTCATGTACTGAGCAACAAGTGCTGATAGGAATGTTTCATTGAGTTCACAAACGAATCAAGACTATCCCCACCTAAGGAGTTTTTCCTGCTTACGACCTCTCAAAAGATCCCTACTGCCTTACATCACCATTCACAAGTGGAGAGGAGGAACCTACAAATAAGGAAAAGGAACACTTGAAGATATGAACGTTAAATGAAGACTACGCCCTTCTCAATATATACCCCAGAAATACTACCAGCAAACCAAGGATCATGACAACGATTACTGAAACATACAATGACCTTTTTGGCTGTAATGCCTCAGTCTATAGGCAGCAAATTCTTGAAACTGAAAGTGTTTACTGTCTCCCATTTCTAATCATATCGATGCTGAATTGTTGGCAGTGAAAATACCTATTCGGTGACATTTGAGACAGATAAAGGAATGGCAGAAAATCAGTAGTTGCAGATCTATCTTATCTATAGCTTTATCAATATCTCAAAAGCTGGGCTTTATCTAATGTCATTTCCTCTTTTATATGAGAAGAACTAAGCAAGAAGTGGGATTACTCCATATATCAGGATAATAGCTGCTGTCAATCTTTTGAATTTCCATGAAGAGGTGGCCTTAAGAAGTTCGAAGTTCTCTCGGAGAACATAGATTAAACAATAAACAATCAGAAACACAAATTGAAACAATAATCATGTATCAAGTTTCCTAAAAATCAGTATCTACTCAGAATAACTAGTGGATCTTGAGCTTTTCACAGGAGCAAGTGTGATGTCCAATGGAAGCATAAAAGACACAAGAAGAAGATCGCCAATTCAGTAAAGTTCCAAGAAAATTTGTAGAAAATCTGTTCTTTAGTCAGCCATGCATTTCACAAGGTAAGCACTACTTCATGAAAGACATATCAAGCTCAGAAGCATTGGTACTATGTATAACTTACCAGTCAGACACCACAATCCTCTTTAGGAAAATTTCAACATTCACCTTAAGGGCCAGTAGGATCCGATTGRCTACTTCAGTTCCAAGTACTGGTGAGTTATCAATGATGAAGAAATTATGAACATAACCTCTATACTTATCTATGTAAAGCTGCTGACTACCAAATTTGAACATAAACCCTCTTGTTATTGACTTAAAAAGTCAGATCTAGCGATGGCATTACACATATCAAACAGTGAACATGCTAGACTCCCTATTGAGTTAGGAAGGCTGACAAGAAGTTGCATTCCTGAAAAGACATTTTATGAGGACATTTGAGCCAGTTTCAAAGTCGTGCTTGAAGTACAAGSTATAGGGATAATATGCTTAAAAAAAGGTGCAGTGTCTGCCTTATAAATTAAAAAAAATAAATAGATATATAAACATATGCCGATTCAGGTAGCTAAACATGTGCACAGTAACCCCTCATGAAGTATTGCTGTTGTATGCACACCATGGTTTACTGCTCCATGGTTGATGCATGCCCAGACAATGCATAGAAAAGAGTTGCAGTTATGCAGCAACCCAATCTAGCCATTAACCTAGCTTAAAATACCCTCAGAGATCAGAACCTGACCTACCCATGAGGACTCTAAACTTATCTTACATGACAAGCAGATGAATGTAGTCTTCTTCACTACAGAAAACTCATGATTCATATTTCCGAATTCCATATGAATGTTTAGAAAGACAACACATCTTTTACATCAAGGATACTTGTTGTAGAAGCTTCTTCCCAGCAAGTGAACAGGTAGGGTATCGCCAGTTCAAAGTTTTCTCCTGCTCGGACACGTGATACTTCATGAATCTCTCAATAGTAGTTATCGGAAGAATGCATTAACATCAAGCATACCAAGTCTTGCAACTTAAACTGGTCTGCTATATCTATTTACCCCACGAAATCCAGGAGGATGGCACTTTTTAACCTCACTATGCTCATCAAATCTAAATTCCCACAGAATGTATTGAGTCCATAAATACCAAAATATATCAGAATGAGAAAATTGAGTTTCAAGCAAGTCAAATCATTCTGGCAAAGATGCAGAGAGACTTCTTAATAAATTAGAGCAGCAAATTTGACATGTTATTTTGTGGAAAATAAAGGGTAAAGATGTTTCATCGAAAATAGATGGATAAGTTCCTTATAACAAATATATCCACAGATTTGTCTATTAAATGCTCTAGACTGATTCTGACAATGATGAAATAAATACAGACCATTGAATACAAGCTTCCCGCTTTTCAATGGCAGCAGAGGAAAAACAAAAAGTGCCAAAGAAAATTGAACAGAAAATCTCTTCATTGATAGTGGAATAATCTTTATTTGTTATAATACATCGGATAAGTTTTATTTGCAACTAATTTTGAGAAACAAGATTGTCGATCTGGTTACTCATCTATCACAAATTCCAACTCAGCTACCCTTTCCCATGGTCAGCTATTGCTCAATCTAGTCTACATACTCCAATTCCATCAGGAGTAAAGCAGCAAATATTCAAATGTTTTCTTCATGTAGGCCAACGCATTATCAAAGATTAAGATGCAAGGGACTGGTGATAGTTTAGCAACCTAAAAGGCAAAAACTATACAACGAAAAGAAACGAAGGAAAAAGGAAAGGGAGATGCAAAAATTATAATCAAATGCATGTACACAGATGAATTACAAAGGTAAATGCGCAAACACCTGCTCAATAACAAAACTTCTAAAAAGATAAAATTAACTAAACAGTGTGCCCACTGAAAAATCATACTTAGATAACAGAGAGACTCAGAAAAGTTTGATCATAAAATGGTGACATAGCCCATCTAATACAGATAAAATATATCGTCATGCAAAAGCTAACAAATCCCATTTGGAGCAATAACAATCAATCACGATCACGTTTGAGGAGGCCGTCAACATTCCAGATTTTTCTTCTCTCTTTTCTTGTTTCTTAAATTGTAAGGTAAGTGTGACAGAAGGCTCACTTTTAAATGTGAAGGAACAGAAGAACGTAAGCAGTTGACGAATCAAAAGAAACTGGGATATGGATGCAATGAATTTTGGTACAGATAACAAAGGTTTTTGTCATGTCCTCCCATGAAGATACGGATATTTTGGATGTTTGAATACTGAGGAACTGGCAAAAGGTACCATAAACAGCAAGCTGGTGAAATGGTAGTTACAACAGGCTCAAATAGCATTATAATAGTATTCAGAATGAATAAGTCATCTGGTATGATGTTTACTTGCAGTAATTTTGTTATCTTATAGTAGTATGAAATGAAGCTACTGAAATGTTCTATCCTCGACATCAAGAAATGAGAAGCAGAGCAAAAGAGCAACAGACAACACTATTGCAACAAGGGGTAAAGTGGAAACTTTGGAACTCAAAGAATCAAAACTAGAAACAAGTGCTGAAATACAGCACTTTAATTGTAAAAAATTCCTTCCCAAACAAGTAGTACTGATTTCTATCCATAACGGTTTATGTATAAAGTAACTTTCTTAGCCAAAACAATAGCTGACTTGAAGAAACTCTTCTACCTAACATCTTCCAGACCAGCTTCATCCCGCCAACACATCAAATCTTATATAATTCCCAAATGAAAATGTATGTATTTCTAAAAAAAAATGACTACCAATCGATCTAATTCTACTGCTGCAATTCAACAATGAAACAATATTTGATATAAAGACTCAATTTTTCCATTAAAGATGGTCACTTTTTAAGTTTAAAATGCTGCCTGTCAGGACTCGGAGAAAAGTCTTCGAGAAATTCTTATCTTTAAGCTAGGCCCTACATGTATAACAAGGGACAAGCAAGAACAAAGGAAGCGAAGAAAAAAATCAATGCATTTCGCTTAGTTGTTTAGTCAGCAGTTCACATAGCATGGAGGATTGTATTGCACTGGGAGAAACAGAACATAGGTAGTGCATTCCAGACCCAAGTAAGGATAAAGAAAAAACTCTGGAGAAGATACAACTTTATTTATGAAGTTGGAGAAAGTAAGCAGAAACATAGAAAAGCCAGGAGGAGACATAAATTCAGAAGCCTAAAGCTCCATATTCAACATCAAACAAGTTGTATAGCAGTATTCTTTCACCCCAAATTGATTCAACATTGGAACTGATCAATCGATTTTAACGCTCGATCTCTTCTTCTTTCACTCTGGGCACAGTCGCCTTCAGAATCCAATTTTTATCTCAGCCTTAAAGAATTTTCCCCGAAAAATCCATCAACAGATGACGAATTCCACCATAAACATGATAGGCCATGGCTAAGAAAGAAATCTCGATGGCAACTGGGATGATAAACTTTGATGAATAAAAGAAGAATTGGTAGAAATTATGATAGGTGAAGCAAACCATACCCATTTTCAGATAAAGAAAATAAGCAAACAAAACTACGGCGGATAGGTAAATTGCGGAGAATCTATTGAAAATTGACAACGACGAATTAAGCTGTGGCTGATAGACAGAAAGATGAGGAGATAACGGGCGAACGATATTCTTGTTCTGCAGAGCATTTTCGCCCTCCCTCACATCCCAGCCTCTCCCAGGACCCGTTACTCCACTTGAAAAGCCTCTCCGAGCCCCCATTCCTCCACTTGCAAGTAATGGGTTATCCATTGAACTGATTCCTCGGCTAATCTTCGGTACTGAGAACGGATCTGAGATTTAAGCAGAAATCAATTCGGTCAAATATCAGATGACGTTTTGATTCTGCAGAAAGCTAGTAATATTCCGATCAGAAGACTAGAAAAATTATATAACACCTGCTACGATAGGAAACGAGTCACGTCGGCGAGAAACACCATGATCGCGGCGGTCAACGTCCACACTCCGAACATCATCATAGGCAGTCATCTGAGTGTCAGTGTCGAAAGAACGCAATGCCGAGGAAGCGACGGCAACCGAGAGAAGGGAGCTTCCATTGATAAGGCTCCTGAGGAGTGGTGATGCAACGGTAGCCCTTCGAACAGCACAATCCCGGCGATCGACGTCAAAACCCCAAGTACCAACATCATTGGTAGTCACCCGAGCATCAGTGTTGAAAGAACGCCCCGCCGAGGAAGCGGCGGCAACCGAGCGAAGGGAGCGTCCATTGATAAGACTCTTGAGGAGTGGTGATGCAGCGGTAGCCCTTCGAACAGCAAATGTTGAAGCCATGTTTGTTTTAGGTTTCAGAAGAACGATGCTTTCCCTGACTATTCAGTGATTACGGTGGCGAACGCGGTGGAATTTGGGCGGTGTTTGGCTGGCTTAAGATGGTTGTCAGAGAATACGGAGAAAAAAGGAGGCGAATATGTCAGAATGCAGCGGAGCTCGGGTGAGGTTTGGCTGACGGATAAAGATGGGTTCTTTCCTTTTCTTTTTCTTTTTTTTTTTTTTCCCCCTCATCTGACCTCGATTTGTGAAACACTCACTATGTTGTGATTTTACTATTCTGGGCGCAACCCAAAATATACTTTTCACATAAGATTRCCGCAAATAAAAACATTTAATATCATCTTCTTTATTTTATCTTAATTAATTTTTGAGAAATATCATATGGAAGTATCATATTTGGTTGTTCATTCAATTACGAGAAAAGGATGTGGGCAGCTCCAGTTCAAAGCAAAAAGAAAAAGGCTGGGGGCTAAAAGGTAAATTGACTAGGGAGCAGAGAGCATCGTAGATTCATGGAGTCGATGCTATTTGCCACCAAATCATTTATTCCTGTACCCCTATTGTTGCTCCAACTCATGTGACCATTTATGTTCTTCAAAGACMTATGATTGMTACTTGAAAGGAAGCTGATTCAGCAAAGTGTAAATCGGTTCTAGATTTGTCCACTATACAGATAAATGTACAATAAAGGAACAAAGAACGTCGTCAACATTTGTAGAAAGAATGGAGCCATTTATCTCTACAGGCACAGTAAAGCTGTCTATCCTATATTATTTGTGGCAAAACCATTTATTCCATATATACTAGTGAGTCTGCAGCCCCACAGCAGCAGATACTGCATCATCCGGTTTCCTGAAAATAGGTAAAAGTACAGTTAGCACCACATACTCATATGCTTGTTTTGCTTTTCATAATATTGAAGATCKTGGACAACGTACAACATTCGAATGATCTTATTTAAGTGATCAAGATAAAAGAATGTTACAACAACAAAATTCAAACCAATTCATGAACTCTAAAATAAGATAATCTACCAAACCAATTGGAAACAAGAAAACTATATGCAGTAAAAATCACTACAAATTATGTGGACAAATCACCTGGCAGCTACATAAGGTCCATATACATCTGTGGAGGTGGAAAACAAGACATTGGTGGATGAATTCTTATGAGATCTGCTACGCTGAAGTAACTGCACTAAAGTTAAAGAAATAGCTAGATGAGAAAATCTAACATTATTGACCACCAAGTTTGTTTTCGTGGTGTTTAAATTGTCACGTACCTTCTAAAAGGTTCAAACATGCAATCCATCCACAACGATAATTTCATCCTTGCAGTATATACACAAGTGTTGCTTCAAAATTTTAGTGATCTGTATCAATTTTGCAAAGACAATTATCTCGATTGAGAAACCAAAACTAGTATAAATCTGCAAAGAAAGTAGAAATACAAACTTAAAACAGAGTACATACTGTCAATGAAGTGAGAAATGGTTACCTCATTCAGCAATTTGTATGCCTTCCCAAACTTGCCCAGGTACATTCAGAAGGGTCACATCAGTGAATTTGCACAATTGGCTGAGTTTAAAAGCTCTGGCAGCCCTCATTCCTGATCGGTCAGAGATTTAAAAGAACTTTTATGACAAACTGAAGAGTTAAGAGAAATTATCAGGCGCCGAGAATAGAGACATGGCTGCAATATCTTATTTCTCCTTGATTTAATTCAGAATGATGTTTCAAGCACCACTGCAATTGTAATTTCTTCAACATTCTGACTATCAAGAAGCAGCAAACGTGTACAAACTATTTGTCCTCCTGCTCAGGTCTTTATCAATATCTCATCTCTTCGGGCATTCTAGAACCCTTATTCTTGTCAAGTGCAGCCATTGCCGCATCAAAGAATGTGTGAGAAAATGCAAATCCAACTAACACTGTACACATTTACAAGGTTTACTGAATTGACAGAACTCGTCGTATAATAGATGAACAAAACTGACACTCACAGAAGTGCTTCAATTTGTTCTTCCTCATTGGAAAATGGGGGAAAAATGGCATTTTTTCCCCAGGTTATCATATCATTACTTTAACTATTATTGAATGTTCAGCGGTTGATTGCTTCCATTGCAACCCGTACAAGGCGTAGTAACCCGTCCACATCTTGAAAGTTGAAATCAAGGGCCCTTTTAACAGAAGAAATACCCTCTCTATTTTGGGCCTCCCCAAATCTTGTTCTTGATTTCCTAGAGGCTTCCATTGCAAAATTAACATCCTGTGCCTGGAAAGATAATAATCTCTAAGACTCAACAGTTAAATACAAACTTGCAAATATAAATGACAAAAGCTTGCTATCCTAATCGTTTAGAATAGATGGCACTAAAAATCTGATAAATTGAGATAGGTAGGATGTCATTTAAAGAAATCCATGACCGTAGATGTAGTCTTTAAACGGTTTGCCATAGAACTCCCTAGGATGTAAACAGAAATTACTAACAAAAGATGGTTATATTTGGAGGCATTTACGGTATGCTTAAAGTGGATGTCCCACAAGCTCTCTTCTAGAAAAAGCAGTTGGAGACAGAATTCAGCTCTACAAAGTGTAGTTGGGCAAAAACATTAGGAGATGTTCACTAATGAAGGTTAAACCCTCACTTGACCTCGCCCCTATAAAGTTGTATCTCCTATCATCCTGGACCTCGTATCAGGGGCCAATGCATCCCTCAGGACATTTCTTTATGTTCCGAAGCACTAAGAGATGATCTCATGAGTTGTGCAACAATACTCTAAAAATCAAAAGATTTTCTTTTTCTATTAGGAAAAGTACAAAAGAACATTTTTTTAAAAAAATTGTTAAATGTACTTACAAATTTAATTAGCTGCATACAGCTAGAACGATTTCGGGCTGTCAAAACATGGTTCCCAGCAACTTGGGGAGAGGCAACACCTTTTGGAATCACAGCCTTATCAGCAGTCGCTGGGTTGTTCAAATTGTCAATATCAGATGCAGAAGACGAAGGAGATTCACCTAACAAATGAACATGATAGCCTTATAAGTGGTTATGCTGAAATGGGGATGAGGAGGTAACTGAAATTATAGAAGAGAAATGTATTTTGAGACTGTCGTTAGCAGGCATAATTAGTTTTTCTACTGATTATTCCTCTGCAGTTCATATTTTTCATCAGTTTTCCTGTTCCCCAGCACATAATGTGCAAGACGGGAAGAAAATTTCTGATTCTTTCTCTTCCTGTGATCAGAAATGTCCAGTTCTCCTATATCATCTTTTCTTAGTGTACGTCACAAGCCCATTTGATAGCACAGCCATCCCCACTGAAACTCTGTAATACTCTTGCTACAAAGTTTCAGTAATCAAATTACAAATTTTGAACCGATAATTACATATTGGGCCATTAGTGTACACTTAACAGCCTGCTTGTTTGTCTGAGCATGCAGTCAGAGGAAACTTTAAGAAATGACAAATTTACTTTACTACCTGTAGGAATAATTTGCAGCGCTGCTTGCAACTCATTCCGATCTCTGCTTGCATTTGCATGTGAGGTATAAATTACTCGCATATATGCAACCTCCATGCATTTGTATGCCAGAGCTGCAGCAGCCATGTCTTTGGATCTCTCATATTCATGTGCACAAAACCTGTAAAGAGACAAAATAAGGGCATGGAGGAGGAAGCAAGGTACTGGCTTGAATGCTCATGCAAGATTATTGATTCATGACATTGAATTACAAATTAGTCTGTTGAGAACAACCAAGATGCACAGGATCATAACACAAATGGGAAAGATCGTCTCTGAGCAGGGCTGGGGCAGGTGGCATGAGGACTCCGGAGCGAAATCTTTCTTCTTTTCATGAAGTCATCACAAATATCATCTCTTGCACTAAAGAGAGCATACCCATACCATATGCCTCCTAGCAAATTTTCTTTTGGTTACATCGAATAAATAATTGATGATAGCTTGTATTTAAAGCATTCTGGGGCTGCTTCTATGAGTGGTAACATATGTAACACTAGATTTGTCCAGAGTTCCAATAAAGATGTTGCTCCCAATGACAAGTATATCATAGTATGAACCAAATGCCTCCCAAGAAGGGAAAGATGCTCAACAGAAATTTTCATTTACTTACTCGCATAGCTTTGCGGTACTACTATATATTTGCATGGACTGAATCATCTCATTATGCTTGGCATTCTCACTGCCAGAAGACTCTAACAAAGACGCACCATGGAGAAACTTAAGAGCAGCTTGGAAATAAAGTCCTGTACTCTCTGTTGATCCAGAATTCTGCACCAGAAAGTGAAGCCGTCAAACAGTAAGATGACAATCAGTAACAAAAACATGCATGTGATTATATAAGTCATTACAAACCTTAACACGATCTGCGAGGTGCTTGAGGTCCTTTGCCTCTTTAACAGCATTTGTAACAGCTTGACTTGAGCAATCCTTTCGGACAGGACTTCGGACATCAAGATCTCGGCCCTTCTGCATAGATTGAGTGACGCTTCTCATATTAACTGGTTGGTTTCCATTCTGCTTTTCAGGTTTTTTACTCTGTTTTGACACTTTTGATGCATCATCATGTTCAAATGCACGTTCACCATTCTCTTTCTTTGATTCACCTGTTGGCTGGAAACGTGCCATTGTCTCACTTTGACCTCTCAATGAAGGTTGTGATGTGTGTGACTTCACCCTTCCAGAGTCCTCAGCACATGTTTTGTCAGAAAGTAGCCTCCTTGATAATCTTTCATTGTCAAACTGCTGCTGAACATTCTGCATCATATCTTGGCCAGAGATAACATCTAGTCTAGCATCTGGACCATTATGATGACTCTCCTCTTTGCTGATTTCCCTATTCACTTTTCCAGCAGAATCTTTCTTAGAAACGTAATTCTTTTCTATTCTGTCAGAACTATTGCCAGATTTCTCCACAGGTTTGTTTTTTCCAGCTTTCATTTTCTCCACATACACAGACCCTTCAAAAGAATCAGCATCCTTAGTCGTACCATTATCAAATCCAGCTCTCGAACCCCTAGTTTTTTCCTTAGACCTGGAGGAATATCCCTTTCCAGACTTCTTTGACTGAAAACCACTACTAGCATAATGGTTGTCATTCCTTTTCCTTTCATCTCGACTTTGCTCTGAAGTCTCTGTTTGGTAAGCAATTTGATTAACTTGATCTAATGGTTTAGTGTTGTAATCAGGAACACTCTGAGCTGCAAAATGAGGAAAAGATGTGCAGTCTACCTTACCTTTGCCATTTGATACATGACCCAAATCTCTGCCCTGGAAATCAATGACAGAGGACTCAAGGGATCCATTGAGCATGACATTTATGGAATCATCCTTCATTTTCCCAGATTGATCATTCCCGCCAGTGTCTCCACCATTGATAGATCTTCTTGGACTAGCTGTAGCTAATGAGGTAGCATCTTGAAGATCATCTTTAAATGTCCTAGCCTGGCTAAATTTTTCTGTATTTGAAATTCTTAAAGGAGATGAAGACACCGATTCTCCTGGTGAGCCTTTTATTTCCCCGCGTCTAGATTTACTTCTGTGTGAGCCAGACACCTTTGAAGAGCTTGAAGTAGCAGCCACAGCTGGCTGTGCAGAGCCTAGATTCCTTCTCAGAGGATCAGCAGCATCTATGCTCCGCCGAGATGGAGTACTACCTAGATCCTGCCCCATTTGCTGGTCCTTTGTAGCTCGAGCAGCTTTTTTTCCAGTTACTAGAGTATCTTTGCTTCTATTGGCGTCTTTCCCCTCTGACTTCGATACTCTAGCTTTCTTTTCTTTCCTCTGGTCATATTCATGAGATTCTTCCAAGAAAGCCCTGGTTCCTTGGGAATGGTGTCCTTCACTAGGCAGGGGCAGATCACTAACACTAGGCTTTTGATGGTCATTCCCTTTCCTCTTCTTTATAGAATCACTACTGCACTTGACCATGTGAAGTGAACCATCATCTGAAGTGATTGACATTTGGACTTCTGGTTTTYCAGACGAGACAGACTTGTTCTTCAGATCACCTTTTGAATCCCTAGAACGGCTGCTATGGCTGCGCGGATCCTTCCCTGATGCACTATTTGAAAAACTACTATTTGAGCTACGAACTGCTTTTGAGGAAACCACAGCATGGTCAGAAGTGCAATTTTCATTCTTAAGATGTAAATCTTCTGTCTTTATTTTCTTAGCAGCTCTTGCATCTAAATCATTCTCGCTCTTGTTCTTCATCTTTGACCTCATCGTATCACCTGTGGAAATTTTATATTGCATTTATGACAAGTTCTGAAATAATTTCCAAAAAACAAAACAACTGAGTGCATAACTTTGTGTTATAATTGTATCTGCACTCTTAGCGCAAAAGATTGTACACAAGCACGCCAGATTTCACCCACATCGTTACTTGTATCATGTTCAGAAACCTCTTATACATTTAAATGTATCCAGGTATATGCATGTAAAAATTTTCTTTACACAAATTTCATATATAAGTTGAATACCAAATTATACCTTCATGCTGGTATGCAACTTCATCAACTGAGGAAGAGCGATCTACTTCGTTTGGGTTTCTACGTTTTGAAGATTCCTGAAAGTCCTTCTTCAGATCTGAAACCTGTATAGATCTATCCTGGTTAGTTGCATTTGTCACATCCCTTGAACCAAATTTCTTCTTCCCACCAGAAGCTGTAGGTTGTAACCCAGAATTTTGGGAACCTTCTGTGGATCTCCTAGCATCACCTGAGGCTACACGCAATAAAGACCCACCAGGATGAGCATGCTGGCTATGCTGACTCTGAGCAGTAGATGACTGGGTTTGGTAAAGGGCCCTTAATGCATTCGTTGTCTCCTCTTCACTGATGCTGCAATGGTTCATTCCAGGCCTAGACACAGCGTGAAAGAGTAAAACATTGAGTTAACTTTAAGCAAGTACCAGTAAATTCTGTTGCCCCCACAGAGAGAGAGAGAGAGAGAGATAGCAATATGTCTTAATTTCTTGTTCGCTACACCTATATGTCTTATGACATGTCTTCTTACACGGTGCCTGACAGATATTAACCATCCAGGACATGCTCTGGCTATTTTCTGTTGCATATCACTTGGATACTAATGTGAAAGCTGCAATGAGAGTGTGTATAAATCTAATTTGCAATAATTTTAATACTTGTGATCAAAGGAAAGAACGGCATATGTATAGTGCAGCAGAACTTACAGCCAGTTCAGCATACTACACAGCCACTTCTCAGGAAGACTCTCAGGGTTTGTACCAAGTGGCAGAAGCCGCCATGTATGACATTTATCACAACAAACCCAAACTTCTTTGACCAGTGGAGCCACCATTGTTGGAGCTGCATTAGGATTGGACACTTTTCCAGCAARGGGGGGCATACTTGAAGATAACCTAGGATGATCCCCTAATACAGACCTCTCCTCTGTTGTTTTGCCCATAGATTTCTCTTTTGATGTGCTATTAGATTCTGACGTGCTTTTCTTTTCAGCAAACTCTGAATCCTTGCTCCTTCGTAGATATGGCATTTCCTCTGAAGCAATTTCATCATCTTCCTGTTCCAGTTGTAGCTCCCCAAAAAACTCTCTGTATCTATCTGTGGCTTTTAGATCTCCCTTTTTCAGACCCTCTGAATTGCTTTTAGAAATTAGATAATTTGAGTTGGAGGTCTTTTTGCATTTGGGGAACGCAGAAGAATTAATGATTGGACCATCTTCCTGACACTCCATGCCTTGGGCAACAAGACGTTGACTTCCTTTTGATTTCTTTTTGCCCCCAGAAGATAACTGCCGCTCTCCAGGAGCCAATTTTAAACCATCCTCATTAGATGAGGTGACTTTGTGAACAACCTTCTGCTTTGAAGTATCAACAACATTCATATCAAGAGAATTCTTTTCTTCAGAGACATATGACTCAGGTTTGACTGGAAACTCAACCTTGTCTCCTTTGTGATCGACTTCTTTCTTGTGGTGAATTGAATTCTCATTGACACAATTTTGTTTTCTACTCTCAGGAACAGTACCAGATGCATCAATCTTCCTATTAAACTTCTCGGCTATACCATTCTCTAGGACAGCTACAGGCTCTGAAGATTCCTTTTCAGCAAGATCAGAGAAGGAAGCCTTTGTTGCCCGACATTTAGCAGCAGCCTTGGAATTACTAACCAACTTAACAGGGTCCTTTACAGATTCTACACAATCAGGATATGAATTCGATAAAAGTGGGAGTTTCAAAGTACTCGAAACGAGTTCTTCACACGCTAAAGTGTCGATATCAATATCCTTCTTTGATGCAAGTGTGCCATTAGAAATATCTTTGTTGCTATCATTTGATGGATCTACTGAAACAGCATTTTTCTCAAGGGACTTTGGTTTCTTCTCACCTAAAACTTTACCATTACTCATTTTCAGATCAGATCCATTCAGTACCATCCGAGAATTCCCTTGGCTTGCCTTATTTACAGTTTTTGATTTACTCCTCCCCATTCCCCATTCCTTTTTGGTCAGGTGTATCATATGATCAGAAATAGGAGATAACAGTTGGGCCCCAAAGGAGACGGATGTCATAATCTGTAACAGTAATACGTGGAAAAAAACGTTACCAAATGGCATACAATATGTTAAAGATTGGATGTGAATGCAGAATAATGACTTACCTGAAGAATACTGGTTGGAGATTCATCAGGATTATCCTGTTGATCATGATATAACCCTTCACTATCTGCAGGGCTGTCATCCAATGATGATGAAGGAGAGACATCGAGGCCAAGACCACTGTAGATTTCAGCATTTTTGTGAGTCGACAAATTCTCTGTACCAACTTTGATGCGGAACTTCAGAGTTTTCTGATCTGGGAAGCTGGTGGACTTCTGAACTTCAAACTTTGAAGCCAACTCCTCACCATGATTAGAGGCAGCAGAGACATCCTGATTCAAATGCTCATTTCCAGATGGGGGCCTGAGCACTGGCATAGCATTTG
This sequence comes from Rhazya stricta, assembly GCA_001752375.1. Taxonomy (NCBI): domain Eukaryota; kingdom Viridiplantae; phylum Streptophyta; class Magnoliopsida; order Gentianales; family Apocynaceae; genus Rhazya; species Rhazya stricta. Next base: position 1,985,723 of record MEJB01000001.1, on the reverse strand, counting down.
AAGAAGCCATTCCAGGCCTCAGTGGCAGAGAGGCACTTGATGAAGAAAATGAATTCTGCCGACCACCCTGTAAAATAACCCAGGTCAAAATATTAAAGCTAATCATTTTATTAGGATTGCTACCAAGCCATTCTACTCCATCCACAAACATCTACCTCAAGGTGCATATTATTTGGGGATCTCAATGTGCAATTATATACTTCGGGGGGAGTCCTCGAACGAGACCAGGAAGGAGACCGCTGATAGGTAGGTAAAAATGAACCATACCCGCCAAATTTTGCCCCTGTTAAAAACATATAAATTACAATCATCACGTTTTATGGTTATATTAATGCACATAACTGCAACCTTTCCATAGATTCTTTGTTCTCCATACCCAAATTCTCCGCTGATACTCCGCCTTCAAAATCCTTTTGAAAATGTCCCAATACATCTTGAAGTTTCTCATCCTTCAAATAGTACAAAGTGAGTGAGAGCTATTTCGTGGTACATCCATCAAAGATAACGGCAGAAACAAATCAATTTTTGTGATCCCTCTGAGAAAATTCTCACAGGTCCAGTCCCTTAGTTTTGTCAAAGCTTTTGCATGCACTAATAAGTGAAAGGAACTGAAAATACTTAAATTACACTTCCCATGTGATCTCATGATTATTTTCTCATAATCATGCAATCTAAAACTGCAGATATCAAGACAAGACATACAACCTATTCCATTCTGATAATTATTCTTCCAGAGAAGATTATAACAATCTCAACTCACACTGTATAAGCCTATTAATAATATTCCTAAAACTCAGTAACCTGTTAGTGACTTGCATGTTGAATTATTTTCTTAAACTCCTTCTTTCATAACACCAGTTAACTAGTCAATGAGGACACACAGTCGAGTACTAAAATCCAAACCCAACCACCCAAAATTAATAAAAAGTACTTTTCCCTTTTTATAACTCCCTAGATAACCAAAAACTTAAATCTCAAAAGGCAAAGTTCTCACTGGCAATAAATTTTGAAAATGTACCCCATAATTTGTATCCAACAACTCAGGTATTCCCAATACAAGGCCGAAATAAGATCAACAATACTTGTCATGGGATGAGATGAGATATAAAAACAGAATAGCTTACGATGTAAGAGAGAGCAGTATCAGGGTCAATGGTGGAATCATCATCTTCGTTGTGGTAACAGGCCTCTCCTTCTTCCAGCTCAGTCTCTTCCATCTCTTCTCTTCCGAACCTCAATTCTACCCCCTTCCTCCCATTCCTACTCCCAACAGAAATCATCAAATAGAAAAGGCAAAAATTAAATAAAACCACAGCTCAAAAGCACCCCTCAAACTCAGAAACTCATTCCTGTATTCATACGGCAATATCCTAGACCCACGACGTCACAAAATCAATAGCCCCAGAAAAACCCATTAAGGATTTCCTTTGACTCGATTGAGAACTTGGATTTCACCCACCAAACAGAACTTTATTCAGCATAACAAAACACAATTCCCGAAAAAAAAGAAAGAAAAATCAAACAACTTAATCTGCGAAGCTGAACTTGAAGATCCTTGGAGAATATTGGCTGATAATGTAATTAAGCAGCTCGGATCGTTCTCTTTTTGCGATCTTTGAAGTTCAAATCGATGAGCTGAAACAAGAAGAGAGAGAAAAACTAAAAGGACAGAGATGGAAGAAAGAAGAAAGAGACTCTCTGGTTTGTTTTGGAGTACAGCAGCCGCGTTTGTTTTTTCTTTTACTAAACTAAAAATTTTGCTTTTTTTCCCTCTAAAAAAAAGAATATTATAAAACAAGAAAAGGTCCATRCATAAACAGATCGATCTACCCAAAGCCAAAGGAGGAATGAGARTATTAAATCGAATAATTCATTTACTTTCTTTTGTTTTTCTTTTTTGGCTTTTAACAGCGGTAGATTTTCTGGCAACATAACTGTTTTGGTCTCGAAGAAGAATGACAAACCTCTCCCACGCGATTCCAGGGAGCGTCGGAGACACGCGGGAGACTTAGCAATTTTTTTTCCTTTTTATTGTGGGCTTAGGCATTTTTTTAAAAAAATAAATAAATAAATATCACTTCAATTGTAATTAAATATATTTTAATAGAAAATCTATTGCCATCTATAATGCAATTATCTTTTTCATTTAATAAGATCTATGGTAGAATTTTTTATGATGAAATAAAAAAGTATATTTTTTTAATCATTATTATTTATTTATAAGTAGCGGTATTAATAAGCTTAATATCATAATTATTCATAAATCGATCGTTAATAGAACGCTTGAGTAATTATTAGCACATTGAACTATCCACGTGATTGAGAGCCAAACCCTCATGTTGCCACATGAGGATCCTATCAGCTTGTTTCAACCTACAATAGGCTCGTGAATCTGATCTTATTTAAAAAAAATAAAAAATAAAGTAATGAAATATATTCCTTCCCTTCATCGGACGGTGCTTGTGTGAGGGGTGTACTTGCCAGAGAGAAAGTCAAACCCGCCTATTAAGCGCTATCTTTCTAGGGTGGCGTATTTTGAACAGTTACTCTATCTAAAATTCATTATATTTGCAGCTTGAGTTACTTTTAACGACGGACACGAATAAAGTGACTTTAATTCATACTTGAAAGAAGTGAATTTACGACAATACGCATCGTAAGGTGCGTTAATAGAATTATATTTTCGCTACTTATTCAATATTTTCGTAAAGAAAGCTCGAGGGAGAATATTTATTTATTTATTTATTATTATAATTTTGCTTTCATCAATTGAGTGAGTCTCTTGCTACAAATTTAATTCAAAAATATAATTTAATTTATATGGAGAAAATGTTTGTCTCCTAAGAAATTTATGTAAATGGCTTAAAATATCAATCTATTATGCATTTAATGTACGCGAGATTTAGATCTTTCTTGAAATGAAAAATAAATCGTGATTGAATTATTTTTACTTTTAAGAGAATTTTACCTCATCCTTTACCTAAAAAGGAAAAAAGAAAAGAAAAAAGAAAGAGAAAAAATCGAATTATTATTTCCCTCCACAAAGAAAAAGAAAGAATATATTTAGTAACGATCGAGTAACTTTTATTCTAGTAAGTTAAATTAGTATTTCTATTTTACTATTCAGATTTTTATGATTAAATCGTATTAAGAGATTGTGATATTTTAATTACGTAAATTTTAAAAAAGTGTTACATTATTAGTATAGTATTTTTATAATTGTATTAAATTTTTAAAAAAGTAGGAACTTGAGTGAAAATTAATTAAGAAAAGACCAAAAAGTAACTTAGGCGAGGCTTTAATCCAGGCTGTCGAGCCTGAGCAAACCGACTTACATRTRTACTTGACCAGGGAAGGATAGCTCGTTCTTTGGAATTTGAAAAGTCTTATCTTTGAAAACSAGTCAATTCTGCCTAATCAGCATGCCATGCAGCAAACTCATTGCTTGGTAGGTAAGGCAAGTTTAACCATATCGTGGCACGACTCAGTATTCTATACGAAACGAATATTTACACCCATTTTGAAAATTAAATGTCAACGCGTCGGGATTTYGAGGAACATAACAAAATATAAAATTTATTTTCTAGRGTTGTCCGATTTTTCTTTTTTGMTTTTTATTGCGTAGAASTTACAGTCCCTATTTTTACGTGCGTRGAATAATGACTGTAAAAATAGATCAATACTCATAAATCATGMAAAAAATATAAATCATATAAAACATGTAAATTACACAAATAGTGCAATAAACCTTTGAAATGACATACCTTTTTCCTTGTCAACTTGTGCAACTTTAATACCAGRGTTGATGACGGAGTGAAATGMGAAACCATGGTTTGAAGTTTGCAGTAATGCTGGTTGTTGTCTTGCTCTTACAGCATTGTTCTTATCATTATTTAGGAAGAAGGTAGGAAACAACGATTTTGACAGACAAGCTATCGGGTCCTACCTATTAGTACCAAACTAGACCGCTCTATTGCTTCTGCTCACATCCATTCATCTCCATATGTTTATCCCCCCTCAAACACCAAAACATATCCCAAGATTCYATTTTTTTAGTCAATTACTACTTCATCCTTTTCTCTTTATTTTCCTCCTCCATAGCAAAGGYAACACAATCTCCTCCTCTACTTCAACATTAACTAAAGATTGAGGATTTGTGGTAAATGATTTACTCTCATCAACTCGATGATGTTACCACCAAATATCTTCAGAAGGAAAATCAAAAGTAGTGATTTCACTGAAACTTCCCTTTTCTTAAATGAAAAAGAAAACACTGTAAACAGGTTGCTAGAAAATATTGTAGCGACATAACAATTTACATGGAAGGAATTGAAAATGGTTTTTGCATAAAGTCATACCAAATGACAAGCAGGCCCCAAGTGTTTGGACTATAATAATGATGCTATAACCCCCAATAGAATTGCAATTATATAATGCAAATGCTGCTGGCCACTGTGAAGTAACTGTGCATAATTATCCCAAAACAACCAAAATCATATCTCCATACATGTTCACCTCCTTATCTACTCTGCACACTAATCTTTACTTCATGGAGACATCTAATTTCATCTGACTTGGATACCAGCAATCAACTCACGCCAAGTACTTGTATAAGTTGGGATTTTCTTTATCTCTTTCCAAATAATCTCGGGTGATAAGATCCTCAATTCGCTTTTTGATTGCCTTGAAATCAGGCTGCACATATGCATTAATTCATCATCATCAATCAAGACTAACTAAAAGGAAATAACCAGCAATATAAACTGATGGCAGCAGTGTAATGAGAAATTCAGCAATCACATTCTCTCCAAATTCCTTGAATGATAGTCAAGACGACGTACCTTAAACATGCGACCAAGTTGCTCAACACATTCCATCACTAACTGCTGATGCCCCAAAACTTTTCTACTCTTCATTATGCGAACAATTGAGGCATCAATAGCATATCGTCTGTCCTTGTCAACATCTTCAACTACCTTTTTCCTTTCATCCACAGGAGGCAAGGGAATCTGGAACGAGTCAGCCAACGTTAATAGCCATATAAGCTGAGACTCCAGAGAAATATAAAAGAAACCACAAGAAACATAAGTCTCAAGAATCTCAAACCCTGATTCGCCGCATTCTGTCAGTGAACTTGGTATTAAACTCAAAATAATCATTTGGAGAAACAGTTCTCGTGTGAGGTTCCTTAGTTAGAATCTTATACTTGGCACATGCGAGAGACTGAAGTAATCTGACTAGATCATCATCAGCCAAATTTAACTGTGTTTTGATCTCAGAGTAATTCAATCTATCTGCAGAATTAAATAGCAGCAGGACTGCAGCCTGGAAACAAGGATCCCGTATTCAAAATCCCATCATTATATGGAAATTCCATAACAGTGTTAACCATAAGTTACTCACCTGATATGTCCCCACAATCAGCTCAATAGTTTTTTGCTCAAACTTTCCATTTATGTTGCAAGTGCCCAAAGAATAAATCCATGTAAGTTTGCGATGTTTTGTTTTTGTCTGGTAAAATTCCTTGAAGACTTCAACACACTTCACCTGAAGAGGAATTACCAAAATAGAATTATCTTCATCATCACTAGAAAATATAAACATATCAGTAGCAAAAATTGGAAATTGCAAACACAAAGTCCAAACCTTACCATCTCTGCAGGGAGGCTCAGATCAGAAGATTTGTAACTTGGCCAGAATCCCGTAGTTAAAACAGTAACAGTCAAATCAATCCCAGGACTAGTAACTGGGTTACTGTTAAGGTATTCCTGAAAGTGATTTTGATTTTCCTTTGCCAATGTCAAATCTGTCACCTGGAAGAAAAGAATACAGCATTAAGCAAAAGTTCAACAACATGCAAAAGCAAAAATGAGATTGAGAATAATAAATGCAAACGCACCATTCCCTCCATTTTCGATGTGAATTGTCCACCGCACTGCTGCTTTAACTTTGATAAAATAAGCCTTTCATGATCATCATTGGCACTTTTGTCAAAAAGCAGCCGACGAGAAAGTTTCTTCCTGAGAGCAGTGAAGATGGTAAATTAACCTCAGCACTTTGAATAACATGATTCCAAAGTCAAATAATAGTTCAAGAACTACAAGCTTCACCTGTAGAATTCAGCGAACAGATCCTTGTCACTGATGTATGCGAGAAGTTTGACTACCTAGCAAAACAGAGAAAGGGCAGAGAACCTTCAATAACACCAAACTACCCATTAMGTACAGTACCATGAGAATTAAATTGTCTAAAAAGCACCTTATCCAAAGTTTCTTCAACAGCTTCATCACTCAATTTCTCACTGCCACCCTTTTTCAAGATATTGTCACAATATGAAGCCAACAGTTCGGCACTGGAACTRCCAGCAACTAYTTTGTTGCAGAAAACCTCAAAGGCCTCTTTCAGCGCCTAAATATCGGAGAATTTGAGACATCAGACTTAAATAGACATAGAATAAGCCAAATAAATAGACATTTAAATGCATGACCTTACCTTGTGAAAGAGTGAATTGTTTGAAAAGCAGTTGGTCACATATGCCATATATTTATCATGCAACTCGATAACTTTCCTCACAAAAACCTGTTGGCAATGAACTCAGTCACCAAATTGCTCCCCCAGCATAATTATGTTATTAAGTTTCAAATACAGATATGAACATTACCTGCTCTTGAGAGCTACCAGCATTCTCCGCCTATTGAAAAATTAGGTGTAGTAGTTAGAGGTCAAAATTTTTAAATTGAGAGAWAGAGAGTAATATATGGTAGCATTTACAWAAGTTGGTTAAGATCAGAGAACAAGAATTCTATCATCTAAYAGATCTTTTAGTGGATCCTGTTTCTAGAGATTCTTTATTTTTAAGTCTCTGCTTGCATATGGGAATGCAAGAGTTGGAAAAGAGAAAAGTAAGAAGTTTTAAACCAGAGAAATACTTTGGTGGACCTCCTTAGACTCCGAGAGTGAATTCTAGTTAATCCAAAAAGGTGCATCATTATCTTCAATCTTTTCAGTAGATATACACAAAAACTCAAAGGAAAAGAAGTAAATGGAAAGTCCACAATTGTGACAGGTTTTACATAATGACTCAGCAAGCTGAATACTGTGGTGGAAATGCGATGACTCCTCTCTAGGTTTAGAAAATCCAAAACAGATGTAGAGATAAATTTCTGAACAATTGCAATCCTAAAAAATTTGAAGATACAACTTACTTTTGTGCCACTTCCATAACCTTGTAGCCAGCAAAAAGTAAAGTGAACCAAAAGAACATMTAAGAATCCAAAAAASAATTCTAGAAAAATATTTGATCTTGAACTTCTTGCGCACAAGAGAATTGAAAGCCAGATCAGCCAAAGAGTTTTAAGAAGTTCATATTCTTCTTGCACAAAAGACAGGGTATAGAACATGAAGCTCGAAGACTGCCTTATCACCCAAAAACTTGAGTTCCAAGTTATAAATACCATTAGATGTAGCTAGGCACTGACCTTGTTACTAACAGCATCTTCAGCTTGTTGAACCAAGACCATACCTTCATCAGTTACATGCTGCACCAAGCACCCAGCCCCCAAGGGGGTAAAAGAAATTGTTAGTCAATCAATTATTTAGATAAAAGAAAACAACCAGAACCACTCCCATCATTCTCCAAATGCTCCCTGTCAACAATCAAGATGAATCCAAACCTGCTTAAACATGTTTGCAACTGGTTCCAGTCCTTTCGGAATTTTGTGGAAAAGTCTATACATCCTAGAAAGATCCTCAACCTGTTACAAAAGATCGGATAAAAAAGCAGTGCATGTAATTTAACTTTGTCTGCAAGACAATAACACTTACAAAAATCAAATTAAAAAACAACGTACCTTATCATCTCTCAGCAACGCACGGCAGCCAGAATGCTCCTTCTCCAGCAATTGATTGGTATATATCACCAACAATTCATTTTGCACTTTCTGTAGCACAAGAAGAGAGTAAGCATAAGTGATCTGAATCATGGGAACTGAATCTTACCAGATATAGACTTGGTTATATTGACTAAACCAAAAAAGAGTGTGTACGCGATGCTTTATTGCAAATCAAGTACAAAGCAAGGTGTGAGCCACCAGCAAACAAGACTACACAAACAGCAATTGCTATGCTTCATCAAGTATATTTTGATATTTCAGTCCATGTTTCAGGATGAAATGATGTCGAGCGGTCATATTGTTCGACTTGAGTAAGCAAACAATTGAACTTCAAGAACATATCCTACAAGATTCCCAAAAAATTTGATTGGTTCAAAAGAATGGCATAATTAAATCAAGAACATACAAACCAAACTGCATATCTCAAAGCCAAAACCATGACAGCCTCACATAATGAGAATAAAATACATCAACACAGTATCATCATCTTTACTGCTTATAGAGCACACACTTCACTACATTTAGTAAGACCCTTTCAAGCTTATAATCTCTTATACTTTCAACGATTCTAAGAGAGAAGTATTTAAATAAATTACAAAAAGAAAAACTGACCTCCAGAAGCTTGGTCTCACTGCTTGAATGCAAATAATGAGATACTCTATCTTTCTCCTTTCTCAAACACTCTTCAGCCTGTTTTTGCGTAAATAGGTGCTTAGCTCCACTGTAACTTAATCTGACATGATGCAGATCAGAAAACAGTTGGGAGATAATTTTACCTTCAACATGTAATCTGGACAAGAATCTTCTACAATCCAGTTGGAAGCTTTTCTGGAGTAATATCCAGCTGTGTCTTTAAGCATGGATTCTTCGAAGTCATTTTCATAGGAATCCATTTGACCCATCCCAATTTCAACAAATATATCAAGTACATTCTTCAATAAAGCTCTGTCGATCTGATCTCCTTCTCGTTCTTGATCAATCTGGTACATAACCACGGATCAGTAGCTAAATACTTTCTCCTAATGCAAAAGGCAGACAAATCAAACAAAGAAAGTGACATTTACCAGACTGATAACTGCATCCCTAACTTTGTCCTTCAACTCTTGGTAGACCTATCATCATATAGAAGAGATATGAGCATACTATACAATTAACAGTCAAACACTAAACTAAATGAATCRCATGAGACATACCAAATCACGGAAGCGAGTCAGTCCAACTTCATTGAGAGCTGGAAGTGACCTCCGAGCAATAAAATACCGATCAAGGTAATGAAAAAAGCGTGAAAGCCACCTCACCATAATTTTATGGTTTGCCCACCTGTTCACAAGCTCCCTCAGCATAAACTCATCATGCTTTTCCCTTAAAGATGGCAAGACCTAGTCAGGAAATCAACATCCAAGTTTGTAAGTCACCGGTGACTGATTATACAATTATGAAATTTAACCTTAAAGATGGCAAGACCTGGTCAGGAAATCAACATCCAACTTTGTAAGTCACCAGTGACAGATTATACAATTATGAAATTTAACCTTGAAAACTAGTACTATGCATATCATAGCAGCACTCAGTTCATCATGACAATTCCAAAGAAATTTATTCAGCTTATAAATCAAAACGAAATATTAAAACTGTAACCGAGGGTCCTTTCTCGCTCTATAGTATAGTCCACTGAAGACCCACTCAATGGCACCAGGGTGGAGGAGTAAAGCAGACAAACAGTCGATGAATCTGATCCAAATACTGATGAATCAAGCTGCTATAACCAAATATTTCATTTGCACAATGTACATCTCACTATGCTGTAACTCCACCTACCAAGTTCACCCATTCATCATCATAAGGACCACCTCATCAATGATATTGTTAGGTAAAGTATTAGACAAATTACTTATCTTCATGAAGCTCCTATTCTTACATATTCCAAACATCCTCACTTCATTTTATAAACGTAGAATGAACAAACAACCAACAAAGCATTACATCAAAATTTGCAGTGATAGTACAATTTCCTTCTGCTGTGAAAAATATCACTAAAACAAAAAGCATTTCCATTTGCTCCAGCTATTTATTTTGCCAGATTGCCAAAATCAACAGCAGTGGTGTCATATGCATAGTACTGATCATTCTTATCAAATAATCTTCTGACATGAAAAAGAAGAAAACTACTAAACCAGGGGCAGTGAGTTCTGGATGAGGAAACGGGAATTGAATTTCATACCAGTTATCTCTTCCCAAGCCCAAGGTAGAAAAAGGTAGTGGTGCATGTTAAAGGAACTTAAATATCAATTTCTTGACATTTTTTGTTGCCATACAATGTAATCTGAAAATTAAAACAAGTATGAAACTGGACTAGATTCTTACTGCAGAGGTAATGTATTCATCAAATGCGTCCTTGTACTTGTCATATAGCTGTTGAGAATAATCATGAGGAGGCTTCTGGGTACACATGTTATAGATGGTACTGAGCTTGTGATTAAGGAGAAACCAAGATCCTTACAAACAGTAAACATCAGAGTTCGAATGAAAAACATCGAAATCTTGAAACAATAAGAAGCATCCAAATATCTCTATATGAAAGGCTTCCTAAGACAAGGATACGTATAGAGCATCATGTACTCTTCAGAGCTGAACTGTGACTCTGCACTCCCTTCCAATATGCTCTTCAGTTTTGCAATACCTACCTGCATGAAATTCCATCCCTCATCCAGTTCTATTATCCTCATCTGAGTCATGGACATCTTTATAACAGTCCTTTAACTGCAATCTGCAATCCAACAAGTCACGAGATTAAGAAAACATGAACAGATAATTGGCAAAGGAATGCTGTTTGATACACCTAGGACACTGATTCCACATTAACCAAAGGCGGGACATTCCTTGAGATCATATGGACTTAAACCTTCCCTAATTCCAAATTATACACTAAAACTTAATTTCAAAAATATTCCCCATCCACAGGAGCAATCCTCAGCAGAACAAACTTCAAGATGATCAACAAGAAGCACGTGAGTTTACCAAAGGTCTCACATCATCGAGCCCTTTCAATTAATAAAAGGGTGAAATCACATATTACCAGGATATTCCGTTAAATTAATGTAATACCGCGAGAACAGAATCAACCTATATTCTAAGAAAATTTCGAACCAAGTTCTACTACACCCACCTTTTAGGACCCAACCGACATATCCAAGAATTTCACTCCCCGGAGATACCTCCAAAACAAATTAATCATAATAATAATGATAACATTAGCACGTTTGTTATATGAYCATTGTACACCATARTTCATGAATAGCTTTATCTGGCCGTATAAATATATTTCTATCACCAACTATRTGCCTATATATGGAATTCACCTTGGATTATACGAGTAGATAGCTACGTCACCAAATATAACAGTAAAAACATATTCACATATATTATATGCATATATATCGTTTGATTATGTAYATCACCTGGGTAATATCTCTCCCTCCGACTAATCACGAAAGGGGTCTCTGGAATTCTTACGAAACCCTGAGAAATTATTGGGAACACCGAGACCGCACAATGCTGCTAGAGAGGGATTGCAGCGACATGGATCACGGATTTTCACAGGGAAGGTAGAGATGAAACCCTAGCCCTAGCAATCGCTTGCTAAACTAATGCAAGTTTGGCTGTTTAGTGGCTTCTAATCTTCGACATGGAAGAGTTGATGAGGAATTAGAATCCGGATTTTCACCCAGCACGGCCTCCTGAGGATTTATATACTTCTGTGTACGTTTTCATGGTTGAGAAATAACCGATTCCTGAAAAGTAAAAGTATCATAAAATTTATCTTATGGTACATATTTCTAGGAAGTCGTATTTAATTTTTTATTTTTTACTACTATGTATGGATTGAAGTATTAGTAAGAATTATTCATAGTCCTCGTTAATTATTCTTGTTCATTTATGGCAAAAATCGGTTGCAACTTAGCTTATTTTATTTAACATCATTTACCATAACTTAATGAAACAAAACTTGATAAAACGATACTAATTAATTATTTTTAATTTTATAGTATGATATTTAATTATTTAATGTGCTTCTTATTTTATCTCGAACGTGATATTTAACGATTTTTTCTTTTCTATTATTACAATTTTTTAAAATTTGGTACAATTTATATTGTGATAATGTTAGAAAAAACAATATATATGTATATATACAGCAATCATCATTAAAAGAATCATAACTAAATAATAATACTTATCATACAATGAAGTTTTCAGTTATGATAGTGCTATATTGAAGCGGCGCGCTAATAATTATTAGGCAATTCAATATCTATAAAATTAAAATGCATAAAATCCATTTTGAATTTAATTTGTTAAATTAATTTATAATTTAAAAATATTGACGGCATGATGTAACAAGTTAAAAGCTCTGATGTGCTTAAATTATTATAAAGCTATCGAGTGTGTAAAATTCTCGAAATAATGGTACTCATTAAAAAGTATTAAAATAAAATAGGAGATTAATTTGTCCTAAGGAAATTCGCTATAAATTGTGATGTGATTATTTTTAATATATTATAAATTATAAAATTATAAGGCACATTATGCAAGTAAAATATATTCTTTATTCTCCTAAAATTATCAACGATCAAGTAAAAAGAACCAAAGCAATCAGTTTTTCATTGTTTTCAATGAAATTAAACTCAATATATTATTAGAAATCAATTCTTTTAAGTTTATATATTGTTCAAGAGAGTAGCTGCCTTTTATAATATATAATTAATATTTTGTAATCTCAGCTTTTGAAAAACATATTAATTTTTTTAAAACTGTAGCCGTAATTTTCTATGAATCTCTTTATTATCATATAAATAGAAATTCATTAAATACGTAAATAAATTTATCTATGCTTTCCTTCTACCAAATAAATTATCTCTAATGTTACTTTAATTTAATTTATTTCTTAATAAAATTAATAATAAGTATTGTATTATGACTATGAGTATATGTTGGCTCCTTGAACAAGAAAATCAAATATTATTTAGTTAAATCTTTGAAAGGGAAGAGGTGATTTAATCGCATAAAGTAGGCACAAGTAATAAAACAAATATCTCTTAACTTGTGTTTATTTAATATACGTTTCTTAACATACGTTTATTTTTAATCAATTATTCGTGATGATATAGAATGATACATTGCTCTTTAGCTCTTCCACATTCATCTTACTTGAATGGATAATTAGTTATTTTAGGCTGGTTGTCTCCCTTTAAAAAAAAAAAAAAATCATCTTGATATACTCAACAAATCATTTTCAAATCATGTGGGCTACGGGTTGTGCGTTGGAAGAGATCGACCTAATTTATTGATTTACGCTTCAAAAAAGTTACATGAATACTGTTATCAGAATTCCATCATGTCGACATCGATGCTTAGGTGATAATTAATAGAACACATAAACTATTAGATTAAATAAATGTTAATGAGTTAATAAAGTTAAGAAACTAATATAAATAATTACAAGGCATAGATCATCAAATTTTTAATCTTCTATCTCTACTGTCCATTATAAGCTTAAAGAAATAAAAGCATCATACCACATATAATTAATTTTAATATTTATTTAATTTATAACTTATTTTTAGTCACCTTATATACCATTCCACAAAAATATAATTAAGAAATATATAAAACTTTAATTTAATAGTCGTATGAAATTTTCCAATATACATTTTAGGTTTCTTCGAGAATTCGAAGATTTTATATATACTCATCGGGCCGGCTAAATTGGAGCGAGGCTTATATGTTGGGGCATTGGTCCGACGAGTACCGTTGGTGCGCGATAGTCTCTCTTTTTCATCTCTTCAGACTCTAGAATTACTTCGAAACAAACTCTATGCGAAAACTGCATGTTACATGTCCATCCTTAATTTTGGAATTTACCACCAACCATTGCCGCTGTTTGTGAAACCCTAGCCCTAGCTGAAAGCGGGATATTGATTTCTTGCGCCTGGAATGAATTTCTCTTKTCATGTTTAATGGAAATCTCAATGTCTGAATTGTCTCGATCTGTTGCACCATTTTGAACATTCAATTATTGAAGAACTATGGAGGACGCCCAGAAAAACCAGTTAGAACTTGTGGTTTCGAGCTCTACGACGCCGCTTCAGGACTCGTTACATTCGCAGAAAGAGCTCTTCCGCAGCCAGATTGATGAGCTCGAAAACATTGTCCTCACCCAATGCAAGCTCACAGGCGTGAACCCACTTTCTCAAGAAATGGTTCGATTTAATGCTTTTAATATCTCTTTACTGTGGTGTGTCAATGATTCTTTTTTTGGCGATAAAGCTTTATTTATATTTCTGGGGAGGGGAGGGGAGGGGAGGGGTGGGACGTGGAGGTTTGTATTGATTGCGATGATGGGAGTGAAGAAAAACAGTCCCGAGTTGAGTTGGGATGGAGTTTATTGATTTTTAATTTTTAATTTTTGCTTCCTCCAACAATTACTAGTTATTTCTGTACTGGSTGAGAAAGTTGACAATAAATGAATGGCTAGTATTGATWAATCTAGCACAGATGTGAACGCTTATCTTTTGGTTTGGAATTGTGGGAGAATGATCACGMGGCAATGGCGTCAAATTTTATACACTAGAGTTCCACCCCCTTCCAGCTRTATACTGWAGATCTATGCGTTATCTTCTTGCACCCATAGGGAGTGTTGGGTTAGTCATGTCTCAACCTGATCCTAGAATAAGCTCATTATACAATTAATGAAGTTTTTATCATAAGCCCCAATTTTGATCTCACCTTGCTCCATTAAGCTTGCTCCTTATTGAAAATCCGTTTACACATTTGAGCAAATTCGGAAACACCTTTATGGTGACGGGTATCTATCTATTGTATGGGAAACTTTTGTTTCAATACTCTATTTCGTCTTTAGAAGGCAGAAGCAGTTTATGGCATGTGTCCACCGATTGATGGATAAATGCTGAAAAGATATTTGCATAACAAAGTTCTGGAAATTYGTACTGATATCCTGTAAAACATAASTATCCCTGATTTTGCATGGCAATTTTCTTTGGACTTGGTATCCAGTAATCCCAGTTTACTATTAAGGTTATGTTTGGATTGAAGGGAAGGAGAGGATAGGAAAGTAGAGAACATGAAAGAAGCAGATTGAATGTCTATTGTGTTTGGCTAGCTAATAGAATGAAAASAAAGGAAAAGCAGAGAAAAATATTGCTTTGTTTTGTGTTTTTGTACATGTTTTACATATTAGAACCGTGGCATGCTAATCACTCTAAAAACCTATTAAAGCCTGGTTCTTTGACTTCTTTTTGCCCCTTCCTGTTCACTCTTGGACATAAACAAATTGGAGCTTTTCAGCGAATCCTAGTCCTTCCATTCTCCWCTCTGACTTTGCACTCGCGGGGYGGGAAGATTAAATTATTGTGCATATTATATATGCTTGAACTTTCAATTTTGCCTTAGTACTTATCTGTTGTTTGTTTGCCTCCTATTTTGTTTTCACGTGCAGGCTGCAGGAGCTCTGTCAATTAAAATTGGTGAGTTTTAATGCTCCATCATGCAAGATGCTCATGCATTCTTAGTTCATTGATCTATTATTAGCAAGTTTTTTTTCTTCCCTAAATTGAACTTGCAAAAGTAAATCTATTATTTTTTGTAGCTGGCTTACATTAGAAAAGAGTTAGCTTCTATGTTATTTTTGAAATAATCGAATGTTATATCAATAATTGGTGGGATTTGGTTTCTTTTGTAATTCGTAGCATGAAATTTATAKATTCCTCTCAAAATAGAAGATAACTTTCTCTTCAGCTATTATTGTAAGTTTAACTTGGGCCATTTAACAAAGAGCATAGTTTTCCTTGTGAAAGCCTTCTTTACTAGAAAGGAACTTTCACATGGTATTCCTACCTATATGTTTACTGTCCTTCCTTAGATGACGACTTTTGTGGACAAGTTTCTCATTACATGATTTGCTCGCAGATTTTGGTAAAGGTGCTTCTTTATTCTAAAAAGGGTATTTCTTTTGGCAAATAAATTGATTTTCAATTTATGGCTAAGTATTTCTATCCTGTCGCACTAATCAAACTGTCTTGTTCACTTTAGCTCCTTTCCATCACATGATAGATAATCTAGTTTCACATCCTTTGTTATRCTTTCYGTGTTAGTCTATTTCTTTGCGATATATTTGACCATTTGCCACACATTTTCTGCAGGTAAAAGGCCAAGAGATTTATTGAACCCTAAGGCTATCAAATATATGCAATCCATTTTCTCTGTTAAGGATGTAATCAGCAAGAAGGAAACTCGAGAGATTAGTGCTCTTTTTGGTGTTACTGCCACTCAGGTTTCATACTATTTTATCTACTTTTATTTCCTTTTCTTTTGTTTTTGGGTGTCTCTTGCTTTATTTTCTTCATTTGTGATGGAAGTGCTTCTCTTTCCTTATCTATCTGGGAGTGTCTTTCTTCTTACTAAACTTTGTAACTTCTTTTCATTGTCCAACTGCTTTGATTATGTTTTCTCTGTCTAATTTTTGTTTTATCATTTTTTYTTATCATGAGACAGTGAAAACTTTAAAGAKTTTTTTTTCTATGTGGACTGGGTAGATAATCTTAGAGTTYGCTTTTAATGTTTTTAATCGTTGACTTTCTTTTATTATTTKTTTGTTGTAGGTTCGAGATTTTTTTAATAGTCAACGTTCAAGAGTGAGGAAGTTTGTTAGGTTGTCTAGAGAGAAGGCAAACGGATCCATTTCTTGTAAAGAAATTCAGGAGCAGCAGGATGGGATACCACTGAACTGTGATCCTAATGAACCTCTGGATCCAGTACCTTTGGATAGTGTGGCTCCAATTAGCACAGAGGAAGGGCCTACTTGCTCCAAACAGGATGAGGTCCTTCCTGCTGTAGATGAGTCAGATAAGCATTTTGTTGAAAATATATTTAGTTTGATGAGAAAAGAAGAAACCTTCTCTGGGCAGGTCAAATTGATGGAGTGGATTTTGCAAATGCAAAACTCTTCAGTACTATTTTGGTACTTGTAACTTGATATAATCCTTATGGTGATTGGCTTAGAAAACAAGCATTTCAGCTGATCGTATTTTTGCTTCCGTCATTTTCTTTTTCCTTACCGAAATATTTTCTCTTGTCCTTAGGTTTTTAACTAAAGGCGGTATTATGATTTTAGCAACATGGTTGAGCCAAGCTGTCGTTGAAGAACAAACAAGTGTTCTTCATGTCATTYTAAAGGTAATCATACTCGTCATGCTATCAAGTTGATTTTCTTCAAGCTTTATACTTTAGAACTTGCGGTTTAAAAGTTAGTTGGTCATTTTAGGTCCTTTGCCACTTGCCGCTGCAGAAAGCTCTCCCTGTGCATATGTCAGCTGTACTTCAAAGTGTCAATAGACTTCGGTTTTATAGAGCATCAGGTGTGTTATTAATGCAAATGATTGCTGATATGTCTCTCAGCCCATGTTCAGAATAGCTGTATGGGGGTGATTCAATTTTGAAGTATTCCATTAGTTCCATGCATCCCRGCACCCGATTACAYAGTTGGAAACTTGAACTATCAGTATTATGGATCCTTTTGATTCTATTATTAGATTTAACAATGTGCAACTGTGCTAAAAGCTGTTTAATTACCTTATCTCCTGGGATTTAATCTTAATATTACTGTTGGAGATTATAGAGGTTGCTACTAATTTTGTTTGAAGGTGAMTAATGACTATGTCCGTTGATAAGTTTGTAAGCATTTTGTGGAAGTACATCTCACCCAATCTGTTAGGGTCTATATCTGCTTTAATTGTTGGCATGGCTCCACTTATAGGTTGTTTGATTATATGATTGAGTTGAATTGATGTGTGTGGAATGAGCTATAAACATGAATGTCAGTTTTGGAGACTTGGTTTTCCTTCACGTTGAATTGTGGAATTTGCACACACTAACTTCAGGTGATCACCTGCTGGTGACTTTCTCCCAGGGTTTCTTCTACTTCTTTTATGGGTTTGAAGTGGTACTTGACTTTGACCTTGGATGGTGTTGATTTATGCTTTCTGGAATGAATATTGTAAATTGTGTAGTAGTAATGTCCAAAGATTGTTTAATTTGATATTCTTGTAGAAGAATGGATGAGATATACCAACTTTTGACTTTGACACTTTCTAGAGTTTAATTTTKCTGGAATGCATGCAGTCTCTATTTGATATATTCATTTATTGCTTTTGTCTGTTAACTGATAGTGTGTCATCGTTTTGCATATTTGTAAATGATCTCTTTGTTGAACAATTTCCTGATAACTGTATTTTCCAGTTGTTGTCTCTTTTTTGTTTTGTTTGATCTCTCAGTTTGTGGGAGAACATTCCATTTATTATTTGAGTTCTCATTTATCTGATTTGAAGATCAGACATCTCAAACAGGGCGAGGATTCTACTATCTAGATGGAGCAAAGCATTTGCCAGGTCCCAGGCTTTGAAGAAACCAAATGGAACAAAATCGGCAAGTGATACACAGGATGAGATGCTATTGAAGCAAAGGCATGCTGCTCATCATTATTTCCTTATAACTAATCTATTTCTCTTTATCCATCTCTTTTCTTTTGGCTTTCCTGTAGTTATTTACCATTATGATCATGTGCAGCATCAACGAAGTCATGGGTAATGGATCTTGGGATTCCAAAATTGATTTCATTGTGAGTGCTAAGAGGAGCCAGTTAACTTTTTTGCTATGAGCAGGTTTATGTTGAAAACATGACTTCTTATCTTTCTTGCCTTTCAGGAAGATGGGGCTACACCTCTGGATGAGAGTTCAGGAAATATCAGGTTTCACTTTTGTTTTTTGAATTTGCCATTTTTCAGCTGGCATTGATTGATTTCTTGTTTGCGGTGATTTTCTGAGCTAGTTTCTTTCTCAGGAAGTTGGAATCTCAGCCACTGAAATTGCTTACCGCATCTGCTGATGACACAAATAAGAAACCTATTTCTGGTCTTCGGTCATCTCGTATCCTTGGRTTAACTGGTTATGTGATTTTCATCTTTTGAATTGAAGACCCTTCATAGAATTAAAATTGAAAACATAGAATGAGGAATAGTTGAGAAAATGCWTAGGAAGATTTTTGCTATGTAGGAGTAAATTTCAGGTATTCATGCCAAATAAAAATATGCCCAGCTTGGGTAATTTAACTATTTATTTGACATGATTCATTTTAATTCCTGGTCTCTTTAATAGAAAGAGAGAAGTCCCTCCTTACACAGAAGCATAACGGAATGCTTCTACAAGGAGAAACAGAAAAGGGAAAATAGGTTGGGGGGGGGAGGACGTGGTTGATTTTTGTTTTGAGATTGAAAGCCTTTTGTAAAGGTGCAGTCTTCTCTTAACTTGTTAGCCAAACAAAAACTAGACTGTGGTTTCATGTGTCTTTTTCTGTATGTTAGTTCTAGTTTGTTTGTTGCCTTTACTAATCACAGAAAGCAGAGAGCGYAGGAAAGTCCTGCTTGTGGAGCAACCTTGCCAGAAATCTACTGGAAGGAGCTCCCAGGTKGGCAGA
This sequence comes from Rhazya stricta, assembly GCA_001752375.1. Lineage (NCBI taxonomy): Eukaryota > Viridiplantae > Streptophyta > Magnoliopsida > Gentianales > Apocynaceae > Rhazya > Rhazya stricta. The sequence continues at coordinate 1,966,283 of MEJB01000001.1, read as the reverse complement.
CCCACTGCTGCAGCTCAAGGCCGCCCACTGTCTGCTGATGACATACAAAAAGCAAAGATGCGTGCTCAATTTATGCAAAGCAAACATGGAAAAACTAATACAACTTCCATTGATRGCTCTTTGTTGCAGCTTGAAGATGCAAACAAGAGTACCTCTCCTCAGATCAGCATCTTGCAGTTGGCACCTAAAGCACATAATGAACATAGAGTGGAGGAACCCAAGAAGTCTGAGACTCTTCCTCTGAAAATATCTAATCTGCATGACACTTCTATAGATAACAAGACAACTTCTAATTCAGATGAACCTCCACAGAAGAAGTGCAAGAGAGTGCAAATTCGTTGGCAGACACCCCCAGGTATATTGCTGTTTATTCCTGTTGATTTATTCTTTTGGCAACTTCTCAACAGTTCTAGTTCGAAAAGAAGTAATCTGAGTTAAAGTCAACAAACCTTTATGATTTCTTGGTTAGCTCTCTGGTCAATGAGATAAATACCTCTYCTCTATCAAAATGAATTTCTTACTTTATCTGTTTTAAAAATGYATACTCTCTCAAAAGTTGTAATAGTACTTCTCAAATATTTAATACATAAARCAGCTAAGGGGCCTCTTTCATTTTTCTTCTCACCTTTGCTATTTCCTTTGTCGCTTGCATTTTGATTTAGATTCCAGCCYTCCCTTCCCRCCTGGTTTCCATCTTTGTTCATTAGTTGGTTAATYCCCCACTCAAAAAGCACAAAATAATAAGCTAGTTATGTAATGAACTCTGCTTTCTAAAATGTCTCAAGAAAAAGCAAACTTGACAGCTTTCTACATGATTGGATGCTAGTATCCTTATAACTTCTGTCTTCCTTTTTGCATAGATGTTGTAATTTAACATGGTATTAGAGCRGGAGCTCTTTGTTCAAATGCCTTGGCCACCCACTAGTKAGAAATGTGAAGCACTTATGTATTGGACATCTTATTGAAACCTAAAAGTGACTTGTTGGGTTTCTTTTTAGTGAAAATTGTAAGTCCATATGTGAGGGGATGTGTTAAATGTCGAAATTTTGCTTTTAAAAACAATTTAAACTTTCTGGTGTGTTGGGGAAATGCAAAGTACGTATTCAGAACCACTTCTTGTGATTACCAACTTGTCAAATGGTTCACATGATATTATTTTTATTGGCCCGTATTATGTTTAATCTGAAACTATATTTGTTGACTCTTCCTTACAAAAAGAACAACTTTATATATTTAGCACACTCGACTATCATATGCCATTCTTGTGTAGCGTATGTTTGGCTCCTGCACTAGCAACTTGTTACCAGTTTCAGCTCAAAGAGATTGGTCTCCAGGTTACCTACTTCGCAAAGGATTAAAGGAAAATAGCGGGGCTTGGGGCCTGCCAAGTGTAAATATAAAAAATTTCCAGTTGCCATTGTAAAGATTGGTTTTACTTCAACATCCTCCACTTGTTGATTTTTTAATYGGCATGTCATTTTCAATTTCAAGCGGAATTGTTTAAAGGGTTTGGAAACTTTTTGCTTTTGAATGTGGATTATTTCCCATTTGCATTCGCAAGTTAAACTAGCTARAGCTGCATTATCATATACAAGAAATTCTATTAGATTGTGTATCTCTTTTAATGAATTCCCCATTGACCCCGAGAAGAGCAATATTCTTTTCTGAACACTCTGTAGAGGTTAAACATACTCRAACTTGATCATTTCCAGGTAAACTTTCTACTCATAGCATTTCCCCCTCTGATAAATTGCAAAGACGGAGAGATGCAATTAAGTRTCCAATGATAAATTACCTTCATAAGTGAGAAGAAGCTGCTATGATGATAGCTGTTGATTTTTCTATATTTTTATGTGATGAGTGCAGCAAGAACTATTACCAACATCATTTTGGCTAGGAGCAGAAAGCTCAAATTTCCGAAATGCTGCTCTGTCCTGTGAAGTATAATAGGAAGGGTGATGATGGTTGATGGATGGGTTTTTAAAGTGTCCGGCTTCTTTTGAATGTAAAACAATAAGTGAATCTGATTTAAGAATTAAATCAATGGAAGGACGAGAGTGCACGGATTATATTGTTGGAAAATGATTTGTCCTTGTATATACTATTGCATGACAGTATTCCTTGTAGATTAAGACTTCGGTACCTCTTCCTTTTTGGTGCAGAAATTGCTCTCAGTGTCTCGTGGAGAGTTGGCACTGGGGAAGATAGCAAAGAAGTTGAAGTTCAGAAAAACAGAATCCATCGTGAGCCAGAAATTGTTTACAAGACGGTTCAAGAGATCCCCTCAGACCCCAGGGACCCTTGGGACCGGGAGATTGACTATGATGACACTTTAACTCCAGAGATTCCAATTGAGCAATTGCCTGATGCCGCCGAAGGTGCGGAAGCATCTGCTTGTGCTAGGGAAAATGAGGAAACTACAACTACTAGCACCAGCTCCTCTCTGCCCAGCTCATCATCCCAGAATGCTGGTGTAAGCGTGCCTGAACCAGACATGGAATTGTTGGCTGTGTTGCTTAAAAATCCAGAATTAGTGTTCGCCCTGACATCTGGTCAAGCCAGTAACTTGCCCAATGAGGAAACCATGAAGCTGCTTGATATGATAAAGGCGAATGGCTTGAGCTCTTCATCAGGTAGTTCTGTTTTAGGTGGAAACGGAAAAGCTGAGGAAAAGGTTGAAGTTTCTCTTCCATCTCCAACTCCTTCCAGCAACCCTGTAACGGTGCGTGATTTAAAACACTTTGTACAACATTTTGGGAAAATTGTGGGAATTATTCTTGTTTCTCCTCTAACATTGGCCTTCCTTCTTTCCATCACAAKTCCCGACTTTGTCCTGGCTGACTTGGATCTTAGAAGTCAGAGACGGGAATATATACCCGGCTCGAGTTTGTCTTCATGCACTAAACAGAAATAAAAACCATAATATAGCTTAAAAAGGCTAAAAATAGCAGACTTCTCATGAGTTGTGATCACGATATTCAATGATATGAGCTTTGCATGATTGATCACCATTTTCAATAAGGTCAACCTCCACTTGGATCAGAGTAAGAATGTACACTACAGTAAAAGGAAATGAAGAAGGGAACCCGTACTGTAACTTGGAAACTAAAATAGAAGAAGCTTCATCTCTAGCAATCTGGTATTATTGACTGGAGCACCCAAACAAACTAATGGAGATTTTTCCTGTATCGGTCTGAGCCCTGCAAGTATTGCGGCTATCCCGTCATAAAACTGATATAATTGCATTTTTGTTTTTTAATTTTCCCCACTTATGTTTTTGCAGACTGCGTGGAAGGCAGATTTGGCAAGAAATCCTTTTTCACGAGAGACGATGAATAACCATGAAATGCACGGCATCACTGGAAGTGTAGCTACAGCAGCAGTCCGTTCACAACAAAATATTCCGGCTAGCAGTTTGGTGCAGTCCCATATCCAGCCAACCAGACATACAGGGGTGGCCGAAAACACAGCATCAGTCCTACAATTGGCTCAACAAACGCTTAGTGGTGCTGGACGTTCACAACCTGCAGCTCACCCTCAGATTTTACCCACTACAGTTGTTCCATCACGACAGTCAGGAACTGTCGCTCAAACTGCACAGCAACTGTCGTTGCTCCAGTCGTCTCTTGGGCTACATGAACAACAGCGGTTGGCGACTGTAGCTTCTGTGTCRCGGCCGAGTGCCCACTCCTATGCATCCCATATGCAGCCAACAGCATCCGAATTACAGCTAAAAACCAACACAGGGAGAACCAATTTACTTGGGCCTGCAGCACCTGCTGTGCAGGTTGAGCCTGCCGGTATTGTTACACCATCAAGGTCTGTTGGGTTGCCATTGGCAACTACATCATCCTGGGGACGCAACCAATTGCAGCCATCTTATGTCCCAGAACCTCCAGTTTCTCATTCGTGGAGGCCTAGGCAAGCTATGGATCAAATTCCTCGTTATCAAAATAATATGAATATGAATAACTATAATTCATTTGCCGGAGGTCCCATGAGAGCTCCAATGCWACCCGGTTCTTGGGAGAGAAATGAATTTGCTGAAGAACCTGGTTTCGAATCATGGAGCCCTGAGAATAGTCCAATCAGATYACATAGGTACAATGGCCAAGGATGGAATTTCCCAGAATCTAGGGTAAACCCAGGATACAGTCATAGACCAGAAAGGCCAATATCTCGAAATCCCGGTTACCCCTCTCCKGCAGGGTATAGGGATACTGGTAAGGGTCGAAACAATAGGTGGAATGACRCGGGTAGATAAGCGATGTGAAAGCGATGGGTTATAGGCATTTTCCCTTTTGTTTTTAGTTTCTTATACAATTTTCGGCTTCCCGGTTGGTTTCCCGGTGAAGTAATTGGTCTTGACTTTTCTATCTGGGTGTCTATGCTCAGATGTGATGTGATTTATCTTTGTATTGGAATGAACTACAACTTTTAACAGGAAAAGGAATAGCAGTATCAAAACCGACTCACTCAATGTGTGAAGGTCATTTGGCCCATTAAAAGATTGAGCTCTTGAGAAGATTCCAAAGCAATTACCGCCATCCAAATAAACTTGGAGAATTGAAAAAGGCAAAACAAGAAAATGAACATATTGCTTGTTGGCATTCGGTTGCAGGAAGAAGGGACTCAAGACTTCGATAATAACTCTTCAGAACCAAGAAAGGTTCGAGTCTGAGTCGAAAAGAGGTCTTGGAGTTCGACTAAGAAACAGCGTAGAGCCAAAAGAATAACTCTTGAAAGAGACTTTTAATGGTAGACTGTAAAGAAAGAACGTGCGTCATTTTTTATTCTGGTTGCACATTCTTTAGTCGGTTTTGAAGGATTTAAGATGGTGGACGCTTTTGTGAGAATCGTGCTAAACCCAACGTTTATTATTAGTAAAAACAGCCCTTATTATTGTAACAAGTATTACTGGATTGTTTATTTTTGTTCTGAACGATCACAGATCAGTAGCTTCCTTCATCTTCCAAAATCCAAATCCACAGAATCGAAGCCGCTTATAACGATACAACAGGAGGAACTGTGCAAGAATTTAAAGAATATTTTTAGCAAAATGAGATTTAGGTTCTTTCATAATAATCTCAATCCAATTAGGAAAGCCTACGTTTCAAGAATCTCGTTGCAGGCGAACAATAGTGCTTACCCTGTACTTGGAGCTTTGAGCTCTCAATCCAACCATAATATACTCGTGTACTCTGAAAACCCTAGTTTCAAGATATGGAGAAGGTGGCACCTCGGTCATTCTCACGATCACGGCCACAGTCACCAGGACCTCCGTTCCGGCAAGGAAGGAGAGAGGATATTCCGTTTGGGACTTGCTGCGGACATTTTCTTGGCTGCCGGAAAAGCGTTGACTGGCTATCTCTCTGGTAGTACAGCTATCATCGCCGACGCAGCACACTCTGTCTCCGATGTGGTGCGTCTTTGAGCATATTCATTTCTCCATTTTCAGTTCCTTGAGTCTTAATATATTAGATTAATCATGTTTGTATGTGATGTTTTAGGTTCTCAGTGGCGTGGCATTGCTGTCATTTAAAGCTGCCAGAGTTCCGAAGGACAAAGAACATCCATATGGTTACTTTTGATCTGTATTTACAGGCTACTCCATTTCATCTTGTATTTGTGCGCATATATTTCTGTACCTTATTGTCCCTCCGTCCTATCTATTACTCTATAATCTTTTTCCCTTCTACTCAATAAACTAGTAARCAAACTAGAAATGGACTTCAAAGATAGTTCAAAGCTTAATTCTGTTACTGATTTGCGTTGTGGAAATCTGGCTCTTGATGAAGTTTAGGGTTCCTTGGATGAAATAGGCGACTTGTGAGTCAAGGATATGAAGTTTCTGTAATACTAGCTGTCCTTGTGCCCATGAAAATCATACTGACTTTTTGAAAGTCTTGAGCTTATGTTTGCACTTCTGATAAAATATTCTTGATCTTACTCTTGATCTTTTAGCTATCCAATGGGAATCATTTCTGAAAAGAATTACAACTTTGGGAGTGCTGGGATTTTGTGAGTTGCGGCTTGGTCATTCTTCTACATTGTAGGATTGATTTTGCTCTTTGCCTTTTAGGACATGGAAAATTTGAGACTCTTGGAGCACTTGGAATTTCGGGTGTGCTTTTGGCTACTGGTGGAGGTATCGCATGGCATGCTATAGATGTTTTCATGGTACAATTTCTTATTTCTGTTCATAGTCCTCCTAAGCCTCGGATGCTGCTTGGAATTTTTATCTTTGAGCTAAAGGGTAAATTTTTCCAACTGTGGGATCAGGGACAGTTTCAATATACGCTTGTTCATTCATAGCAGTAATTATGATCTAATATTTTTTCGTTGTTCCCCTTTGACTTTACTTTGCATATGCGATTTTAGGGAGTGTTGTCAGCAGCTCCGGAGATGGTAAATCAATTGGCTCATGAGCATATGAATGGACATCGTCACGAGGGATATAACCATGGAATGGATATGGAGCATCCTGTCTTAGCTTTGAGCATGACTATAGTGTCTATAGGTATTAAAGAAGGGTATGCAAGCAACCCAATGGACATGATATTTCTCATTTGGATAACTCATAAGAAGTCATTTTCTTGCATTGCTCATTGATCTGGCATTTCCTTCTGATGTCATGAATTGCACTACTTTCATCCATAGTTGGATGGCGGAATTTCTAAAATATCTCAGACAAGAAATACGAGGTATTTACAATTTTCTTTACATGCTAGACCTTGTAAAAGGAAAACCAGCCACCTCGTCACATAAAAAACCATTTGAAGTCAGGACAAGGATGCTCTTGGTTTACCCTCACTCGTGAATTGTATTGTACTACTTGTATAGGCGTACTCTATGTACTCTGAATGGATTAACTTGAGTACATGCAATTTTAATGCACTACTAGAACATAAGAAGAAACTGTTCAAAATCTTTTAATAATTTACTTTCTTGCACTGCCATGTTCTTTTAAGCGGGTTTGTTTAGTAATGAGATTTTTCTCTTCGAAAATATGTCTTCAGTTGAATTGTTACAACTGGATTTTATTTACCTTTCCTGGATGAACTCGAAATTTGATTTGGATATCCAAGGAAAGATGGGAGGCTGAAGAAGTGCTTCAGTTTATTTGAGGGCTAATAAGAGTGTAGCTCAAGCATTGAACAACCTTACCTGTGATCTATTGGTCACAGGTTTGAGTCAACAAAGGGGAAGGTGGGGAACCACTGTCAATCCTCTTTAGTTTGGTAGAGAGAGATCGAGACGGACAAAGAAGAGAGAATATGTTATCAGKCTGATTTTTCCTTGTTATTGAGCAGAATCTTGGTTAATAGTKWTTGTACTCTCATGGTTTTTCTGTYTCTCAATTCTATCATCTTTATCAATATGTTAYCTGTTTTTCTCTATTTTCAAGGTTATACTGGATTACAAAGAGCGCTGGGGAAAGGGCAGGCAGTGGACTGATGAAAGCCAATGCTTGGCATCATCGTGCAGATGCTGTTTCATCGATAGTTGCTCTTATAGGGGTTGGTAATAACTTTTCTCTGATTATTGATGTCAGTGCTCTTTTATTGTATCCAGTTGATCTACATCCTGTTGTCATTTGCTTCATGCAATGCTTCTCTAGGCAAGGCGAGAAATTTCAAATTCCTTAACTGAAATTTCCAACTTCTTATCTGTCTAATATGGAATGGATTTATGTGTGTTATTGGATGAATATCGATTATCTGTTGCATGATTAGGTGGGTCAATACTTGGATTGAGATTTGTGGATCCTCTTGCTGGACTTGTTGTCTCTGGTATGATCATAAAAGCTGGACTTGAAACTGGTTATCAGAGGTAATTTCTGAAGCTTCTTTTTATCTCTTTATTTTGTTAATCATTTTGTTGCATTCTGTTATATTTCTCTTRCTTGGTCCACTGATAAATACTGCTAAATCTGAAAATGAGCTTAATTTACTTGCCTCTTGAGCACATTGAATGGAAGATAGTGCTGAACCACTTACTCTGAAGTATCTGTGGACCTGATTAGTTTTATCATATTTTGTCCTTGGTTGGTTTGCTTTTTGAATCCGTGGGTTGAACCTATAGCAGTAGAAAAGTAGATGTAACTTGTTACGGTTGGATCTTTTGCCTGTTGGTTGAGGACTAGAATATTGAGGTATTAGCAGTTCTAATATGGCAAAATAAGTTCATTTTCAGTATGCATGTCTCTAGTCTTTAGTTGGCAATGATTCTTAGCTGTATTATTTTTAAAATTAGACCCTTCTACTGAACTTGTTTGAGATGAGTTGCAAATCCTTTGCAATTGAAAATTTTAGGTTCTGTTGCAACGACTGAGCATGTCCTCTTTAATATTAACTGCTTTTCATTTTTTTTATTATAGAAGCTCAAGATAACAATTTGCTATGTCAGGAATTTACTGTAGTTGCATACACTAGCAGCTAAAATTTCTCTGCAATCAATTTTATCAAGTATTATATTGTTAACTTCTGGCGCACTTACTTCTAAAATTTATCAAGAAAAGATAGAGGGAAGGGGGGGGGGGGGAGAGAAGAGAGAGAAGTAAAAATTTGTTGTTGACTTCTTGGCTTGATGGATTTATGAATAAGGAAATATCTACTTCTTGAGGGCAAAAATGATTTCAAAGTCTTGCTGATTTTCCATCTATAACTCATGATAAATTATTTCAGTGTCTTGGAACTGGTCGATGCTGCTATACCATCACAACACATGGAACCGTATCGACAAACTATATTACGAGTTGAGGGAGTTAAGGCAAGTAAATCCTACTAACTGTGTAAATCTAATTTGGTTATTTGAACAATATAGGTCTCGAGACACCAGTTAATATTTGTCGTAAGTTCCTTGTTCTGAAAAAGATAAAGTTATTCCCGCTTAAATTTACATGGATCTCGTATGTACGGGCATTTCGACAGTTATTTTAGTCCCTTCTTCTCCAGTTGACAGCGTCTCTGMCTCTTTCACTGTTTATTACAATATTCTTCCCTTTGAAGCCTCTAGACATATATGCTTCGAACTCAGATTATCCTGGAACTTGCTAGCATGGAATGGGTTTCCTTTCAGGAACATGTTAAGGTTGGTTAAGTACTTAAGTCATCGCCCATATGCAATTGCAATGTCATTTTATCAAAATGGGGCACCTAGACGCTCAAGACTTGCATAGATGTTTTGATTTGTATTTTACAGTTTGTGAGTTATTTGTTCTTTAAAGACCTAAGCTTACRTTCTTCCTCAGCAGGCAAAAGAACTGTATTGAATCACATACCACTGAGMACTGCATTTCCTGKCAAAAGCTCGTTGCAAGATACAAATGCTGCATTATCCTCTTATTTTTATCTTTTTATTTATGATTTTATGGTTGGCATGAATTTCACATATACTTTTGGTCAAGGAACTGATTTTCATAATTTCCCCTGTCTAATTAGGACAATAGGAGGTATTTTTTATTTTTTATCCCATGTGCTGCTTCAACAAATTAATTTTCAGATAATTATGTCACCGAAGTGTTGCTAAGTCATCTCAGATGCATGCTAAAGAATTGGTTTAGTATTTGATTGTAGCTGTAGAATATTTGCGTCTTTTCTCTTATGTTAATGTATGTCAACATCTCATTTAATCAATAGAAAGAAAGTATGATTGGTAAAATTGACATGTCCCTGTTCTAAGTTGCTTTCCACTTCTGACTTTAGCTTAAGMAATGCTGTTTTTCAGAAGCTACCATGGAGGTGTTTTTCTAAGTAGCTTTTACTCGTGATAATGTTGGAAAGTAAAAATATTTTATTAAGTTCTAAAACAGGCTTAAAAAAGCATCAGCAACAGAGAACAGGCCATAGTGATTTAAGTTATTTAATTTTACACCGTGCTGTCATCTTTCTGTTTTATGACTGTTCAATTATTTGACTTTATGCTTAGAGTTCTTAAATGGATTTCTGCAGGGATGCAATCATTTGAGAGGGCGGAGAGCTGGTTCTTTTCTGTATCTTGATGTAAATGTTGAGGTTGGCCACTTTTGCCCCTGATGCATTGTACAACAGTATTACTATAATATCTCAACTCTTTTTCAAATCTGACAATGCTTTGACCTCTAAAATCATTAATAATAATTAGCTTTCTTTTGCAGGTTGATCCGTTCTCTAGTGTTAGTGCTGCCCATGACATAGGTGAATATGTTCGACGTGAAATTCACCAGTCTCATCCTGAAATAGCTGAAGTCTTTGTGCATATTGGTAAAAACTTTCTGCTAATGAGTCCGATTTAATATTAAATGGAGAAATATAAAATGCTCTTCTTATATTTTATCTGAAAAAATAAAAATTAGAAAGAGAAAAGAACATCCAGATTAGGCATCTGATTCACATATTCAGTGCTGTTTTTGCTTGAGGCTTCTGTGGATTGCGGTGACTAAAAATTATAAAATACTTGCGCTTGCCCCCCAGCTATTTGCGGCTAGCTTCCTGAATTCTGGATAAGTTTTAATTTTCACTTTTGAACTAAATAGAGTGATTACCCACCAACATTCTCCCAAGAGTCTTGTTTAGCAGTCGTGAATGGTAAACTTGATTGTCTTCTGCTGCASTACATTTTCAAGCCACTTTCCTTATTGCTCTGCAATGTGCTTTTGGTAAGCAAAAAATCTTCGAGCTACCTTGTATTTCCACAGTCGGKCACAATCCAAAAGAGAAACAAAATTAAGCAGCTTTATGTGGTCATGTACGAGCATTGCCTGGGAGGGGCTTTGAAACTTAATTCCGAAGTTTTGCTTGTTCTGAAAAAGTTCTAGCAGCTTCTTAGTGTGATGTGATGCATTGCCATAGGCTTTGATGGTAGGCGATTGTAGTTGCATCTACTTGCTTTTAAAATGTCAATATCTGTTAATTGGAAAAAATTGCTGTAACTTTAGTAGAAGAACATATTTTGATATTTTTCACTGTCATTTACTGCTAAGTGCGGATGCAAGGTGTCATTTGACTTCCCACTTTTATACTCATTTCCATAGAGCCTTCGACTTCCCGTATTCAATCTATCCGTGCTGAAACAGAGCACAATCGAAATGCTCAGATGACTGGTCATGAAAATGCAACTGTCTCTTTGGAGCCAACAGATATTGAAGATGATGTCACCAATATCTTATCATCAGAATTTTCTGAGGTATATCCGTGTTTTCTTGCTGGGGTTCTTTAAGGGGTGCAAGTTATATTTGCTTAAGACCCACAATTTAGAGATTGACATTAAGATGTTTGCAACTTGCAGTAGGCTCAGATAACAATTTCCTTTTTGTATTTCAGAAAATCGAAATTGACTTTTTTGGATTTCAGAAAATCGAAATTGAGCGGACTACCCGTCATGTTTTGCAAGGGCAGATTTTACTTCAGATTGAGGTTTCYATGCCACCAAACATTTTAATTAGGTAAAGTTAAAAATTGACCTCTTRTASATCATCACTAGTTGCTTTTGACTAATCCTTCCTCATTTACTATGGGTTGGTGRTTTCTGCTTTCATTACCAGTGATGCCATAGAAGTTGCAGACAAGGCAGGGAAACGAATCATGGAGGTAGTCCCGGACAATGTACGTGTCTCTATGCAGCTACGTCTTTCTCGTGCAATGCCAGACTTCAACACTGGAATTGGCTCAAGGCYATAAAGATGGCAGCACATACATAATTCATCACATACTGGTCCGGAGATTCTGGGCATTTTCTAGTTCTGTAGTATATCTAACTTCAAAGTAGAACAGAGAATATGTGGTTGTGGCGATGCACAACTCTGATGATAGTGATTTTCCCGCGCAAGGCAAGCAGATATCTGTGTACATCTCAAGCTTCACCAATTRCAGCACAAATAATGAGATTTTAGCCTTTTAAGAGGCTTTGAGACGCTTCCTGTTTGGGGCTTTGTTGCAGTTGTAGTTCCCCACCAATCCTACAAGGAGAGAAGGGTTTTCTAACCACTCAACTTTGTCCTGTGAAATTTCTGACAAATTCCTTTGTCGTTGTACGGGATCTTCTTTTCAATGTTTACATTTTTATCCCTTAATTTTTGCAGAATGATTGTTCTCTGCTAGCTTTAGCGATGATCTAAAACCCCAATAACTCCATCACTGATACAAACAGGCCATAAATCTTTAGGCATCTATCTCATCCCACCTCCCCACCTCTGCCCCCAGCAAAAATGAGTTCATTTAACACTCAGCGAAAATTGCCAGAAAGGAAAAAAAAACGTTAAACTTCAGAAGTCAAAAAACTAAAGAAAAAGATAATTTTTTGTTGGATTAAGGAGATGTTTTTGGTAAGAATTTTTATATAGATAATACCAAAATGGCTTTAATGCATTTTGTTGCCCAAAAAAAAAAAAAAAAAAAGAAGAGAAAAGAAGAGAAAACATGAGAAATATAGATAGATATATCCGAAGATAATTGGAACAGGCTGAAGGACCATTGATCAGATAATTGTAGCCTGGAAGAATTTTTGGATCGACATATTTTATCATTCCGATCTCCCAATCCTCATCTCAATGGTTTCTCGGAGTCCCATTATTATCTTAATGATCAGACAATTGCATGCACACATACATAAATCCAGAGAGGAGGAGGAGGAGGAGGAGGAGAAGAAGAAGAAGAAGAAGAATAGGCTCAGAAGGATCCATTGGTTTTCTTAATCACAAGGGAAATGAATTCCCTCATAAAATAGGTAGTTTGCAACATCACGGCCTTTCTTCGACAATCTTTATAACTAGCAACAGCACAAACAMGCAGACAGAAATTTTAAAAGAAACACACCGGGAGAAATAGAGGGAGTCGARCCGTTTGGTGTAGAAACCTAAGACGGATAAGACGATCTTTCTGTGAATTCAGGCTCATTTATATAGAGGAAGCCATCGCAATTASGGCTAGGGTTTCTGGTACTTGGTTGCTGCACCTTTAAGCGGCGTTTGTTTGTCCTCACCAAAATACCACTTTCTTATAGTTACGCTTTCTCAGAGACAGGTCCATGGGCTTTCGTTCTCSCTTGTCTCTTCGCTCAGGCCCATGGACTATTTTTCACTATTCTGGGCTTCATGATAAAAGTAACAAACCGGCCAACTTCGCTCGCATTGGGCTGTATTTGAAGGGAGAGCGGGTGGGGGAGGGGGAGAGGGAGAGAGTCGAAGTAAAAGAGGGAAAAAAAAAAAAAGGAAAAAAAAAGAAATGTCCTTTGTTTTGACTCTTGTTTCCACTTTGATGCAACATTAGGGGGAAAGGAAAAAAGGCAGACACCAAAATGACCTTTGGAGTTTTGATCTTTCTGGAATAAAGGAACTGTAGCAAATTTGCATACCGTTTACCTAAAGAGCTATAGAAAAGAACCGAACATCAAGAAGGCTGGAGCCCATATTTCTATCTAGTAATTGGAGAAATTAAGGAAGATGCATCTGATTCTCTGAAAGAAAGGCTTATTTCATGAGTTGCATGGAGGTAGACGAATAAGGGGAGTAACTTCACTTTATAAAGCATAAAGGGTTTCCCCTTATACCAAATTTCTTCCCATATTTTACTTTCCTTTCAGGTGCATGTAATCTGTGAAACTTGGTTTCTTCGTTTTGCTTTGTTCTGATCTCCCTAATTCTCAGCTGCAGCAATTACCATGAAGACATATACTTGTGTTCTCAAACATCCCATAGGGACTTTTCTGTTGCCGGCTCCCCCTGTGAAAGTTGTTGGTGAAAAGGAGGCATTACCTGCATTCGGTGTTGGCTCAAAGCTTCTAGCTCCAGTCTTTGTTGCTGCTGCTGTTGTTGTTCATGAAGGTTTTGGTTTCTCGATCCTCCAATCCCCAAGAAATCGACGGTCATTACATCAGTGCCATTTCCTCGCACCCTTGAAGGTCCCATAGTGGGACTCCTGTTCATAGAACTTCTTCCCCGTACGAGGTCATGATGTTCATTATCGTCGCGTTCAATATTCTTCATGAAGGCAGCTGCAGGGTTTTGTTCACCACCCATTAGCATTCCACCGAACATGCCCAGATCATTCACGGGTGAATTCCCAGTTCCAGAGTCGAACAGCTGGTTCACTTCTTGTGGACTTTTCTGGAAGAGCTGTGGATGAACGAATCCTCCATTAATTCCTACCAAAGCTGTTTGGTCAGTTGGTTGTGCTTGGAAGGTCTCGTATGCATTGTTGTGCGGTTGCATCGAACCATAGGGTTTTGCTGTTTTCGGTCCAGAAAGTTGATCGGGACCCGCCATGCTACTAACAAAGCTCTTCTGCATCATCGGAGAATTAATAGTGTTGCTCGCCGATGCGCCCATTTGGGCTGCTTTCTGCAACAATGCAGTTGCGGACATGTGAGCCGTTCCAGAAAGTGGACTTCCATTTTTTCCGTCTTGGAGATAGTTAAAGCTCGAGGGGCTATTAGAACTCAGCTGAAGGCCTGATGATGATGAAGTTATGCTCCTCGGACTACCAAAAAGGGTTCCTGAGGAGCTCGAAAACATGCCACCTACCATGTTCATGGGCTTGAAGGGAATTGGCACGAGTTCTTGAGGGAGTGATTTGAKTGGGTTTTTGGGATCAAAATTGTTGAATTCTGATAGTCCCATGGATGCTTGTGCATTATTGTTCATGGGCATGGCGGACATGAACTCAGGCATTTGACCTTGCAAGTTTGGTCCCATGCTGTTCATAAGGCCTTGATTTACCTTGTTGTTCTCTTCAGCCAGTGCATCACAGAAAGCCCTGTGAGTGATAAAGCTGTCTCTCCTGCACCATAATTCACAAAGAATTTCTGTTAAAACCCAAACGTACATTTATTAAACACACACGTGAATAAACAGATACACTTTTTTGAGTCCGCCTTTACACCAATCAAATTTGGTTAAATAAATTGATATAGATTCAGTCAACAAAAAACAAATAAAGAAATAAACAGATATAAACATTTATTGCTGCTAAATCTTGTCAAAAGCAAAAGAATGATATTGCTAAATTCAACCTGGAGTTAAAGAATGATCTTAAACTCTTCTACAAGGGTATCAAATTTGGTGCATTTTTTCTAATGAAATATGAACTGATTTTTCTCACCTTGAGAATATGGTCCCACAATCACATTTGTATTCCCTGGTGCCGCAAGTCTTTTGATGAGCCTTCCAGTCGGATTGCACAGCATATTTCTTCGAACACTTATCACATTTCCATTTTTTCTCCCCATGTTTCCGGCTATAATGCTTCTTGATACCTGTAAGATCCCCCAATGCGCGAGCAGGGTTATGGTGAACACACGAGGGCTCGGGACATATATAGACACGCTTCCTCACCTCCGTGCTTGTTCTCTGCCTGAGCTTCCAAGGAAGATTATGACCTCTCCTATGCAATTGCAGGTTTTGGTCCCTCTGGAATCCCTTGTTGCAAATCTCACAAACAAATCTGTTCGTTGCCATGAGTGTCGTTGGTGAGAGCGCAATGACCTCTGCAGTTGGGTCTACGCCGCGAGAAGATAAAGTTAAACGCAGCCTCAATTAAGCTGTACTACAAAACTCTAGCAAGTTTAAGATAAGCTCGCAAGAAACATTTTTAATACTAATTCTACACATGTACTTGATTGAATTAAACAGTCTACTAGTATATTCATGAATCATAATCAGCGAGGCAAAAAGGTTTTACTAGTTAAATACAATAAAGAAAAATGCAATCAAGCACAGTGTAAAGCAATTATTGTTATGTCCCTAGCAATTATTGAACACATTGGAACATCATCGATCAAAGATTATRGCATTTGCTTTCATTCTTAGTAGAATACAATTTTTCTTGCAAAGTTTCAGAGATGAACTGATTCCACCTTGACTGACATATTGATGTCCGATGAAAAAGCTCACGAATATAATGGTGTATCCATTATCAACATCGTATCTCGTGTTATATATGTAGAAATATGTGATCTTCCTTATGTAGCTAAATTACATGACTCCAAATATTTATAGTCCGATGTAGATGTTGCATTCTGGAAGAGGAATTAAGTACTAGGGAAAGTGATAATACATCTSGAGCAATCGAAATTGAATTCTGCAAGATAAACAGGTGATGACCAACTAGTTTCACCTGGACMGGATTTCTATGAGGTTCAACTATTAAAAGAAACATAAATAGGAGATGGGCGGGCGAAATTACCTGGAGTTCCGGGCAAATTCCTTTTCTTCTTGGTTGGCTGCTGTTGTGGCTGTTGGGAGCTTGAGCCATTGCTATTAGTTGCAGCACTTGAAGTTGTGAAGATTGAGGGATGTGACTGACTTTGCAGATGTTGAGGTTTCTTTTCTTGATGCTGCTGTACTTCTTCTCCAGTATTTCCTGAAGAGAAGCTCCCCTCATCACCTGTAAGGTTTGACATCAGATAAAAAATGTAAGGAGATAGTTATAGAAGTCTGTTTTTTTTCTGTCTTTTCCTTGTTTAAAGGATTGTATATATTGTTTCTTTCTCTCTTTGTTAACGTAGTTGGTGTAATCAAAACGGGGCTTGTTTTTTGGGGAACACAAAATCAGGAATCTGTTCTAGCAGGAGGAAGACAAAAACCAGGTAATTCTCCTCTATTTCTGGTGAAGGCTGAAGACTTGCTGGCTTATGAAGAGAACATACGAACTTAGTTTTCTTTGGCTTATATTATATATACAGTACTGATAAGAAACAATGATAGGGAAAGGCCCCTAACTTTATTGATAATAATTATTCAACTATATTATACACCAGAACCCACCCCACCCCCTGCCCCTATCACCCCACGCCCTTCCCAATCCACCTTAAAACTGAAATATACACTTCCTTTTATGACTTTGTTCTTGTGAATTAGTGCAACTGTACTGTCCATATTCTAATTCTTCTCTTCCTGCTGCTGCTAAATATCTTGCGACTCGCCTAGGTGACATATTCTCATCTTTTGGACCTTACTTGGATCAATTATCTTATACATGATTAATGTTTGTAGATGTCTGAAAGAGATAAATGTATTTTAGAGACAAAAGAAAAGTAAAACCAAATCTGCTCCTTGTCCATGCTCATGACAAATATTTTGGTTCTTGATGAACTGGAAAAATTTCAGTTAATAGTTTATTGGTTTTTTTATCGAAACAAAGCTTCAATATTACTAGTTTCTGTCACGATGTTTCTCTCTATATATATTCGTGTTCCCAGAATTCAAATGCTATTAGCAAAAAGGCAGATTAAACTGTGTTGAAAAGTATATAGAAACAGAAAGTGGTGAATGCAGCCGAATTCTTTCTGTYCTACTTGATTCCATCGATGGAAACAACCAAATTACTGAGTATTGTTTGTTTCAAAATGGCAMATCMAAATGAGTATATCATATCAAAGATGCTTTTGCCTCGTCACAATGTTGTTGCTAAGTTGCAGGTTGGAAGATTAATTGGCCCTAATTGACTAATCACAGAATTTAGAACAAGAAATACGACAGGAATCTACTACTAGAGATGAACATGAACTCATACTGATATTTTCAGTTTCTGATCCATCACAAGAAGCCGAGAAACATTCTTGAGTTTGATTGATACCTATGATTCATCAAAGCTTGTTCAATCTGGTAAAAATAGACAAAATTGAACAGGATTATTGAGTACTGTTGAGAACAGAGACAACAATTATTGAGTACGATACAGGAAAAACAATTCATGTTACTCAGCGTAGAGGACCGACAGCATGTTCTCACGGCCTCTCTACCCTCCCCAGCATTTCTTTTTCAATGAAAAGACAAATTCCATCTTTATACTTACATTAAAACAGTGAAAAAAGGGGTTCTACAATAATCAAGAACTCATCTTCATGGCCAGCATTTTTCACATTTCACAGAAAAAAAAAAAAAGAAAAAAGAAAAAGGGTCCGGCTAAATATTGGAAACAACAAGAAGACAGGAGTCAGAATAATCAAACATATGCAAAGCTCTAAATTTGGAGTCAAGAATATTAGGGTTCTTCAGAATGAAGAGCATTTGTAATATTCCATGATCAAAGTTTGATTAGTTTAATGTCATTAGAAACAAAAGTTTCACCTGGGTTTTACCGATGAAGATCGATGTTTTTGATGTAGCCATGTTAGCACAGTAATGTAATGACAGATATGTAGAAACACAATAGATTCATATATTTTCATCATCAAAAACTGGAAAAAAATCATTTAGATGACAGATACTTGAGACAAGGCCATTAGCAAATGGACATAAACTGAGGAACCTTTTGGATAAAACCAACAAAAAGGACGGCCACCCATTTCTGAATTTTTGTCTAGGTGAAAATGATGTATCAATATTTTATTTTATTAAAAAAAAGAGAATAAAATGATTAACTAATTTTTGATTTAGACATTTTTTTTGTTTAATTTAATGAAAATATGAGAAAGTTATAAATCTTCTAACGTTATTTTTAATTAAATTAATAGATAGATCTTTTTATATATGTGGTGCTCGAATCGATTCGATGTACTATTAAAAAATTTCAAATCATAAAAATAAATATATATTAAAAAATTTCTAGGCCGAATTATTATATCAACATTGTTTTGCCGTGGTYGGTATCAATTAGATGTCGTAACGGAATTCCATCAACCAGTATTTCTTTTTCAATGTTATTTAAAATATTACGTAATTACTAATTATTTTATAAATTAATAATCAAAATGTGTGGCTGTGGGCCCTATAAGAGAAAATGCATAGATTGGCCGTTAGAAATGATCTTTCCTCCGTTCCTATTGCTTGTCCAACTGGCATTATTCTCATAAATAATAATTACTTCAAATTAAACAGTTTCTTACATTTACCATAGTTAATCTATGAACGCTATTTTTCATTTTTACTTATCCTCCATTCATAAATAATTGAAAATATGATTAAAAGACACAAATAAATTCAATCGTGTATTGATAAGAGAATAATTAAATCAAAGCGAAATATACTTATTAGATCAGGAACGAAAGAGCTCTAGATCAAATTTTTTTTTTATAATTATCGAGTGATTTAATAAAAGCATTTCATTAACCCAGAATCCAAAATGGTTCCTCCATGGAGAAACTAAACTTAGGGACAYAGTTGATTTTACTTTATTGACGATGATCGATGAAGGAGAGGAAAAGAAAGGGGGTTCGGGTGTCGAGTCTACTTTTCTTTCAGTCATACATATATATATATATATATAATCAGAGACCTTTTGACTAGGAGAAACTTTATCAAGAAAAGGGTGACAAATCCAAAAAGGAAAATTTCCCGSAACAGTCCGCTTTATTTAATCATTGTCGTCATCATCACCGTTCACCACTGTCCTTACATAAGGTAGGGCTTATCGATGAGACAATTCCCAGATCGGAGCTGATACCAACTTGTCGGAAATATGCTCTGCAACATTTTGTTCCGGCAACTTAAACCTTTGTTCCCACTGCCATTCATCTACTACATTATTAAATAAATCTCACTATTTGCCTTTACAAATCACAGTTATTTATCTAAGAACCAAAACCGGTAATAATGGGATTCGTTTGGAGGGAGCCGTATAAATAAAACTAAGAAAAGAAGATCTGACTGACTTGAGAAGATGATCTTCAGAGTCTTTCCAAGGAAGGCCCCACATAAAGAAGAAACCCCCCATAATTATATATATAGAGAGACAGTATGCCCTTCGGCTTCACTTGCATCTTCAATCCAAGTTGAACCCGAGGATTGTCTGGGCCTTAGGTGTTAGCCTTGCTCAAAACCCAGTAAGAATAATTGGGCTACAATAATGTTAAAGTTTGTAYTTTTAATGTCCAATGACTATTTAAGTTTTCATGAAAGCCCATTTAAGTTGCTTGACCAGTGACGAAAGGCCCATTAGACCCACGGAGATATAAACCTTGGCTTTCCCATGAAAATAGAAAAAGAATCTGAAAGTTCATTCCACGTAGTGTTAAGTGTTAAGGTTCCTATCGAAAGGTTGGGATTTAATTTTTATCAAATGCAGATAAATAATAAAATATCATATGATTTAACTGATATATTTTCGTGCATTTTTTGAGTCAAATTAATTCAACAAAATATTTGGATGTCGATGCTTAAAAAAAAAAAAACTAAGAAATATGCATGTAAATACTTTTTTTTCAATTACTTATAACTTAATATTAACTAAAAAAAACGTGATTTAATGGTGGATAAACGATAAAAGCAGGCCCTTATTATAATTCAGATAGCGAGGCTTTCACTAATTTTATCCTCTTCTCACAATTAAACCACATTTTGTTCCAAATCAAAGAAGCAGGCAAGCAGCATAAGCTGGTTTTGTTAGGGCTTGGGTTTGCCATTCTTCTTCGATTTTGGTGGAGTTACTGGTGGTCTCAAAACTACATTCCGTAAGTTCTTCCTTTCTTATTTTCTTCTCTATTAAGTTAAAATTCTGTACTCATTAAGCTATTTGCAGGTAATTGAATAAATTTTGTGCTCTTTAGCGTTTTAAACCGAGAATTTTTATGCATTTATTTCTGGTGAATTAGATATTTTTAGTTGTCAGTTAAAGCTCAAAAGCTAGAAAGTGATTGAGATCAGTCCATGAAAATGAAGGAAGGGGATTTATTGTTAAATCACCACTCCTTCATTACTCTCRCAAATTCATGTCAGAACTCTCGACCTTCTGTTGCTTTTGCCGTTTGAATTTCTGATTCCATCGTTGACGGGGAGGAAATAATTAGATAAGTTTGTCCACTGTCCAGAGACCATTTTCGCATCTAATCATTTTCCGGAAATCCACCTGATTGGAAGGGGCTGATTTGCTTCATCTTACGGAGCATTGCATAATCATTCTGTTTTCTTTTTTTCTTCTTCTTCTTTTCTCTCTCTTTCTCACCATTTCTATCCGAACAATGCCTAAATCTGTAACCGCGGTTTAGCCTCTTTTTGCCGGGTGCAGTTTTGGACTGCGGTASTTGAGAGCTCGAGATACATAGTGGAGTGAATCTTTGAACTTCGGAAGGAGGGAGACGAAGACAAGTTTTATTTATTTATTTWTTTATTATTTATTACGAAAACAAGTTTTATGAGATTCTTTATTATTGGGGAAGGAAGATAAATGGGCCCTCTTCTTCAGGTTCTGATAAATGTCACTCTTGGATGGGGCTATAACTTTATTATAGTCCTTCCAAACCCAAAAGGCCAGTCATCATACCAAATACTACTGGCAGTCCATAAGAAACTAGCAACCCAAAATCTTGCAAAAGGTGTTTCATCAAATTCCTCAAAGGAAAAAAAAAAAAAAAAAAAAGATCTCAGAAAAATTGGCATTGTGTATTTTGACCTCGTTGATAACATGTATTTTCGCCTTCCAATAACCTAGAAGTTACATCACGCATGCTTGGATTAATATAATGTATAGACAAGTATTTGATGGCATGCACAAGAACTATGCACCAACTTGACATACACTCGTTCTAGAAATATAAACCATCCCTAACAGATAAAAGCAGTCAGGTACAAAGGTTGAAATGAATAAGAAATACTAGGAAAAGGAAGCAATGCCATTGGCATATTATGAAAGCAGAACTTTTGTTTGAGAAAAAAWACAAAGCAGCATAAGTAAAAGGTTTCTATGTTTTACATTTTTAGGTTTATTTTAATGTTGGTCCTTACCTATACAGTCCTAAAGTCCCCTATTTAAAATATCTCATGAGATCAGATGCCTCGTTAAAGTAAAGCAGAACAGTTATGATGTAGTGGAGAATCTCAAGTAAAGTTGGACAATGGCCTTTAAAGAAGAGAAT
Organism: Rhazya stricta; assembly: GCA_001752375.1. Classification (NCBI taxonomy): domain Eukaryota; kingdom Viridiplantae; phylum Streptophyta; class Magnoliopsida; order Gentianales; family Apocynaceae; genus Rhazya; species Rhazya stricta. Next base: position 1,944,515 of record MEJB01000001.1, on the reverse strand, counting down.
TAACAGAGAATGAAAGATTGTGTTAAGGCCCTAAAAAACCTTTAGCAAAACTCCAAGGATTTTAATCCCCTTTCAGGAATGATGGACCTAACATCCATTAGTCATATTGCACTAATTGGTGTGGGGTACTTGATTATACAAATCTTAAATGGTCCAGTCATTCATCCTTCCTGTTACAGAAACATATTAGCAAGACCAATTTAATTTACACACCATGACCTATATAGATCTTTTACATAAACATATCTAATCTAACATCTAATGAAATTTCTTTAATTGCTTTTGTTTTAGTCAATTGATATACAAGAGCTTGTAAATTTTTACACCTACCAACTTGTGGATATGAACTGCTTTTCTAGTACCTATCATATACTACCGGTGTCCCATCATTAACCCTGTGAAAACGTTCCAGGAAAATGATCTTATCATCTTGGGTTGGTTCGGTGATGATCATAGTAAAGAAGACATATTATGGAAACTCAAAGACAAGCTTTAAGTCTTTCAAGGTATTCTTTCTTTCTATTCTTTTTCCTTAGTGCTCCCACTTAATAAATCTAGAAACATCTGTTTTTTGTTAATTAATCTGGACCACTTTCTGCAGAGTGATTTCAGAAGTAAAACTAAATTCGAAAACTAAGCAACCTTTTCAAGGTAGTAATTATAATCAAGGAATATCATTCTAATGATATATAAGTCAATATTGAACAGTGAATAGGACAACATTATTTTACTCTGAATGTGTGACAATGCTACATCTATTTGGTGTTTTGATGTTTGTTTTGTATATACTTCTGCACAACTTACCGTGATGTGAGACCCTCCTCTTGCTCYTTATTTCACTTCCTCCTTTTTTATCTTTTTGGTTTTTGAACTTCTTTTAACTTATGGTATCATCCGAGAGGACTCTTTGCCCTGCTCTTTGGATATTATGGTGAAATACACAAAAATGACGAATGAAATAAATAAATCCAAGTTAGGAAGTATAACAGAATACTTAGTTCCCCCGGGGAGTTTTCTTATACTGGATTCTGGTGGATTCTCAATAGACAAGCAAACAGTTGACATAGTTTCTGGTTCTCTTCTGGTTTTCCTTTTTCCCTTTTTTTTTTTTTTTTGGGGTACGTGGAGTGGGGGAAGAATACCAGTTGCAAGGGAAAATTTCCCTCAATGAAAGCTAAGTGATCAATATATCTTCAAATTTGGTTTTAAAGAAAAAAATCACTACAAGATTAATCGGCTAATAGGAAACTCATGATTTCAAATTGTTCTACCTACCACTAATAATGTCTTAATAAATAAATAAACTGAAAGGACGATGATTTGGTTAATATTCTCTCCACCTGTTTCTTTTTATGGTTTTGTAATTTAATTACCAATATTCCACGTTTGGGACGATGAGATKGGCCAAAGAATAAGCATCTAATGGCTTTATATGTAGCAAGAGTGASAAAAAATYTATGTTTCACAAATAACTAAAATGGTCCCCTTTTGAACCTWTAGCTGAGAGCCTGAAACAAATCACAAGACATCATTTGGGTTATGTGAGTGCTGTRAAGGTTAGTCAAGCKCAAGGACTATTGCGACCTATAAATTAACYTATAAATTGTTGCCCTGATCAGCATGAGGTTAAATTGACTAWATAGYAGTAAGTGCGTGCCAAAAAATATATAGTAGGTTGTCATATCCTGTGATGTGTAGTCCGGGGTTCATGGAAAGCAATACACCTGCAAAGCTTATCTAGAAGTTTATATAGGCAAGGCAAAGTGAAACTACAGTAGGTAATCCAACAATACGGTTTCAACCTTCAAAAAAAAAAGAAAAAGAAAAGAAAAACATAATAGGATTTCAATTTTCAACTTTCAACTTGATCCTCAGATTTATCTTTTTAGGTTTTGTTTGGTAGCACGCCCTCTGGCACAACCACACGTGCATATCTACAGTTCAAAACTTTCAAATCACAAAAAATTGTTTACATACAAATACTAAACTTATTGAGAGCATTATTGGAGTCCTATTAATATATTTTAGGGAGTGGGGACCACCTGGATMCGTARTTAACCAGGCTAAGTCTTTTTCTCTTAGGGTTTGCTGAGAGTATTTTACCATTTTGAGTGCTCAAGAAAAGTGACCAAACTCGTACCATCAATGGAATGCCTGCCACTGTGTCCCGTGAAGTGATGTTGAGTGTTTGCTAGAATCTGTAGTTGAGCCACGTCACTCGATGTAGGAAGTGTTCGTAGGTCAAGTATGGATATATCTTATCTTATAAATAAAGAGGCAAGTTAGAGGCACAATAGAGCAAACGTGTCTTTGTTTGACAGGTTTGAAGTTTTCTCTTTATAGAATGGTTGATAATATAGGTTTTAACTCTGACGGAGGAGGACCCGAATACATTTCTGCAGGCGCTGCTACTAGCTCAGGAGAGGATGCGATCATCAAAGAGCAAGATCGCTTGCTGCCCATCGCTAATGTTGGCCGCATAATGAAGCAGATTCTGCCGCCTAATGCAAAAATCTCCAAGGAAGCGAAAGAAACCATGCAGGAATGTGTATCGGAGTTCATTAGCTTTGTGACTGGAGAGGCATCTGACAAGTGTCACAAAGAGAAGAGGAAGACAGTAAACGGGGATGACATATGTTGGGCTCTGGGAAGTCTTGGTTTTGATGACTATGCTGAGCCATTAAAAAGGTATTTACATAAATATAGAGAACTAGAAGGGGAGAGATCTAATCATAATAAGATCACAGGCAACAGTATTGAAGGAAGGGATGAACAATCAAACTGTAGAAGTGAACCAGCGAGGAAACAGAYTGGTTCCYTAACACCAACCAGGTTCATGTAATGTATGTGTCCGTCTCAASKAGATTTTAAGGCCTTCATCGAGTAGTAAGTTCCAATTTTGTGCTTTATGCATAAGATTGTCACAATCTGWTCTTGTTGTCCTCCCTTTTAKTTTATGGATTTGGAGYGGTTGTAAACGAATGGGGAGCTGATAAGAGAGCTTGTTTAGTGGCTGTTTACAGCATCTAAGTAGAAATATGCTTTCTCATTGATTGCAGTTAGTTGAACAATTATGTGAATTCCTCGAAATTGACATAGTATTTGTATCCTGAGAACAYATGACTTATGTGCAATACTGTTTCTGTATAAGCAGTTTACTAACAGATTGATCTTAGTTAAGATTTTGTAATTCAAATTGATTCTCCGGTGAGGGTTTGGTTGATCTTATATCTTCCTGATTAAACTTATTTGTTTAGATTCAAATGAGTCAAAAGATTTATGAAAATAGCCGCCAGTAATGTGATTCAAGTTTGTTTCCCTAGGAGAGAGTAAGGCCTCCTCTCTTGACCTTCTTAGCTGATGAGATCCAAGATCGATCCATATATCTGCGGCTGTAATTTTTGTGCTGTTTGGAGTTAATTGAAGATAAGAAAAGTAGAGGTATTATTTCCATTGTATTCCGTTACTACATGTGTATGGTTCATTTGTTGAGTTCAGAACATCCAGTCAGTTATGCTTACAGATCATAGTAGCAAAACAAGATAGAAGACACCTTTCCCCACATTTTCTCCCACTCCTTGTCTAGCTTAAACAAGACATACAGATTAAAGGTTATCTCCTTCTTTTGGAGTATTCTCAAAATTTGCAACCTTAACTCGGGACCATAGTTAAAGAAACATGCTAATTCACCTTAGGCATTGTGTCCATTTTGCTATGTGAGTCTCAATCCATCTTGTAGATGATGGTGCAAAATCGGATAAGTAAACATCGGGAACATCTTCTATAGCACAGAGATTGAAAAGAAACCCTAGATGCTGGGACCACAAGCTATCTATATGGTTTACACCAAAATGCATAGTTTGTCCTGGAAAACCCCATCAGGTCGCTATCATGTTGGCACTTTCTTTCTAGTTCAAACGGGTGGATCATCTTCCCAACTTTGAATGACTGAAACGTCAAGAATATATCCGTATAAATGTATGTATGTGCTTACAGTTCATTTTGGTCGTAGAYTCATTGAGGAAAGACCGGAATATGATGAACACATTCTAGGGTTTCTCCAATACTTTAGGTTGGTTCTTTGTTTTACCATTCATTTCTATTATATAATGGTAGACGTATTTCATTGCCTGCTAAAAGAAATAGGAAAAATACAAGTTTGGTCCTATTGGAAGATGATATCTTTCTCTTTCTGATCCAACTAATATTCTCCTTTGATAAATTACTAAAAGCAGCAAGAGAAAATTGTCTTTACATACCCTCCAAATTTCAAAGTTCTTGTCTTGTATCCTCCTCCTTTCCTTTTAAAACTTCTTGCTTGTTTTCCATCTACTTTGTCTTCTTATCAACGTAAAAGAAAATAAATGTAAATTTCAATAATGCCTGAAGTCCTCCCTGCTAATTAAAAGAAGGGCTCATAACTCTTGATAAAAAAATCATTGAGAATTTGTCTTCCTGCTTTCATCCCCTAGAATTACATACACTAATATGTGCTGCATAATTACTGCATATATATGCCTCTCCCTGGACAAGTTGTGTCAGGTGTGGTTAATCTCTTATTTCTAATATACATTTAAAAAACGTTTAAAATTTCTATATACTGAGGCAGCAGATCAAAGGGGAAATTAAGCATAAATAGCACTAGCTAGCTAAAACCCTATTATAACTCATATGTCATTCCCACTTTAAGCATTCTCTTGTGAGGAATATCAAAGACCTTATTGCTTTGCCTCAAGTTYCTTTTCAAGAAATTGTAAGCATAATCGATAACAATTCTCTTCCCTATTCCAGCTCCTTTTCCTGCAACCACCTCATGTTCTCCTACCAAATGAACAACACCAGCAAGCCATGCCTTGTCTACCAGCTGAATATCTCTGTCCATTTCCTCTTGTAGTTTGATGTTGTATTCAATTTGTTTTGCGTTCTCGTTAACATTCTGATCACCTGCAGCTAAACCATCATCAAGCTCTTCATGTTTTTCTGGGGTATTTTCATTATCRGAAACCATGAAGTCTGCTCTTATAAACTCCTTCAACCTTTCAATTAGCAATCTTTCAAAAGGCTCTTGCTCGTTACGAACGTCTGTGTACCCATATCTAACCACGCAACGGTACACATTCAGATCATTAGGTCGAACTCGTCGGAACAAGAACCGTTCTTCTACTGGAACTTTGCTGATAGGCAGTGATTTGATGGATACAAAAACCAGGACTGAGTGCAGTGCCGGTACATTAGCCACGTAGTGCTTGAAAATAGGTGGAATGCCATGGACAAGCTCCGAGTAGAAGACTGCAAGTCCTTGCATACGGTTAGACTGCGTGTCAGCCACTATCTCCTTCAACTTATCTGGAGAGATCTTGTTATCCAACTCGAAGTAGTATTTCTTCCGATACACTTCGTTCCAAACCAACATGATAAACATTAGTAACATGGCGAAAGTCAATGGCAAGTATCCTCCTTGATCAAATTTGTAGAGAACCGAACTSAGGTAGACAAACTCCACCGAACTAATGACCAGAATATACAACATTACGAGGAGAATGTTGGTTTTCCAAATCATGATCATGATGAGCACTAGAAATGATGATGTTAGCGTCATTACAAAAACAACTGCTATCCCTGCATATGAGGAAACCATTCGTTAGATCAAAGACAAGAAAGCTCAGATGCAGAAGGAGGTTTGATTCAATCACTTACCATACGCATTGCCGATCTTCTCGGTCGTCTTAAATCCAATTGTGACCGCAACACAAGCCAGCATCAAAAGGTAATTGATTTCGGGGATAAAAACTTGACCTTCATATTTGGCTGATGTGTGAACAACTTTTACACGAGGAAAACATCCTAGTGAAAGTGATTGTTGGATTATAGAGAAAGTCCCTGAGATCATAGCTTGACTCGCTATGATGGCAGCCAAGACAGCCACCACAAACATTGGCCAGTAAATGGGACCTGCAACAAATATATACATTTTAGTCACATCTTGTTTCTTCAAGCAAATGGTTAAATTTGACAGGGATGATTTGTGTTTTAACACTTACGAGGAATGGAYTTGAAGAAGGTATCAGAAACCAAGTCATTATGCTTGCGAAGAAACGAAGCTTGTCCAGTATATGCTAATATGAGCGCTGGGTAAGTCACAGTACACATACTGATTTGGATTGATCGGACACTGAAGTGACCAACGTCTGCGAACAATGCTTCAGTTCCTGTATTTACCCGAAAACCAATTAGAAACAGAGAATTTGGGAAAAACGTGATCAGTACTAGAAGTTGTGGAAATGAATAGATCATCTGTATACCTGTGATGGCAAGAACCACCCCGCCGAGGGAGATCCAAGCTTCCTTTTTGTTTCTCTTGAAGTAATCTACGATGTATTTCGGATTTAGAGCTTTGACAACCGCAGGATCATRCTTGAAGAAATTGTAGACGCCAATACCGGCGATCAATGTGAACCAGATACAAATCACTGGAGCAAAACTGTAACCCACTTTGTCAGTTCCCAATCTCTGAAACATGAACAGCCCTACCAAGATGGCAACTGATATCCAGACAATTCTTTCTGTACGGAGGAGAAAAAACCTAGTGAGAAATTCTATTTCAAGTGAGATTTGGTTCAATTATTGATAGTATGAGACTCGAAGCATCGCACCTTCATTCATGGAAGTCGTAGCCTCTTTGATCCCTCCAACAGCAGATAACACTGCAAACCAACGAAAAGTGTTAGATGCAGTTAAACTACATTGGGCGGGCCGAATATAATCTGAAACAAGAGGCCTTGACACTTTTGGCCCAATAAGGCCCAACTTTGTGAAGTTGGTGGAGTTCTGGATACCAATTTGTGATTTTACGGGTCGTATTGTACTAGTTTACTTGAAATGAGAATTTGGACAAAAGGAGAAATTATTGTAGAAATTCCATTTTGTCACTTTAATCCTTAAATTAATTTTTAATTATTCAAAATTAGTCCTTAAATTATTGTCAATTGTTAGAACTAGTCCTGTACTATTGCTTATTTATTGTTTAGTCCTCTAACAATTTTCGTTTGTCTTCTGTAATTCTTTAAAATCTCAAGACTAGTTTATACTTGTAAGACTAAGAAAGTTTCTTAAAGAATTAATTTC
>MEJB01000001.1:1846289-1936930 GCA_001752375.1 Rhazya stricta | reverse complement strand
GATGAATATTCGATTTCTTATATTACTATTATACTTCTTAGGTGGTCAAGAACACCTAGGACACCTAAAACTAGGAGAATCTTTTCGGTACTTATTAGATTAATTAGTCTCCTAGGTCCCAGAATCATTGAACCAAAAATAATTGGGGTAAACGAGTCCTGGAACCTGTTCCAAACTTGGGGCATGGATCTGTTTTGCCGGGAAGTGCATGTGCATGAATATAGTTTATGCTCAGGTTTTGTCTCTGCATGAGTCTTTGGTTTCTGTTCTTGTCTTGATCGTATACTTGGGGGGTTATTTTCAAAAGATTTGCAACTCTTTATGATCAGGAAAGGACCAATCTATTTTTCAAGAATCCAAAGAATAATATCGGCATGCATCCTTGTAAAAATGATGGTTCTTCCTAGACGTTGATCACAACAATATCAGAACATGAATCAATCAAGAATCAACACTAAAGGTCTTACCGTCGCCGTGATCGTTTGCTCGAAGGACAATGAAGATGTACTTGATGAGAGGTATCAASGTGATTGTATAGAAAATCAAGGAGAGAACACCTAGAATATCATCGTTGTGCTTGATTCCGCCGGTGAAGGTGCTCGCATACACGTACAAAGGCGACGTGCCGATGTCTCCGTACACCACCCCAATGCTCTGGAATGCTAGTTGGAGGACCACGGACCACGCTTCTTTCTTTAAAAGTAAATATATAGAACCGGTCACAATCTGATATAGTTACAATCACACAGACGAGAAGGGAAAAAAAAAAAGGGACAGAGACCTTTGAGGAGCGGTGGGTGTGTCCACGAAGCTTCCCTGATTCCATGTCCAAGGAGTCATATCTTCTGAGCTTTTGCCATGAAAGTTTCTTCCCTTTGAGTTGCTGAGGGATATCATCGTGACTCACTTCAGTCTCAGTCTCAATACCCTTGCTGGTGCTGGTGTCGTCTGGTACGACCTGAACCAGTTCGCTAGACATTTCTGCGGCCGCGGGAATTATCCACACAGGAGAAATGCACGAGAAGTAGGCTTGAAATCAAGGCGTCATACAGGAAAGGTGGCTGCGGGGAGGAAGTACTAGTGGCGGACGGAAACTTACATGGGAACATGCGCAGCTATTTATAGATCCAAGGTCCTCCTCTATGACGACTCGCACGTGTACATATTTCATCAGCATAATTTACTATTCTTTTTTCAAATATTACCGGAACCAAATGACTCCCAACCTGTGATTCCATCCATCATTTTCAATTTCATATTAATATTTTAATCCTTATGATATAAGATTTTAAATTATTTAATATATTATTTGCCATACGAGCACAAAAACCCTGCTTATATTCCATGGATTTACTAGTTTTAACCTGCTGCTGCTTTTTATCCGCAGTTCTACGAAACAGTACAAACAAAAGGGGATAGAGAAGCTGTAATTTTGTAATTATTTAATCAGCAAAAGTTAAAAATAGTGAAAAATAATGGTAAACCCTTTTCCTTTCTGGACGTAAGTAATTAGATTATCCTCCCTAAGCGGTAACAGATCACTGATGCAGCCTATAGAAACTACAATCTTCTTGATGCCAGTGTTTTCGCCTCAGACCAGTACAGCAGCAATAACTTTGGTCATTTCATAATTACTGTTGTTCTTGACAACTTGTCGAACGGTAAATGAGTTTCTGAATCCAAATGTTGTTTTGCAACTGGCAAATTTCTTCCACTAAGTTTCCAGGAACTGCAGAAAGTCTAAAGTGGCGACTGTCACGTTTCATTTTACAAGACTCTTCTAGTAATGGCTAGTTCCGATCACCTTTTTGTCGTTTCATTTCACAAGACTCTTCTAGTAATGGCTAGTTCCGATCATCTTTTTGTCATCTTCTGTATAATCCTCAAAGTCATGAAATATCCACTCATGTCAGAGTTTGTATAGTGGTGGCTGACTTGCCACCTTTGTAGACTTCTTTTGATCGCACTGTAAGAGAGAGCCCATGAATCAAACTCAACAGCAGAGAATGTATCTCGGATTCATGAATAGAAGATGTGTAAAGTTACTGGGAGGAAGAGGTAGATCATGATCAGTGTCTTTACGTGAATCTCTGAGAGACTTTGAGGTAATTGGTTCTTCGTGCATCACGGGAAGAGACCCTTCTCCATTACTTGCCCACACTGCTTGACTTTAAGAAGAAAGCCACAATAATTGGATAAATCGAAACAAATGTAGCTTAGCAAGTCATGACGACCCTTGTCTCCCTCCTCTTCGATTAGTGAAGCCTCCATTCTTTTAATACATTCCTTCCTAAACATTTTCGATTATATCGATCATAACACGATATGTATATATATAACTTTTTTGTCCTTTTATCATAAAAGTTAAATATAGCTCTAATCGATATAATATAATAAAAAATATGTAATTGAAGATGTACTATAAAATTAGAAATTTTGATAATAATTATAAAAAATTTTAAATTAATATATTTTTAATCGAAACTTTCGCTACTGACCTGATATGAGGTTAGTATAATAAGATTTACTATTATCCTCCTTAACCAGTAAGGATATGAGGAATGAGGATGGTAATCTATATATGGGTCAAATTAATGAATAATGTTATTTTGTCACTTCTAATTTGATAACTAAATAATAATTTATTTTAACTGGTAATATTTCGTAATTTTTCATGATTTCTTGTYAGGTTTTAATTATAATTTATCGTGATAAATTGTAATTAAAATTGTGAATATTATTTCTTTCCATATTTAACACAAATTTAAACTTTCAACATTATGGCCTAAGGTTTAGGATTTTAAAATTTATAAATGAGGATTTAGGGTTTAGGATTTTAGAACTTATTTTTATTATTTAAATTAATTATTAAATAGGTTGTCAAATTAAAATTGAAAGACTATGGTCTAAATTAAAACTTAAATTTATAAGGAAATGAGTAATATTAGTAGTAGTGTAATAAAGTCTGTAAGAGTACGATGTACCTAACCATTTGRGTGGACCTAGATTTCGATATTATTGAAGTTGACCATGTACAATAATTATATTATAACTATAATAAAAGATTCTTCGAATATCCTCTTGTCTAATTGGCTAAATTGGTTGGCAAAACAAAAGTATATAACATCGACACATGGTACAATGATAATTCAAGTAAAAGTCAACAAAAAGAAGCCAAACAGCACTTCATGGCTCCATGAATGAGTGCTCAAAGGAGGAAAAGAACAACAGAAGGATCTCTCTGGTAAATCAAAATTGATTATRAAGAAACAATATGGAATTAATGGTTGATTGAAGCTGGCCATCTTTCTAAATAAAGATGACTTCGATCATACTTTTTCCTTTTATAGAACCTTTGATTTAATTATTCCACATCTTTACTATATATATATATATATTAACTTGATATATTTTTAAAAAAGAAAAATGACATGGACTTTGTGGCAGCATCGATGAAGCTTATGCATTATTATGAAACAAGATTGGTCAATAGAAAGGATGCATCCCAAAATTCACCAACGAAATAACAAAATTTTGATGAGCAAGTACTATTGCCTCATTGTTTTCTGCGTGGACCAATAAATTAGATCTAGCCGTTAAAAAAGAATGATTAGTGTTATTAATTCATTTTTTGATTTTCAATCACTATAAACACTTCGATCACACTAATACAAAGTGTCTATTTATTAATTTTTTAACTCAATACTGTAACATATTCAGAAAATGATTTTAGAGTCTCTAGACTCTTTGAGTGTTGTTTAATTCATTTATAAAACTCAAACTCGAAATCTTACTTGAGAAATATTAAATATATATATCATAAGTTTCATATAGATTACTTCTAAAACTACAATTTTTTTCAAATTCATTAAAATTTCGTGTATCGTTTCTTGAATAATCTTTATGGTAAAATATCCATGCGATATTTTCTTAAATTTTACTCGCGTRATACAAGTTCCTTCTATTTCTCCAAGGAAAGCTCTTTGCATTGCAATGCCTATTATGTCAACTTGACCTTTCATGAGTAAAGATAGAATAAAACATTCATAATGAAAACATTTAATATATATATATATATATGCGTGTTCATACTTTTCCTACTTTAATTTTGTCTTTTATCAAAAGTATTGGCATGTAAATTTTGATTAATTTAAAAGAAAATATGAAAGTGGGTAAACATATTATTTTTTGGCGAAAATAGGTAAACATATTATTGGTGTGGCTTATCAAAGAGTTGAATTTCTGATTTTTTAGAGGCACTATCAACCCGAAAATATACTTATAGAAAAGTACAAAAGATAAAATCTTAAAAAAATAAAAAAATATTTCATGAAAATTAGGGCCCACCCCCAATTGGTACCCTCGAGCATGGAGAGTATTTCACCCTTTTCTTCCTCATAAGACGCTTCGATTAGGTAACATACGTCAGAGGCAATATTTGACACGCTTCTTTCTCTCTGCACATTAAAAAAATAAAAAAACTATAATATTATTATATTATTCTAACAATCAAAAAGCAAAATAAAAATGAGGATTGCATAATTTATTAGCAGGACAGGTCACAGTGTTTGTTTTTCCGTTAGATCGAAGGCGTCCGCCGTGGATTTATTGGCTCTGGCAACTGTCAGCATTGTTAAAAACGACGAGTCAGTGCCGTCGAAGAAGACGACTAATTGTTAATTAGGGCGGATATCATTATCTATCAGACAATGCCATAAAGCTAAGCACGTGTTTTCTCCAACTTTTGTGCTCGCTTTAGATTATTTTAATGTAATTGATTCAAACGAGACCACAACTCAGGTCTCAAATTGCTCGGATTTAGCAACGGCCATAACAAAATTTTCCTTTTTTTTTTCTAATTTCTTCTTGAAATTCGATATTCCCATGCTCATGAAGTTAATCTGAATCTATTACTTATCAAAAGTATAATTCATAACTCTTACAATATAGATAAAATCTCACCCCAAATGATCGAARAAGAATCATAGTTAAAATACACAATGACTCTTTTTCYTCCCCTAAGCATCTCTTTTAATGTTTCTGAGCACCAAAGGATATTAATTTTACTGGCGTTTAGAAAGAAGCAAAAGGAGTAAAAAGCCTCATCTCAATCAGAAGTCGAGTGCTTGTCAACGTGTGACTTCAAATATCAATTGGTTTTGCAGCATTCAACTATTGTTCTGGTTTATTTGTGGGAAGTAATCAGTTTTATCATAAATATAATACTTGTCTAGCATATTTTGTACATTCTTCCTTCCCCGAAASAGGGCCTCCTATATTSAGCAAAATGGCACCATATAATGGGAAAATTTGGTGCAGAAACTGGAGAAAGGAACACTTCAGACTACTACATTGCGCATTTATGTTCCATTTCATGCAAATATATCCTCCCTGAGTTTGGCAAAAACATGTGAAAACTGCATCTCCCAGCTCCAAACAAAATCCAGATGTGTGATGATGGGCGAATCTTACTTGGCTTTTGCAGCTTTTTGAGGTCTCACAAAAATGGGATTCTCCACTAGCTCTCTAGCAGAAGGTCGCCTGACTGGATCAGGATCCATCATGACCTGAATAAATTTGCACCGCAACAAAGAAACATCAGCATCATATTGAAATCCCATCAGAAAAAAGAATTTCTGTGTAAGATTAGGCCTCTAAGAGACACTCTGGGAGCTACGCACTCCATCTCCCAACCAAAAAACAATTCATGACCTTTATTAGTATTTCCTGTCCATCATCTTTGTGGGGGCCCCTGCCCCATGCTAAACTACTTGTATGAGAAAGATGGTTTCTACATGTTCTCCAAAAGAAACCACAATGAGCCGGTGACACATATTAACCTTTTCTACATGTTCTCCAAAAGAAACCACAATGAGCCGGTGACACATATTAACCTTGTTAAAACTGGGAGAATTTTAGGTACTTTAGGTTTGGTTTTTAGGAATTATATCAGATATTTTGAGCTGCAAAGTTGAATACCTTTAATAGTTTCTGAAACTGCAGGGAGTGACCTGGAAGAAGGGTCAGTTTTCCCTCCTTAAGGTTCATAAACTTGGATCCCGACTCAGGCAGTTCAGACCCTTGCACAAGCTCATAGATCGTAACACCCAAAGAAAATATATCAACTTTATCAAGATGATCATACTGTTCATTCAGAATTTCTTGGGGCATATAGCGTGCATCACCCTCTTCAATAGGCAGGCTGCGATCAAGAAGGGTGGCACACCCAAAATCACCAAGCTTGTAAACACCATTCTTGACATARATATTATCTGGCTTGACATCTAAATGRGCTATTCCTTTCTCATGTACAAATTGCAATGCCTTTGCAATCTGCATAGTTTAGAATATTAATTAAACCGCATACAAAAATACAGAACTTGTTTAGGATGTTGGAAACGGARAGATTGGCAAACATGGTTAAGACAATCTTTAGAGCAATATAATAATTGTGTAAGAGATAGATGATAGGTAACCCAATACAAACTCATCCACCTAACGAGAAAGGGAAGAATTCACAATGTATATTATAATGACATAGATTTGTTCCAGAACTTGTAGATTGCAATCTTCAATCTCCTGGAGAAGTGTTTAACATGGATTAGCAATCCATGTGGTTATTCCAGCATAAAACAAGGAMGGTAATCATCAAAATCATTCATAAACAAATGATACATCTGCCTTTGCCTTGAACATGCTTGTGTAGAAAATGTTTTAAATTCCAATAGCTTTTGAAAAAGAACCAAGTCAAATTGAAGACAACAGTTGAATAGAATGGATACCTAAAGATATTACAAAACATTCAACAACTTACTCACATGGTATGCACAAATTTTATCATACTTAGCAGAGCACTAAAACTATAGAAGACAGTTTATATGCAATAAATCAGGAGATTGACCTGATGCATTGCTTGTAAAACTTCAGTCTCGGTGAATAATCTAGAAAACTTGCTGATGGAGAGGCTGTGATCACAGAGCTCCATCTGGATATAGAGCTTCTCATTTTCGAACCAAGAAGAATTGTAGCCAACTATATTTTCATGGGATCCTGCATATAGAATATTGTGTATGACACCAAATTCTCCAATAAAGATTGTTGAAGAAAGATGRGAGAGTAGCAAAAAAGAGTACAAACCTAAAGCTGCTAAAGCCTGTACTTCCATCAAAGCTTTTCGCCTGAAAAGATTAGTGCATAAGCAAGTGGAACAAACGCAGATAGAAAGTTCTAGAAGCAACCAAGTACTCTTAGAACATGCATAAAACCTTTCTGTGTCTTTGCGTAACTGCCTCATGCTGTGTTTTACTGCATACAAGCAACCATCAATTCTCTTCAAGACTTTGAAGACACGGCTAAAGTTTCCATCACCAATTTTCTGRAAAATGAACAGATCTATCTCAACTTAMGAAAGCTTTTAAAGACAATTATGTTGTACACAAATAAAATGTATCAGTTAAAARGCAAGAAAASTTTAACAGACTTCTATTTCATGAAAATCTGTCCGGTAGCGTGAAAGGCCATCTCCCCCAATAACTGCTGGATAAAAACCTGCACCTAAGTTGGGAGTAAATAAATTAGATAAGAAGTTCAATGTAGAAATCAGTAAAATATTGGGATTTTCTGAGAATAAACAGAATTTTAGCTGATTACTAACTAAAGAAATATAGTCAGTACCTACATTTTGATCTATGATTGTCGTAAGGATCTATGTCTAATGCAGAAGAATCCTTCAGGTATGGGTTTCTAATGCAGGGAGGAGGCATCACTCGACACCTTAAAGCCACTGCAGACTGTGAAACATAACTGTGAGTCTTGCCTGATTCATATCTTTTCTCAGTCTCAACATCATCTGCTGCTTCTACAATTTGTTGCTGGCCAGCAAAGCACGAGCTAAAAGAGTTTGCGAASTTAGCATCTGCTAAGATTGCATAGATCCATGTTACCAAACGATAAACAAGTAGAGATTTCTGAAAATCAAGTYAGTTTACAGAAATGTTACRCARTCAAAAAMTTCAAAGATACAGATTCTTGACCTGAAATGAAAAGAATTACATTTATGTTGTCAAATGAAAAGTTAAAATCTAACTTAAAAGAAAACTATGAAAGACAACAGTCACTCTTGCAGTATTACATGACGAGAACYCCAAATCATATTACTACCACCATGCCCATCAGATATGTAATCCTCAATACTTGTTTCAGATATTAATCAATCATGGGTAAGTATATAAGATGTAAGATAAAATCCTATCGAAACAGGTCAAATTTGCCAAAAAAGTACAAGTTCTTTAGAAAAATAAAGCTGTTAACAAGTATCAACCAAGGGGACAACCAAAATCTACAGATATTTATGCACCTTCACTTCAGCATACTAATACATGATCCTTAAYWTTAAGGTTTCACTTGTAGAGAACATGCCAGCCAATTAAACTGGAGATGATTTGATTTGGATCAAATGCATTTTTAAGGTTTGACTCAAAAACTAAAAAGAGATATCCCTTTTCCCTTTCTAGAGTCCGATGAAACATCTCGAACTGCTGAAGAAACTGAGAAAAATAAAGTATTACAGCAAAGAATCAGAATAAAATAATTTTTCAGGTCTAACAGAAAAGGCATCTTAGTGGAATTCACATTTGTAGCACTAATATTCCTCATAAAATCATTCTAATATCAAACTTCAAGCAAGATTGAAAGTCAACTCAGATAAACTTGAGATCCATAAAACCACCACAAATATACCAAACTAGACAATTGTTTGAATATTAAGGTTCTAATCCTTCCATATGAATGATTTGCCTAAATCCTCTGACATCCATAAAAGAGGACTAAGGATTGTATTTGATTYTGCCCTGGTGKGAGAGTCATCACAAAGAAACCGAATGAGTTCAATTCTTTTCTCTTGTCCTACCTCCCCTGTACCCTAGCTRAGAAAAGCAAATAAATTAAAGGGAAAGGGAAGGAGATGAATCTGATCAAAAGAAAATAACGCCATGTCAAAGTTAAGTTACAGATTCAGTTTCATATATGCATAATAAAAGAACAACACCKAAAGAACTYATAGCAACGATCTTTACCCAGTTTCTGTCTTTTGCTTCTAACAGTTTTAATTTTCTCTGGGGACTTCGGACAAGGAATGTTTTCCTGTGACAAAATAAACAATAAATCAAATCAAAATCACAATCTAGCCTAAACGTAAAAGATTGCTGGAAAAACTTTACACTTACTTCCTTATTTGAATCCAGAAAATTTGGAACAGGCGCTGCATCCGGTGTAATATAATCCGGAGTGCTACAGTAAAGGGGGCGAAGTGAGCCAAAACCCAATCTTGAAAATAATAAGACACACATAGACAAGCAACGCAAACAAAAATRAATTGATACCAGAAGAAATCCTGGCTGAGAATGAAATCCTTTTCATCCATATCATTGGCGGAGTCGAAATCGAGGGATGAAGTCGATGGAAGCTGTTTATCACCTTGAGAATCGACAATGCTATGGAGTCGAGAAGCAGATTGTTGTTGAAGGGGCATCAGAGACACTTGCCCTAAATGAACAGTCAAGTGCGTTGCCAGGGAACCCTTCATTGTATTCTTGCCATTTCCTCCTCTGCTAATGCTATTACTTCTCCTCCTCGGTGCCTTCCTCTTCATCCACCACCAGAAATCCTCACCACCGCCTTTTCTTCCCTGGTTTCTCTTTCTCTCTAACTCTGACTTTACCGCTGTAAATTGAGCACTCTCGGCTGTTTCCGAGAGCTTATGCAAATATACTCAAAAGTTTCTCGMTTGGCGGGAATGGGAAAAAGAATTCAAAAAGGCGGGGTMGCTTTGGTGGGAAAATGTCGGGCGTGACTTGGTGCTCCGATGCTCAGGGCTTTTTATAAGCGGCCCATCCAACTTTGCTAGATGCCAGCGGGATTGACATTCCGAAGRACTTTATAGGGCTGAAGCCTGCGGTCGCGTGCTTTGTAAGGCAGTAAAATTTTCTGTTTCACAATATAATTTTTTATTATAATCAAATTAATTAAATTTTTATTAGATTAAGCGATTTGATAATATAAAATACTTCAAGTGGTTTTTTTTGTTTTTCTAAAGAATTTTATTTTAAGTAATAATATCTTGATTTAACCTTCAATGCTTAATACATTTAAATGTATCACTTTGATAACTTTATATTTATGGAATAAAATTAACCTTATTATTTTATATTATTTTCTCATCTATTTATCAATATAAATTTAAATGAATAAAAGTGACCATGTTTAGTGTTTTACTAGTTTAGTTATCGAAGACTTTAGTCAAATTTAACATACAAATTTGGCACAATTAAATAGCTAGTGATCATAAATTTAACTATTTTCTAACCATTTTTTTTTCCTAATTCTTTCCTTTTAATCAAAAGGAAGACAAAATGCGAAGTAGTACATCAAGCAATGACCCATTGCATCACTTTATTAAAAAAAATCTTTGAGATAGTATAAAATATATTAATTATTTATATTAAATGGTGTAATGCACATACTGAAGTACATAATATGTATTCTATATGTAATATTGTTRGCATCAAATTTTAGCCTTTCAAAATGGCTAAAATACCTACGCAACTAACAATCTTGCAAAACTAGACAAAAAAATGAATAGAAGCTTTATCAACAAATAACAGGTTGGTCGGATGAGGCAGAAAGAATGACTAYMTATGCTAACACTAGGTTTCATATGATTAAMAYGACTAAAAATTGAATTTAACCAATAACAATATTACTTTGTTCTTCCAATTTTCGGAGGTCAGTCGATCATACAAGCAATCAAAAAGAGAAAAAGATAGTAGTTTCATTGGCTGAGGATCTCCAATTTATCAACTGATCACTAGCTAGCCGTTGAGTTTCAATCGAATTCTATGTCTACTTTTCTAGAAGAGATCAGTTTAGATAACCGACTAATTAAAGTAATAGAATTTATGTTGGCACCAAAATTCACCCGATCGCAGGGACTATTATCTATTATCACTCCATCAACTAAATAGCTAAATCGAGTCGCTATCCGTAGAGACTGGTTATAAGATTAGAGGTAAATTTGACCGAATCAACCCCAYGATCTCTCACGTACTATCCATGATCTCTCTTGTACAACTTTGTGATCTTTGAGGAGCATTATCTTATAAGACTTAGTGGTGGAACATTCTATGGGACTTGGATAWGTATAAATAGAAAATAATGAGATTAAAAAAAAGATCTTCAAACCAATATTACCATTATGCTTGTTTATAACTTTCATACAATTCTACCTTAGTTTTGATAAGATGATTGAGGATATTACCCTTATGCTTCAGTTGTTGACCAAATCACATTCCTGCTATGCTTTTTTAAGTACTTCATGAACTCTTATTTATTAAGAAAATGGTGATAACTAATTTTGTGTGCCGAACTACAAGGTTGTTGTTAATTCAACGAAATCAGCTGACGCCATCTTAACATACTCGTCGCTAATCAATCAATAACATCATCCGCTGATTCAACAGTAGTTCGCCGACAACGTCTTCAACATACTCATCAGCTAGTTTACAGATAACATCTGCATTCTAATTTTCAACGACTAATGAATTGACAACATTCTTAGGTAATTCAAATTCTTCGAATCAATAAATATATAATTAAATATTTAACTCGAGAAGTAAAAATAAAATCTTGAAAGCATAAAAGGAAAAACATAACATGTAACAATAAAATAATACTCTCTCCATTTAAGATTAAAGATTTCATTTTAACTCGACATAAATATATGTTACTCCAACCTTCTATAATTTGAATTTTAAATTACTTAATTTTGTTTAATGAAATTTTAAATACAGTACGAAGGTGGTTGAGTGGATAAATTGAGGCCCATTAGAATTGGGCCAGTTTATAGACAGCTGTCTGGGCCCAACCCAAAGATTCTGAAACCAAATTTCCAACTTGGCTCGCGAGAGTGTCTCGCATGGGAGCAAAGCCGACATCCACCGTTGTCTACGTCACCCCTCTCTCACTCATGGGAGGAAGATTTACAGAACAACGTCGTCTTAAATACGATACGTGTCCTCTAATCAACGAATGAACAGTACTAGCAAACAAAATTATTATAAGACACAATTACTAAACCTCGTACAAGGACAGAATTGTCTTCCATTTCCTTCTTAAATTACAGTTAGCCACGATGAAGCCATTTTAGGTTCAAGGACAACCATGTAATTGGAAAACCAATATCAGCCCACGAGTCCTCGTTCTTCTTCCGACAAAAAGAAAGAAGCATCCGCATCCGAGCGAGATAAGTCCCATGGCCACTCTWTCAAGCTTCTCTTCTCCTCCTCCTCCTCCTCCATTCCCTAACCCTAACCCTAACCCTAATCCAAACCCCGAATTCCTATCTCCAATGCTTCAGAAGTACCTAGATCAGCAAGAGCAACAGCAATTAGGACCGCCTGGAAGTGAAGAAGGAGATAATGAGCGTCTTCGTAATCCTATTATCCGTAGCCCTAGCCCCGGTTCCAACCCCAATTCTAGTGATTCTATGGATCGATACTTGCCGACGTTGCTCCATCTGTCGTTCAACCAAGACTATGGTTGCTTTACTACCGGAACTGATCGTGGCTTCAGAATCTACAACTGCGACCCATTCCGCGAGATCTTCCGGAGGGATTCGGACAAAGGAGGTGGAATTGGCACTGTCGAGATGCTCTTTCGATGTAATATACTCGCCTTGGTTGGTGGTGGGGACAATCCCCAGTATCCGATGAACAAGGTCATGATTTGGGACGATCATCAGAGCCGCTGCATCGGCGAGCTGTCCTTCCGGTCCGAGGTTCGTGGGGTGAGGCTACGAAGAGACCGAATTGTGGTGGTGCTGGAGCAGAAGATATTCGTCTACAATTTTAAGGATTTGAAGCTTTTGCATCAGATTGAGACCATCTCCAACCCTAAGGGGCTATGTGAGGTTTCGCAGGTTGCTGGATCTTTCGTTCTCGTTTGTCCCGGTTTGCAGAAGGGGCAGGTTAGGGTTGAGCATTATGCGTCTAAGAGGACTAAGTTTATTCTTGCTCACGATTCAAGGATCGCCTGTTTTACGCTCTCCCAGGACGGGCATTTGGTTGCCACTGCCAGCACCAAAGGTACTCTCGTTCGAATTTTCAACACCCTTGATGGGACTCTATTGCAGGAGGTATGCGCTTTTCTGTCATACTGATATTTATTGAAGCGTCAAAGAATGGCATTATCGTGCATATTTTTAACCTTTTGTATTGCTTTAACTTCTGTTGATGGTTGCTTGATTGGAGTTAATTTTGTTTGATCAGACGTTTTCTTGATGAAATTGGTACAGAAAGAACGAAAAAGAAAGGGTCCTTGGGTTACTTATTGGGTAGATTTTGATAGGTAATTGGGATGTAATAGAGGGTAGATTCATCAATGCAAAATTTCTCTTCGTTGTGTTTCCCTATACAACTTATCAAGCAAGGTGGAAGAGTTGCTTGTCTTTTCTTCCTCCTACCTCCTATTTGTTTATGCTCCACAAATTGCATAGATTTGCAAAATCAAAATTCCTATGTTGCTCAATTATGTGCACATTTTGGGTTAAATATGATCCAATTTCTTCCTCTGCTGGTTCTGAAGTTGACAAGGTTGCTATTTCTGCCGTTAAATTATTATTGAACCTGGAGTTTGGTACATAATTTTTTATTTCTTAAAGAGACATAGTTCCTCTGAAGTTGGGTTTTTTATAGTGGGAATAATGTTCTTTCGTGTAATCTTGATGAGTAAGAAATGATCAGCTTCTCAAAACTTTGGATCTCATGTTGTCTGGTATATTTTGAAATCCTTAGGCTGTTTCTTTAAAATGAATTTGGGCATAATACTGCTTGCTTGAATAGAATATCTTTATTAATGACATTTGTGAATTGGATATCCTTTCAGGTAAGGAGGGGTGCTGATAGAGCAGAAATATACAGCCTTTCATTCTCTTCCTGTTCTCAGTGGCTAGCAGTCTCAAGTGATAAGGGCACTGTTCATGTTTTCAACCTGAAGATCAACTCGAGCAGTGAAAATTCAAATAGTCCACCGSATTCTGAACTTTCTAGGACGTCATCAAGCTCATCACTTTCTTTTATCAAAGGTGTGCCCTTCTTGAAGTTGCTTTTTCATGATTTTGTGTAATTGTCAGAAACTTTGACTAGTAGTATGGCATTTGGAAACCAGCCCCCCCCCCCCCCCCCCAAAAAAAAAAAAAAAAAAATAAAATAAAATAAAAGGTCTTGAGCAGCTCTAAGTTCCTAATGTCAGAACTGAATCCATTAACTGATTGCGGGAGAAATATTCGGGTTCAGGGTACCACAATTCATTGGATGACATGAAAGGTAAAAGYTAGTAGTCAAGTGACTAATAAGCGCTGCTGTAGATCCTTCTGCCTTCAGTTCGATTTTTTAAGAGCCCTGTTCTTATGTATWGCTTGGTTGCACATCATATCTCATATCTGCAATGCTCGACATTGACTCGTTATATGCTATAATAATTGATAGGTATCGCAAATAATATAATAAATCTAGTAAAACTACTTTGTGCAAAGTTATGGACTTGTTCTGGTAAGCATTTTGGATTTTCTTTTGGTACCATTATGGGAAAGATTCGGTAATGGTTTTGGATTTAAGTAGGTAAATATGTGTACATGTATACTGATGAGTACTATATAATTTACACTTAATTAAAATACAAGGTCATAGGTTTGATAGAGAAAAAAAGAGAAGGGAGAGAACGACAGGGTTGCTTAATCTTATGGGAAGAATAGGAAAGGAATACTAGATTTTGCCTGGAATTTGAAGTTGTTTGTGGAATTCTGTGGTACAAAGCTCCTTACAATCCATCGTGTTGCTTCTGTGGAAAAGGATGTTCTGGAAGGTGCTGTCTGGTACATAATGGGTTTCCTTTGGGTCTGTGTYGTTGTCTTTGTGACTGTGAGTGAGWGAGAGAGAGAGAGAGAGAGAGTGCTTAACAACCAGCAACTGGTATTTGCCAGATTGTCATTCTTGTTATTGATCAATTTTGGAGTCTCTGATATTGATAATGTAGCTTATGATTATTCTGTTGTTAATAGCATAAGTTTAGAAAGATATTAGATATCTTTACGATATCCAATTAGTTGCTTTCTCTGAACCTTGACTGATGTGGTTTTCTATTCATGATGGGAATCTTCTTATAATTGCCTTATGGTTTTAATCTTATTTCTTATTTCAGTCATTGTTCATGTTTTATTTTTATCTTTTATGTTTACCTTTTGGGCAGAAGAATTAGCATGGTCCTTGAGAAAAAGTTTGACTTCTTTTCATGTCTGCATGATAATAATGATTGCCATGTTGATGGTTTCACCTTTGGATCTAAGTCATTTGCTGTTAAAAATATTTCCAGGGGTGCTGCCCAAGTACTTCAGTTCAGAGTGGTCTGTGGCTCAATTTCATTTGCCTGAAGGATCTCAATACATTGTTGCCTTTGGTCATCAAAAAAATACTGTGGTTATACTTGGATTGGACGGAAGGTAAATAAAAACTAGAAGCTTTAGATTTTAAGTGTCATTTGCACTGTTATCATATTGTAGTGCCTCCATTTCTGTACAAATTCTCTTCTACTTTCCTATGATAGCTTGCTTTTCTTGTCAAGCTTTCCTCATATACTAATCAAGTGATTCTTCTACTGTCACAAGTAGTATCAGCTTCCATCTTTCACATGCATTTCTGTATGTACCTTCTTTTTTTATATGTAAGAATTATTCGTACTAAAACCAGAATACCATGCAGCTTCTACAGATGCAAGTTTGATCCAGTGACTGGTGGAGAGATGACTCAATTGGAATATCACAATTTTCTAAAGCCTGAAGAATCATTCTAA
Source organism: Rhazya stricta (assembly GCA_001752375.1). Classification (NCBI taxonomy): domain Eukaryota; kingdom Viridiplantae; phylum Streptophyta; class Magnoliopsida; order Gentianales; family Apocynaceae; genus Rhazya; species Rhazya stricta. The sequence goes on along the minus strand of MEJB01000001.1, from coordinate 1,921,030 downwards.
TGGACATTTTGGAAGTATATGAATATGTTTCTTGTTAATATTAYTATGTATATGTTATATGCACTTCCTGTTCTACCTTTTTCTTTTGCTAATTCGTGGGGATATGGGCTGTTGTGTAAATATTTGGATGGGTTATCTATCTGTAAGTTATATTACTAACAAAGTAAGAACAAGTTTGACATAATCAAAAGAATTGGACATAAACGAACTCTTACTGTCAAGTTTGCATCTTGCAATAAAATGTATATCATGTCTTTGTGAACCTCTTGGTTAACAGATATTTATTTATCTTCTATTATTCCCATGTTCTTCACGTGAAGATCAGAGGAGGTCTGACGTTATAATTTGGCCTCTTYAGCGGATGGCTTAATTTTTTTCCKTGGGGCCACTTTTGTCAGATTAAATAATTATACGATAACTTAATTTTGAGTAAAGGGCTATTAGTACAATTTGTGTTCTCTCCATTCTAGAGTTGTTATAAGGTTATTTTATTTATTTTTTGTTAGTGCTATAAGGATTGATAATAATGGGTGACGTGAGGGAATACGTGCAGTCGTGTGTGCTGACGAATGGGAAAAAGCAATCTTGATACTTTTCAGCATTGTGTTGAATATTCTTTCCTTAAAAGAGTATAAGGTTAAAATAGTCTTTTCAAAAGAAAAAGAACGGATTGTTAAGTTAGGTGAACGGTGTACCTATAACTTGAATCGGACGCGATCACACGAAACTCTTGAGTTTTTACAGACTTCCTCACCAACTATTCTCTCTCTCCCTCTAAGTTTTTTATCTTAAAATTTTTATAATATATATGCATTAAAAAATGAATGAGAATTAACTAGAGATCTTTTATTTAATCCATAAATATATTTTTAAAAGAAATTAATATTGGGTATAATAATATAATGTTTATATTGATTTATTGTAATAAAAAATCAGAATTGGAATAAGAAAGTTTTGGAAATAAAAATATTAGTTCGATTTATATTGCGTTAAATGAATATGATATTAATAACTATAATAAAGAGATTATTTTATCATTTCATCTTTAAAAAATTAATTTAATATTGAATTGTAGAGTACAAATGATAACATTAATAGTAATTTACATGATGAGATCACATATTGCAGAGAAGTATTGCTTTTCATTAATTAATATATAATTATTTTGGTACGAAAATTGTAATTTAATAATTGAGAGATTATGATGACTTCATTTTTCCCTAGAGAAAAGAAAAGAAAAGAAAAGAAAAGAAAAGTTAGAGAATAAAAATGAGTCCTTGTTTTCTCCATTTTGTTTAGAACCGACGGATAAATGTCAAATGGAGTATTCCAGAAGGTGGCTCTTGGTAGTGCACTCAATCCCATGTCCTATAAATAAACCTACACCACTTTCTCCTCCATTCCAGTTCTATGCTTGCAGCAGAAAAATCACTAGGAGAAGTTCTGGATTTTTTATTACTTTGATATAATTGTGTAGGCATGGCAATCAAGGTTCACGGAAGCCTTCTTTCCCCGGCWGTGTTGCGCGTTTTTGCTTGCATATTTGAGAAAGATCTTGAAGCTGAGCTTGTCCCTGTTAACTTGGGCACTGGGGAGCACAAAAAGGAGCCTTTCCTCGCTCTGAATGTCAGTATACTTTCTATTCCATATTGTACATGTTTCCTCTGTCTTTTATTTGCTGACTGATTAAGATTTCCCTTTTTGATGGATGCAGCCATTTGGTCAAGTCCCTGCTTTTGAAGATGGAGATTTGAAGCTCTTTGGTAAGAAATTCCTTGACCTTAGCTACATTTATAGTGTTTATAGATTTATTGTCTTAACCCCTGCAACGAGATGCGGACGAATTGGTTGATTACTGATCTGTGAGACTCGTGGGATGGATGCAGAGTCGAGGGCAATTAGCAAATACATTATAGACGCTTACGGGAGCAAAGGGAACCAGTTGACTTTTCAGGATCCAAAGAAGATGGCGCTTGTGTATGTATGGATGGAGGTTGAAGCTCATAAGTTTGACATTCCAGCTTCAAAACTGCTCTTTGAGCTTGCCATAAAGCCCGTCTTAGGCATGACGACTGACGAAGCTGTGGTGGAAGAGTACGAGGGCAAGTTGGGTCAGGTTCTTGATGTGTACGAGGCCCGATTGAAGCAGTCCAAGTACTTGGCTGCCGACACTTTCACCCTTGCCGATTTGCACCATCTCCCTGCCCTCAACTACTTGATGGGCACCAAGGCTAGATCAGTTCTCGACGCAAGGCCCCATGTTAGTGCTTGGTGCGCTGATATTTTGGCAAGGCCCGCCTGGACAAAGGTCGTTGAGTTGCAGAAAAAGCAATCATGAGCTTCATCTTTTTGAACTAAGATGGTCCTCCTAGTGGTTTGCCTTTGCTGCCGGGGTTGATGTTGATTCGAGCTTTCGAGTTTTTCTCTATTTTGTGGAAGATCGACAATGTTTGTCGTCAGTCTCATCCGAGTTTACTTGATTACCGGAAAGGTCAACAGTGTTTTCCTTCACTAAATAAAGTTCAATTTTCTATCAGTAGAATTGATGTGCCTGGAGTTAATGTTCATTAATAACAAACCTATTTATTTTCTTCTTCCGGCAACGATGCCTTTTCTCCTTGGTCAGTTGATTGTTTCTTGTTCTCTCATGCGGTCTGCCTCTTATGTTCTTGCTTTTGGGGTTGCAAGGGTGCTAGAACCTGACTCGTTGAGTATTGAATTAATTTGTACAGAAAGAAAGCAATAATTTCCGAAACATGCAAGTGTGCAAAGAAAACCATAACTTGATATCTTCTTTCTATAGTAATCTCATTCTCCTTGTCCAGCAATGTAGCAAATTCTGAAATGGTCTTTTCAGGACCAGCCAGAAGGTAGACTCACTAAGGAAGTAGTGTTTTACGGTTGTGACTTTTTAACTTTCTTGGAGAGAACCAGTTATTCTTACACTGGGAAGTCCCAAATGGATAAAGAATTAGCATGTTGTCTTAGAGGATGAAAAGAAATCTTGCACTGGCTTTCTGGTTGGCTCTTCAGTCTTCATATGTATTTTCTTGCTCCTTCATAACCCCATATTATCCTGATTGACAATCTTCTTTTTGTGATCAGGACAATAAGATAAGGTTTTCTCCTAGAAAACCTACAAATTCAATGAGACAAAAGTAACTTGAGGGGCAATGACGTATGTGCATGCGTAATATTTCAAGGTAGGTTTCTCAGTGATTCCAAATGTCCAACAAAGATGCTTTCGGTGCATAAACTACACAGAAAATCAGTAATTGGCCTTATTAGTAGTTAATTACTGAATGAAAGTGGACTAAAACATATACATCCAGCCCCCCCAACTAACAAAGACAATTGCCTTCAGTGCATAAGCTACACAGGAAAAACAGTAATTGGCCTTATAAGTAGTTAATTACAGAAAGAAAGTGGACTAAAAACATATCCATCCATACCCCTCAACGAACAGTGCAGAAACTACACAGAAAATCAGTAAATGGCCTTATTAGAAGTTAATTATTGAAAGAAAGTGGACTAGTACATGTCCATCCATACCCCGCAGCTAACAGAGGCAGATGCATTCAGGACAGAAACTATACAGAAAATCACTAAGTGGCCTTATCAGTAGTTATTAATTACTGAGACAAAGTGGACTAAAACATATCCATCCATRCCCGTCAATCAACAGCGGAAGTGGCATTAAGAGCGGAAGCTACACAGAGAATCAGTCATTGACCTTATTAGTAGTTAGTTAATTTCACATGTTCAGACTTTGATATACACAGTTGTATAAATCAAAACCTGAACAAAATAATGTCAAACGAGTGCTCCACTATAGTACCTGCGAATCTCAGTATTCATCCTCATTTTTCGAGAAACCATTAGAAAATATCCATATACTCGACCATTTTGTTATTCTGCAGGGATGGCAATTGAGGTCCGTGGACATGCCTTCTCAGTACCATCACTGAGAGTATTTGCTCGCCTCGCTGAGAAAGAGCTGGAATCTATATGTATCGATATGGTAGCCGGAGATCATAAAAAGGAGTTCCCTCAATGTAAAAAAGCATCAACATGGCATGCGGCTGAACGGCCGAGAGTACCAGTTTTAGTTGTTATCTCTAGTAATATTTCCTTGTCTTATTGATACAGCCATTCGGAGTAGTACCAGCTTTTGAAGATCGAAACTTGAAGCTCTTTGGTAAGGATTATATGCTACTATTACTTCTAATATTTCTGCTTAGCAACAGTAATCTGAGGATTGATGTTTCATAACTGGAATTTCAGAGTCGAGGGCAATTAACCAATATATTGCACACAGTTACGCAGACAGAGGAAACCAGCTAATATGCCAGGATCCAAAGAAGATGGCCCTTGTCCATGTCTGGATAGAAGTGGAAGCTCAACTTTTGAACCTGCAGCCTCTAAGTAAGTCTGGGAGCTTAAGATAAAGCCAATGCTCGGCATGATCACAGATGATGCAGTCGTAGAAGAATATGCAGCCAGTCTGGGTAAAGTACTAGATGTTTACGAAGCTCAACTGACAAAATCGAAGTACTTGGCTGGAGAATGCTTCACCCTGGCGGATCTTAACCATATCTCTTCTATTATGAACTACGTAACGGGATCAATGTTTAGAGAAGTTTTTGATGCCCACCCTCATGTTGTTGTTTGGTGTGACGGTATCATGGCAAGGCCAGCATGGATTAAAGTCAATGCTATGCAAAAGAAGCATCGACCGTTTGGTTATCTTCATTCCTGAGTTCATGCTTGGAAGTGATTTCCTACTTCTTTCTGCTCTTTACGTTAATATACTACCACGTGTACTAGTCTTACCTTCTTTTGAACTTCTGCAGCATCCTTAGAACTTGATTGCATGTAAGAGCCAACTGTCTTTTGTCTTTATGGCCAATTCTGCTGTGTTTGATAATGTGAATGTCTTTAAATCTTTGTTATCCATCTCTGATAAATTTCATCCTTGGTATTTGAGATTTCTATGTGACATAATCCCAGGAACATTGACGCCTGTGTACCAACCAGCAAGAATCTAAATCACTAATCAGGTTCTAGAAGATAATTCAGACTAAAAGCAACATGCCGGAAGTATATGAAAACAGAACTAGTTCTTACAATTCATACTACTTTAGCAAGGCATATATGATGCTACCAAGTACCCAAAGTAATCCATATACTTCATGATTAAGAGAGGTTACCATTCAAAGAGTTTACTACTTCCACTTTGCAGCTGCCCAAAATTTGACCTTTCACCCCTACAAGTGTGCATAGTAGCTTACTGCAAAATCTTCTCTAGTTCTCCAACTCTATGAGGGGGATATTGTCTGCACTTGGATTCCTGGCACTTGAAAGAACTTGAGATGCTTCTTTAACCCTGTTTTCTTTTTTCAGTGGATGCAAATGCAATAAATGCTGTTATGCTAACATCTTTAATATATCCTCCTGATATTCAAGTTCAACGGAACTGCAACCCAAATCCTTCAGAAGTTCCCTTTCCTTCATCAATCTTCGAATTTTTTCAACATGACTCCATTTTCCCATTTCTGCATACAAATTAGATAACACAACATAGGAAGCCGAATCTTCTGGTGCCAGCTCCACTAATTTCCAAGCTGCAATTACACTCAAATCTAAATTACCATGTGCTCTGCAACCGAAAAGGAAGGATCCCCAAATAGTCTTTGTAACCTTAAATGGCATTTCTTGAATAATCCTAATAGCATCTTCCAAATACCCAGAGCGAGCAAACAGATCAACCATGCAAGCATAATGTTTGGCACCGGGTGCAAATCCATATGTCCCACCTACCAAGGAGGAAAAAATATCACGACCCTTTTGTACCAAACCAGAGTGAACGCAAGCACAAAGTACTCCCGTTAAAGTCACTTCATCAGGCTTAGCTCCTTCTTCCTCCATTCTGGAAAACCACCATATCGCCTCGCGGCCGTTTTTAGCTAAAGCAAGTCCATTGATAAGGGCATTCCAAGTGAATACATTCTTCTCTTCCATTGTTTGGAAAACCTTTAGACCCTCTTCCATCATTCCGCACTTTCCATACATATCAACCAAAGAAGTGCCCAATATAACGTCCAAGTTCCAGGCTCTCCTCTTTATAGAGTCATGTATCCACACACCGATGTCGACTGCCCCACAACTTGCACAGGCAGCCAATGCATTCACCAGAGTAACCCGATTGGGCTCCATGCCAGCATTCAGCATTTGCACGAAAGCAAGTAATGCATCATGAGACTTCCCAGATTYCCTGTACCCTGTAATTATGGTAGTCCACGAGACCACATCTCTCATAGGCATTTCATCAAACATACGTTTACACAACGCCAATTCACCACAAGACCCATATAAATTCAATAACGAATTTTGAACATAAATATCACTGAGATGACCTAATTTAACGACATGGGCGTGCACACATTTTCCTAGCTTGAGACTCTTGAGGTCCGACAAAGTCTTGAGAATGAAAGGGAAGGTGTAATTGTTCGGAGACACAGAGCGTGTGTGCATGCGGGAGTATATGAACATAGAACTTTGATGAGCTTGGGAATGAGAAAAGGCTCTAATGAGTTTATTGCAAATGAAAACGTGGGGTTTTGGGGTGTTAATGGTGTATAAGAGGAAAGCATAATTTAGAAGGCCGAGAAATTGGCAGGSAGAGATAAAATGGTGGGCAACGGTGGTGTTTGAGTGGAGATTGTTGAGGATGAGCTGAGCTTGGATCTGCCGAAGGTGACTGCATGAGCTGCAGTGGGCATCTAGGAGATGAATGATCCTGCTTGCTATGATATTGGCCTGAGGCTGTTCGAATGGTGGCTTCATTGTTTACGGTAAAACCACTGATCGGATGACTAGAGGCGGGAGTTGCTGATTGTTAAGTCATTGCTCCCTTTGGCCTCACTTTGAGTAGTTGAGTTTGGATGTAACTGCATAATGGATAATATTGATATGCCTTATACCAGAAAATCTAGAATATCCAAAGTAGTAGACCGCTCAATCTCGTATTTGAGTCGTATTAAAAGAGTTATCGAATAGACTTTAATTCAATAAGAATTTTTACTGAATAAGAGTTGAGTTCTGTAGATTAATTTGAACATAGATTTTTTACATACTTTTGAGAGTATTGTTGAGATTAAAGTAGTGGTGGTCAAACTYGTTCAGGTTAAARATGCGTTTGAGATTTCTTTCCTCGATACAAAAGTTACTTTTAAGGCTCAAAAMRGTTRGTAAGGGATTTGGTAAATTTAATTACTGTSGAAAGAAAAATTGTTAAGGTTTTTTATAAATTTCAACTRCTGTGAAAGAAAACTAKCAAGGTGTTYGGTAAATTTYAAYTATTATATGAAAAAATACTTTTAACTACTTTCTCTAACAACACTTTCCTTAATAGGTCTTTCGCGAATAGCACTTTCATTGACGACGCTTTTCCTCGTAACACAACACTTTTCCTTGACAATGCTTTCTCTCACAACACAACACTTTTCAGCACAGCAATCCCAAATTAGCCCCAAATATAGAAGCTCATCCCTTGAAGACTACTCTCGATCTTCAATGAAAGTGCGGTCAACAAAAGTGCTATGAGGGAGAGTGCTTTTAGGGTCCTTGAAAGCAACTAAAATCATTTCCCTGCACATCAGTTAAGATATATCGAATACTTTGACAGCTTTCATTTAAAGCAGCCGAGGTTTACTAAAGCATTTTGACAATTACTTTTAATTCGAAAAATAATTTTTTAAATTATGAAAAATGATTTTAAACGTACCTGTCATTCTTGACTTGAAAGAGAATTGTTTACGAATACAAATTGCTCTGACTAGGTCTATATTAGGTGATTGAGTATGGGAGGAGAGCATTATTTTGGTTTGACAATTGATTCTGGAAGAGATGACTAGTTATTAATCTTCTCCTACCCTTTGAAAAGCATGAATAAAGGAAACTCATCTATATTTCTGCAGTCGTATTGCATATAACCTAATGCATCCTTCACCAGCAACCGACAAGAATGCCCAGATGACCTAATGAAAACACATGCACTGTCTCGCTTTCCTTTCTTAAATTAGCAGGTTAGGCATACCCAACTCAAGACAAACAATTTATTGTACCATTGTGGCAHTGGGGACTATCATATTTATCTAGTCTGTCGATGTTAGGATGATTGCAACTCATATGTAGTAATAGACTGCCCACAAGCAAGAGTACTATATACTGAGAGGGGATTTTATATTACTTTTATATTGATTTTTATTTAAAAAAGTTATTCCAGTGAGGTCTCAACTCTCTACTCGTCTTGCCTCAGCTTCCTTCCTGCCTAGCTTTCGTCCCCTGMCCCCAAGCACACCAACCGTGGTTGCTCAGGCACACACATTTAGGAATGAGTGATTGGAATTTATTTAGCAATGTGGGAAGTCAGACGTTAAGTATTCTTTGTCCTAGGTTCTATTTGGATAGTATTTAAAATGAACTTCTAAAATTAACAGTCATTTGGTCAGGGAAGTTAAATTTTAACTCATTTTTCCTTTATAAAAATTTTTGATTTTTTTAAAACATAATTTTTAAACTATAATTCTTTCTTAAGATTTGAATTTTTCAAATTCCTGCCCTCTTAATCTTAACAATACATTTTAAATTAAATTAAATTTCTTTATTTTAACAGTTATTCAAATAAAACTTAATATCTTAACCTAATTTTAAAAAAATTTTCTATTTTAACAATCATCCAAATGGAGCCTATTGTCTCACGTGTAGGGATGGATATACTGGATGCCGAGGAGGAGGAACTCGATCTTAAAATTTTGAACTTACGGGGATAATGTTTAAATACTCCAAATAGAGAGGGGCAAAAGATAATATAGTCCCGAGAACTAAACTCAAAGACGAGGACAATGAGAGTGCGCATCCGGGGATTCGAATCCCGGTCAGTACCGTGGAAGGTTATGGTACCGCTRCCCCAGATGCAAGTTTTGTAGTTATTTTTTTAATTAATTAAAAATCTTATCTTTCAATAATTCAAACTTTGCAATCATACCCTTATTTCTGCAAATATATCAATTTAACCTTCGATATGTTTTACAAAATTATCAATTTTACCTTTCTAAACATTGCAATAATTGAAATTTTACCTTTTTGCTTTTCCATCTATTAATAACATTAACAAATTATCATCTATCCAGCTTTAATACAAAGGCATTTATTGCTTTGCTACTTGSTAGGTGAGASTGAAGGCTCTTAAAGGCAAAAGTAAATGATATTTGTTTTTTGTTTTCCTTTTTAAGTACCTTTTTTTAATGAAACTAATATTATATTAAACTAATAATAAATACTTTAATTTCAAGGAATGGAAAATAATAATATAAACACAAAAAAGGAGGATTTCCTTGCTGATGTGTCATTCAGGTGGAAATGTAATCACAATAGCTGACGTGGCTTCCATATGTGCAAATGTGACTCGGTCATCCATTTCTCATGCTTTTTGCTTCCATAGTGAGCTTGTTCTTGCCTTCACTTATTTATCCTGTTTTCTTGTTTTCTCTTTTGGCCCTATCTCACTTTACGCTTTACTTTGAAACAATTTCTCAGCTTTGCAGCCACAGTTCACAATGCGGTTTCTTCCTTAAGGTTCTTTTAAACACTGAGCACACGAACATACTCGTTTGATCTTTTCTGTTTCTACTAGAAAGTTCGAGACTTTCCCTTCTCAATCTCCCTTATTTGTCTTCTCCAACTCCGATAAAATAAACCAGGGCCTGCAGACTCCTACTGAGATGGCAAAGATAGCGGCGGCAGCTGGTGAAGCATCTGAAACCCTCAAATACAAGGTAAGTCTATGTATGTAGATTATTTTCTGACTATCACTGGAGTTCAGAGTTGAAGGTCTCTCTAATTAGTTGCTCTGCTCACTTAGACATGGGTCTTAAAAGTTCCCATTCACTGCGAAGGGTGCAAGAAGAAAGTCAAGAGAGTCCTTCAGARCATCGAAGGTTAGCTAGCTAGCTACATCCTATGTAATCCTGCATGKGTGTTTCTGCAGTGAATAGTTGCACGTGTGCATTGCGCATCCGTGTGTTGAACCGTTCATATTGCACTTATAGTGAAGTAATTCTTTTATCTTTCATGGTACAGGTGTTTATATGACTACAATCGATTCTCAGCAACATAGAGTTACTGTGACTGGRAACGTGGAGGCTGAGACATTGATTAAGAAGCTCGTGAAAACCGGGAAACCTGCCGAGCTTTGGCCAGAGAATTCTGTTGAGCAAGAGCAAAAGTCGGGCAASAAGAAGAAGAATAAGAACCAAAAAGACTCCAACGGTGATGTAAATGTTAGCCCTRATGATACCGAGAAGAAATTACTAGTAAAATCTGAAAATCCAAATAAAGACAGTAGCGATTCACAAGTAAGCCAGAAGCCAGAGAAAACATCAGGGCCTGGCGGTGATGAGTCACCAACGGCGGAATCACAAAGTGGTGAAGTTCCTGACGCTGGTGCTGCTCAGACTAGTACCGCYGGCACCGRAGGGAAAAAGAAGAAGAAGAAAAGTGGATCCAAGGGTAGTACTGGTACCTCCAACACCGGAGGTGAAAATGTAGTCGACAAGGACTCTCCTACTCCGGTGCGGGTTCCTGACCAACCTTCTATTCAGTCCATAAACTCGGGTGCAGCAGGTCAGCCCCCATACTCGTGTCCAGCACCAGCAGTAGCCTATCCACCCCCTGAACTTGGTCTCAGTTACAGTACAGTGTATCCAAGTCCAAGCTCTTCATACTATGCCCCGTCCGTGCAATCTTATCATGACTGGAGAGCATATCATTATTCCCCCCCTCCACCTTCTGATCCAGTTATTGCAGTTAATGATTCCGAGCACGATTATGACGATGATGAAAGTGGATGCTCCATTATGTGACATAGTTGTCGTTATCTCACTCAATCCACCTGAGAATAGCCATAGTGTAGTATATGGTATATTAAGTGCACTTCAGACTACAATTTTCACGTTATTTGGGGGAAATTCTTAATTGTAGCAGACGATGGAGATCATTTACACTGCAACCTTTAGATTGAACAAAGTTGGTGTAAAAATCTGGGGAATTGAAAAGAAAATTAAGAAGTTCCAAGATCATGWATGTACWGCTATGCTTACTTTGCTTGATCACMTGTYARTAGGCTTCATGTATAATGCTTCCTTTTCTGTACGAAGGGCCTYTAAAAATTATGCGTGAAGAACTAAAGAAGAACTTTGTTTATGGTCTCCTTTCATTTGCCTCTTACGAAAAGGAAATRMGAAAAGAMTCGACTTTCATRMGAGACCATGATCAAAACCTTTGGCGAAGCAATTAAAGCTCACTCTGTTGCYGAAAACTCACTCGTAARCCGCCTTTATCTTTTAGCTRTTGTGTTYCACTTTACACTGAAGGATACTTYTGTGTGGTCATTYGCAGCATTAAGCACTTTCTGAGTCTTGAATGATCTTGAACTGGGGTCCATATGTATGCATCCATTGTACTAATCCGAACATCCAAAAGGTTGATCAATAGTGGTTGAACCTAATTTGCAATTGCCAAACGGATGATGCTAGCTAACTCTATATGACTGATTTACTGGTCTGGAGCGTCCAGCTCGAACTGCTTCTAGTCGTCTAATGGAAACCGGAAAATCTGCTAAAGAACCTCTCAAAAAATCGACTGACATAAACATATATAAGTTTATCTTTCTATGTCCTGTCTGTTTTGGATATTCAGAGGGGACATTCCTTATCTCTTTGGCACAGCAGACTTATCTATGGCAAGAKCATATTCTAGAAAGTTCACTAGATTAATTCATTCGATGGTCATATTACTAGGTCTTGATTGGTAATACGTAAAGGGCCTTTCATTCCTGCAAAGCATATATGGATGACAGGTGGAAAAAAAAAATATATATATATATCAAAATGGGACCTAAAGGAGAAGAATGATTGACAGAATCCAGAGAAAGAGCCCCACTTTTGTTGCGAGAGTTGCCCGAATCTCTATTCCCCTCCAATTGTCTTTCATGCTTTGGAGATCCCCCATGCATTGCAGCTTTGCTTTTCTGGTCAAGGAAGTCACCGCACTGATATGGTCATGAATCAAATCATGCCTCTTTTCTTTCTATCTTTGCTTTTTGGTTTGTTTGCATAGTTCCCCTCAACTTGGTCTTGAAGTTTGAGACCAGTTATAAAATAGATTGCATGCTTCAGTTTTCTTTCTAATGGGTTTCAACACTACAGAAAAACAGATCAGTCATGAGTAAGATTGTGAATGCAGAGAAATTCTTATGTTGATTGGAGCAACAAGGACTGAGATATAAAAAGGGTGCACCACACATTATCTCATATTAGTATATTGAAATATCCCTTATCAATTTCTTTTTTTTAATTTCTTTTTTGAAACTTTCTTTTTCCATTTATAAAGGATAAAAAAGTGCTAGAATTAGCTAAGAGAAGAACGAMAGACAATCCGTGGCCAGCCCAAGACTGAGTTATGGCCCTTTTAAGACAGATCAATAATTGGGCCTAGATATTAATTGGGCCGACTGAAGATTGAACCACATGTTAATTCGATACTAGCAGCATTTTTCTAAGACAGGACATGCCGAATTGAATTATGATACACACTTGTAATAGGTTCTTTATTTTATGTTATCCCAAAAGATATACTTATGCCCCTATTCCACCACGAATATATTCTTTCTTCCAATGACTTTTCAGACCTTAATAAAGATTATACATTCAAATAAATGCTATTTTAAATATTTATGTCAAGTTAAACATAAATATTTATTAAGTATGTCGTAATAGTATTTTTTATTTTAAAAATATGTCACATTCCACATATTAAATCATCAGTAAATATTATTTTTCATCCTCATCCTCATTTAATTGTCAATCAATCTCAATGCAAAATCAAATTTCTTCTCTCATGCAATAAATCCTATGATTTTCTAATATTTGGRCGAAAATATCACTCTAATAATAATTTTAGATCAATTTATTATTTTCTTAATTTGTATGTTTTATCCTATTGTGATATATATTTCAAAAGGTGAAGRGAATAAATATTAGGACGGAATAGGTACAATACATATAAAATTAATATATTATGAATATTGGATAAGTTTTATATCGAACACAACTCATAAACAAATGTGTCCATATAGAGTATTGGTTCTTTTATACATTTCCTTATGACTTGTGGATAAGTTTTCTATTAACACGTCATTCATAATTTATAATATCTGTAGAATATATATATGTAAGATCTTCCTATTATGTAATGGTGCTATTATGGGAGTCCCTTGTTACAAGAGTGAGGAAGAAGGAAGAATATTGCAGAGATTAATATTGGGCCACCAAAGTTACTGTTTGAGCCTTTCTGTCATCACAAAGTTCCGAATCTATGCTTATCTATGTACTGGTTAAGGATAACATTCTGATCCTACCACCAACAAATCCACACTAGCAGCATATCGGTATSAAGACAGCAAGTTCCTCCGTTCTTTCCTTACTCTGAAACTCTGGAAGCTGTCTATAAATTTGTACCCAAGTCCTCTGTCCGAGTTCAATATCTTCTGCTACCGAATCAAAGAGAATGGAACCTCAACAGTTCTCTAGCGATGAGAACTCTTTGATTCACGAATCAAAGAGAGCCACAGCCAGAGGAGTGAAGTTAAGGATAGCTTATGAGAAAGCTATGGTGGCTTTCAGACGAGAGGTAGATTACGTTCTTGAAAGACGAAACCAACGTTCTGGTGGTGAAGATCCCATCAGAACATTGATATTCTTGGGCTGTTGGAGCCACACTTGAACACGGCTGGGTCTATCTCTCTGTCCCTGACTGATCGATCATCGATCGGTTTGTGATTGCAGGGAATGGGATAAGGAGATCAAATTTATGGCTTTCACTGATCTGAAGAAAATGAATTTCGTAAAGAAAGTGTAGATATACACACATGAACACAGTRATGAATCATGCATGTATTCTCTAGCTCTGGGGCCAAGAAAATATAAATAAAAGCTCCATCTGTAGTTCTGTACATACAATTCTGATGGAATGAAGTGAATCCTTTTATTTCTGTGTATTTCCAAATTCACTCCCTACAATTACACTATACATTTACATTGACTCCATGTCGAATTTTCAATCCGATCAAATTCAATCTTCCACARGTCCTCTTAATTGAATAAAGCATTTCAAGATTTCGAATGTTCATCTAAGTGGAGATGGGGTTTTCCCGGTACATAGWCATGTTTGGAAAAGTCAATGAAGAAAATGTACTCAATATTATATGAGCATTTAGGTTATTATGGTAAATTTAAAGACRTAAAATTTTTTTATTGAATTTGAACATTCAATTAGTTTAATTTAATAAATGAATATTTAATACGTTATCAAGGTCTAAAGCTGATATAATTACTAAAGATGTTGATTTGAGATTTTTTCTTTGGGACCATATGATTAACCCTGAATGCATGGCTTTCGTTCTTTCGGACTGTTCGAATGGTGAAAAGATCCAAAGAAATAGCCTCAGATACTTAACTGTTTAATTACTCATTGTACTAAACTTATCTGTACCTCGTTTATGATATTTTTGGGATATCACGTGGGAGTGGGAATCAATAATAACCGGCTCCTTGCCAACAAAAGATATGGCTTTGGACCAATAATACCTTTTTTTTCTTTTTATTTTGGGAAATTGGACCAATGATGAGAAAATAGATGTAATATTTTTATTTTCAATAAAAATCAAATAATCAAACGGTATTGTGAAAAGTATTTATGGAGTAGTCTTTGATATTATCCGCAGTAGCACCATGATTTAACTCCCGTARTTGTAGAAAGGTGACTAATCGAATAATCTTCATTTTCCGGGAACAATGGCGTCGCCGCCCKATCACAARGCCACCATTATCGACGGCAAGGCRRTAGCCCAAACAATCAGATCTGAGATCGCCGCGGAAGTCCGACTACTCTCCCAGAAACACAACAAGGTCCACCTCTGCTAAAATTTTTTAATCCCTAGAATTTTTTAATCTGATTTGCTACTAGATGTGCTCAACTCCGTTTAGTGGCTAAAACTTTTTAATTAATGGATTTTGAATTAGRAAAATACTGTTAGCTAAAATTACTCCTTGCAGGGGAGAAGTGKTCATTGAGTTGCTATCGATTTTCGGGTTTTTTCCAGTAATAATACATAAGAGTTCAAGCTGTTGAGCAACTCTTTCGACATCATACAGTGATTTTTAGTTCGTTTTATCTTTTTACTCTTTTTGTGGGGTTCATAGTTATAATGGGATGAAGGTAGGAATATGACTTGTTTTTGCTAAGCTCAGGTACCAGGATTGGCAGTAGTGATTGTGGGTAATAGGAAGGACTCTCAAAGCTATGTGAGTATGAAGAGGAAGGCATGCGCTGAGGTTGGGTTTAAGTCTTTTGACGTAGACCTTCCAGAGGAGGTGTCCGAAGTTGACCTGATTCACAAGGTCCATGAGTTGAATGCAAATCCTGATGTACACGGTATGTTAATCATAATCCTACGAAAGTCTAGACTACAAAATGAATTATTTAGAACTGTTAAGAGTTTTTTTCAGTTACTCGTATCTTGCTACTGTATCCAAGGAAGATGGTAACATAATCTCAATTTTATTAATCACTGAATATAGTCTCTGAATCTTTCGTGGGTCAAATGGCTGGTAAGTTCGATAAAAGTTATGAAGGTTAAGGATAATTACCCTCAATAAGTTTGTTTATTGTTTTCCTCAGTAATTGCTTAAATCTGAACTTTGCTTGTGGTTTATTTTGATAGAATTTCTCTAAAGCTCCCATAACTTGAATAAATCTTGTTGCAACATTTCTTTGTATAGTATACAGACCAGCTTGTTCATAGTGCTCTTACCATTTCCTTGATTACTGTAGGTGTTCACAAAAATGTAAGAAAGTAATTATAAGTTYAAAAGACCAATGGAGAATGTAACTGCTTATGTGCCTACAGGTATATTGGTCCAGCTTCCACTTCCAAAACATATAAATGAAGRGAAAGTATTGGGTGAAATTAGCTTGGAGAAGGATGTTGATGGATTTCACCCTCTGAACATTGGAAAGCTTGCAATGAAAGGCAGARAACCTCTGTTCCTTCCGTGCACCCCCAAGGCATTATACTTCGCTCTTGAGAATAGAAACTTTTTATGCCATAAATTGCAGCTTCTTGAATTATTTCATTGATCTGTTGTCTTTACAATAAATAAGCACGCATAAGCAGGTTCATGTATGTAAAGTCACCTGKTTGAGTCTTTAAATTTGATAGTCATATTTTGTGTAAACAGGGCTGTCTTGAGCTTCTGTCACGGAGTGGGGTTACCATAAAGGGCAAAAAGGCAGCTGTGGTAGGTAGAAGTAACATAGTAGGATTACCGGTGGCTCTWCTACTTCTCAAAGAAGATGCTACTGTCACTATAGTGCATTCCCGTACTGAGGAACCTGAGAATATTATACGTGAAGCTGACATAATTATTGCTGCAGCAGGACAAGCAATGATGGTAGGAAGATAAATTTCTTACCATTTAAGTTTATCTTTATCGCTTTCTATTTTATCTAGATTTGATTTCTCACAAGCATTAGAGAAGAACCCTGAGTCTTGGTTTTACTTTATTTATGACAAGAGCCCTGTTTAGGGTGCACTGATTCTCTATTAGGAGAAAGTGGTATAAATAATGCCTGAACGTTGAACAAAMTTGTATGTGATTTTAWTACTTATAACACGAAGAGGTTGTCATCCAAACCCTGGACAACATATTGTCTTCTTTGAACTGTTAGAGCTTATGCCAATAAACCTGTATCTAGCTGCTTGGACTGTCATCATTCACATTCCAACAGGGATGCAGTAGTTCTCAAGAGTCTGTTCTTTTTGTTTATTCATATCCTATTGTTCAGATCAAGGGTAGCTGGATCAAACCTGGTGCTGCTGTTATTGATGTGGGGACGAATGCTGTTGATGATCCAACAAAGAAATCAGGTTACAGGCTGGTTGGAGATGTTGATTTCCATGAAGCATGTAAAGTAGCTGGATGCATAACTCCAGTTCCYGGTGGTGTTGGTCCGATGACCGTTGCAATGCTACTGAAGAACACATTAGGTGGAGCTAAGCGTACCATTGAGCAGTGAATTTCTATTTCAGATTTTTCACATGAAACCATGTCAAGCTTTGAAATTTATGAAATAAAATGAAAAAGTTCTTATGCACATGTCAATAAATTCTTAGGGTTCTACTTTTYCGTGGAAATCAGTATTTTCCTCTTTTCGAGAAGATTGGAGCTTTACAAGGAGTAATGCCTGTTGTATAGGTTTCTGTTTTCTGTTGTATCCTCGTAGGATGATTACTTAATACGAATCCTTTCCTTTGTTCCACTGTTGGCCATCTTCTGTTCTTTCTTTTGGGGCTGGGTGGGCCCTTCATCTCATGTTGTATCATCTGTCTTCTCCCTGTTCATCTGCTGACCTTCTTTCTGGTGAAGTTCTTGCATGGGCACAATTTTTTGTTTGTTCAAATCCTTCTTGGCATTGTGTTTGATTACTCCAGGCATGGCTGGAAAGAYATTATCTGCAAGTTATTGGGTGAGTAATGGACACATCTTACTGGTTGCATTGGTGTAGGTTCCTTGTAAAATAGAAAGGCCTAATATATTTTACAAATGGCATCAAGAAATAAATGGGGAAGGTCAGAATGGAGGTGGTTGTACATTCCACTTGAAAAATAAAGAAGCTTATGAGGAAAAGAAGGGTCAAGTACACTGGTACTGGTAACAGTCTTTGGAAGTCATTCTAAAGTATTAGAACTCCCATGTTAGTATTTTTGCATAGGAGGTTTCAAACCCTACASTATTGAGAGTTATTCTTGCCAATGAGTAGGCTGATTGCCACATGATTGATTCAAGCATTCCATGCAGGATCTCTGGTACTGAAATAGCAAGCCACAACATTAGAGTTGAGAAGTTTGAGGCCAGCTTTAGATTTTATGCATCTTGGAGTTTTGTACTGATTGATGGACGCCCCTTGGTTGATGAACATGTCCATCAAGGACTCGAAAGTGCCGGGGGCAACCACTCGAATCTCAAGTGGTCCAATAGACTTGTCATGAGTGCGGCATCGCCTGTATATGTAATCGAGCTCCTCCTCCACGGCGACACAGCACTCTTGAAGCACCTTAGCATCAATTGCCAATGAGCTTGCGTCTTTGTTAATCTCCCARTATATGACATAATGCCCAGGTACGGTTGATGTATCTGCATAACTAGTGTATTCCACAAGTAAAGCATTGTAAGGCTCCAAAAGTTTCTTGGCCGCACTGATGCTTTTGTGCAGGTCTTCTTCATTGGTTTTGTCATTGTCGATGCTCAGCACAACGTTCCTCCGGCAAATGAATCTAAACTGGGGTGCTTTGTTGTGGAATCCAGTCACTTGAAGCACATCGCCTATCCTATATCGGTACAGTCCTAGTTCACATTATCCAAGAAAATAAGCACCAGAAGAGCAATTCGTCTTTAGAAATTACTGCAAGGAATAATTACTTACCAGCAAATGTGGTGACTACCAATTCATAGTAACAGCCAACTCTAACCTGCACCAGGTCCACAAGCTTAGTTGGAGTGACCTTTTCATCTTCATCGAAGACCATCGACCATGTCCCATTTTCTCCCAGGGGAATGAATTCAAAGAAACCCATGTTAGGTAAGAGAGTAAACGATACATCAGCTGGCTTGCACAGGGGTTTCAAATTCACACCAAAGTAGCACTCGGACGAAGCATACATCGTGCATACCAACGGCAACTTCCCTTCACTGTAGTATTCGAGAGATGGTACGTACTGGGACATAGACCCCGTGATCACAGCCTCAATGTACTTTGCCCTTGGCCAAAGACGACACAGAATACCCTTCCATGAAGGAGAGCTACAAATGGTCCCAATCTCGTCTGCCAAATGTGGTTGTGGGGATGAGAGCATACTGGATAGGGCTAATCGACAACCGGGATCAGTGATCATGGCATCAAGCTGGCCAGTACGTATGTCATGGCAGAGGTTGTGCCAATTCCGTTCGAGAAAGGAAATGGATCGGAGAAAGGCTGATGCAAATACCGCTCCAAGGCGTAGGACTTGGTGACGGTAGATGAGACCGGCTAGCAATTGGCAATACATGCTTTGGTTGCTGTCATGGCACAGAATGGCCGGATCCGGGCTTGTGTAATCGTTATAAGGATCCCGTGACCGGTTCTTGAAATGCTTGCTTTTGTAGTAGCTGGTTAATACCGTTCGAGCAGGCAAGCCACAGGGAGTGGACATCTCTGCCTTGACGAAGTACAGGAACATTGCTTTACCCTCATCAAGCCCAGAGACATACCTAATACCGGTGTCACAGACAGTATTTAAGATTTCCTTTTTTAAAAGAATTGTATATTGGATGGACAAAGATAAAAAATGTCAAACCCTGAAAGAGAATTCATTTTTATGTTGAGGGTTGGATACGTTTAAAGTAAATCTAATTAAATAGGTGTCCTTTTCTTAAAAGGCCATCAAGTTGGATAGTTTTAGGTACGTAAGCTAACTATGTTGAAAGTAGCAGAAAATTATCATAATTTGAGAAAAAGATACTGCATAAATATAAGAAAATGGAAAGAAAACGATGTCTAACTTATTCATAATTGGCATGATGAGATTATAAAGAAAGGTTCGACGGTCAAGATCTTCTTCAATTGATGGCATCAGCTTGGGCTCACCAGCAGAAGTTCCTGAGCTGCTAACACACAATAACATCAAACATAGCATCCTTAATGAAGCAGCAAGAATATCGATGATGAAAAAGAAAGAAACAAAAAGGGTCCCAAGAACAAACAACGAACTACATGCACAAACTGGACACAGGGATGGWGTGAAAAAGRAACCTGCAAAGCATCTCGGTTATAGGGCTACCCGTGATAAGACTGGAGCTTTCCCCGTTACCAATTCTGAGGATGTAAGGACGGATATCTTTGTAGCTAATGACAGGTACAAAACGTTTGAATTCTGACACATCTTTTGTTCCTACCAGCAGGTACTTACTTAGATACTCAGTGCCCTCATTCTCCCTTAAGATCCTCATTAAAATTTCCTCTTGGACATCCTGGGCATTTGATGTTAGCTTCTCGAGCTCCTTCACTGCTTCTTCACCTTTGTACTCCAGTTTCTTGCATTCCATTGTATTTAGAGCCTAGAGGAGGCTAGGAGTTGGCCTAGAGAAACCCTGAAGGGAGTAGCATATATGCTATTGCGAACAACCAACTCCTGTTGAATGGATTATGAGCCCAAGACATTCCATATATAAAGAGCTTGGCTACGTTATAGAAATATCTTTCTTTCTTTTGTTTTTCATTTCCCCTCAAATTCCATAGCCTTGAAAAGTCTAGAGTATAAAAGAACCTTTCTCATAAAATAAGATGGTCTCTGGGGCTTACTAATTGGCACGTGAGATCACTTATTTTCTTCTTTCGTAGTGCTTCGCTATATAATACATACTTAATTTACTTCAAATTAGAACAAGATAAAAAGGACAAGAAGAGATAGAATGTCGTCGCCGTCCTCAGTTTGTTATTGCTGTATCTAAATCTTAGGATGCATGATTACTTCGTTTACGGATTTTCAGTCATTGTGAATGGGAGGACAGAAGGTTGCAGAAACGGATGACTATACTATATTTCTTGAATCGTTGCAAAATATGTCATCATTGTAAGACTGATATGTTTAATTAGATAGGGTCCTGATGTGCTCATATGCAAAACCATCACATGCCTGGAGAAAAGACATTCTGCCCTGCGTATATTCTTGAAATCATCACGCCTGAGAATCCTAACGTCAGGTCTAGAGATCTTGAATTTGATTACGTTCTGGGCCCTTTGATGCTGTTTTCTTATCTATGGTATCAGTTCTCTATCTCTTTCTTTCTAAGAGAAGTGAACTTGACGTGTAACACATAAAATTGAAAAAGAAACAACTATTCTTTTCTCTGATAGCAACCCGTGTGGCTAGCAAGTAAAATATACTGATCCAAAGTGTTCGAATCAAACTAACAAATAAAAACTCTATGTATTCCGACATAATAAAGTTATTCGTAACACAGCATATTTTCGGGATATAATTGGATTACACAGAATAACACTCACTTCCAAGTAAAATCAARTAGGTTTAATAGGCTTTCTTTCTGTATCCTCCTTGTTTGCCATGGCTTTGTCTCAAGTCTCTTATGTCAAATGACCCTTTTTTTTTTTTCTGGAAGATCAAATGTAACATGCATGCTTTAGTTGAATTAAGTATCCTAATTTAAGCAGAAACGATAAAAGGCACATGTGTGCATATATATATAATATCGGTCAGGAAACACCCTCATGGCCTTTATCCGATATGAAAGCAAAAGGGATCACAATCACTCATGATCATGACAAATTGATCAAGCGTACGTCCGTCATCATCGAGGTTTTTGTGGTCGCCGCATCTGCCCTGATCTTTTTTTTGCCTTCTTGCAACTAGTGACTGAGAAAGAATATATCTGTTTTGTTGACAATAGCCTATGATCTCTCTCTTGTTCTCCTCGCTTGACCATTGTTGACAGACACGAGAGGTAGTGGAACAGAAAGCTTTTTCCTGCCATAGCAAGTTTGGGATAATGCGGGGAACTTTGCAGTGCTTTGCTTTCAATGACTAAGACTGGATATGCGCAGATGCAGCACATCGCATGCCGTCACCAAAATCATGGTGTCCTCCATTACCTGCTTGGACGTATTCCCCTCGCCGTACAATAATATCTTTCTCAGTTGTACTTCAAACATTCGCTGATGGGCTAGCTTTTTTCTGTTTCTGGCAGTTTCGCACTGCTTTTATCTTCTTTATGTTGGATTGATGAGATWAGCACAATTGATGTCTGTTTCCCAGTTCGTCTGCTTATTATTATTGGTTTTCTGATCTAAGAAACCAACCATCAAGCTTGAGGATAGGAGAAGCTGAAATCTATTTGTGGCGTATTTTTGGTTGTGAAAAACTTGATCAAAGTTAAAGAATACAGGGAAATCGATAATGGTGGACATGAGAAATCTCTTCATATCTGCAGCTACGAAAGTTTCCACCAACATGCTGCRGCATTGCAATTCCCCGGCAGCCCACTAAAGTTCTCTCCCAGTCTGGCCGATGAAAAAATGAATATGCATGCACTGACTCTGTGAGAAGGACACAACACAACAGAACACATTTTGGCCGGGTAACTTTAYGAATGCCAAAGACAATTACGTCAGTGCTTTGAATTGATTCGGAAGTGCATTAGCATTTGGCCACATGCATGTTTGACSCCGTCAACATCCCAACAAAATAAGCAAATTCGAGCTCATTGCATAGGAAATCTGCACATGCACTCAACAAACCTTGCATTTTCCATCTTTGCTATACTCGGGCACTCCAAAAATGGAACTTCCAGCTTCGGAGTTGTATAATGAGGCTATGGATCTTCTCTGCAACCATTCCTAGTTACTGATTCTTTAGGTCGTCTGAGTTAAAGTGGATCAGCAGGTTTGATGGATAGCGAGATATTATGTAGTTGCAATCATGAATTTTCAGGTCTTTTTTGGTAAATGAGTATATTTAGTGGTTTCCATCCGGGATAGCCCAAAACGTTGGGACCCGTTTCGTAAATATTCAAAAACTGAGAATCGATTTGCAGTTTAAAAACGTCTGGAGGTCAAGTCGTCAAAATTTAAAGACCTTTGGAGTGAGATGCAATTTTTGAAAWTCTTGAAGACGAATGAGGTTCAGACTTGTCCGTTTTCTTTTGGGCCCAAGCAGAAGCGAAGGCCATAGACATAGCCCAAGCCTTCTACACGGTTTGGGCTGAAACAGCCCATTGCAACATTTTTTAGTTACCCATTCACGAAGCCTGGACCGAGACATGCTATGCCAACCAACAATACACCATGCGTTTGGAAACCGATAAACCGTTACTCTTGAGCATAAAACTGAAATTGAAATCCCAATGGCTGTGGCAACTCTTGCGCTCCACCACCAACACCATTTCTACCTCTGTTCCTCATCTTCATCATCATGGACTGGAGCAGCAAGATCAAGAAGTAAAACCAAAATATGGCTTCCACTCCGTTACAGTGCAAGACCGTTTTGGTCTTGGAGTTTCCCGGMCTCGGAGAGGCCTCATTCTTTGATAATCTCTTGCTCTTCTCCCTCTACAAATCCGTCATCGCCTCAGGTGACTACACCTACCGCTGAGTCTTGTATCAACTTGGGACTCTCCCTCTTCTCAAAAGGACGGGTAACATTTTTCTTCACCTTACTTTATGGGTAGTCCTTTGTTCTATTTTGCGTTTATAATTGGGTTCTGATTGCTACTGTGGAGTTAGGAGGGTGTGAGATTGGTAGTTTGAATTCATGGGATTTGTCTTCCTTTCGTGGGCTTATATGAAACTTGTGTTTTATTCATAATTGGTTTTCCCAGCCTGGAGCGAAAAAAGAATGATTCTTGATTCGATGCTTAGGGTTATGCAAAATGGATTTAGTTGAGATGTTAGAAGATCGATACTTTATCTGAGCCTTTTGTTGCTCATGCAAAATGCTTGTGTTTCATTTGTTGATCTTATATCAGCTTCCGTACACTCATAAGTTTGCTCGGGTTGACCTGCCTGTACTTCCATTACAAAATCCTGACCTGATCTTTAGTGCCAAGAAAACAATTACCAATGCTTCTCTTTCCTTGAACTTCTTGTGCTTTGGAGTGAATATCAGCTTTTCTATTAGTTTGGCATAATTATAGTGCAAAAGTTAATTTCTTCAATTATCTTGGAGCTAATATTAACATTGCCACTTTTTCAGGTTAAGGATGCTCTCGCTCAGTTTGACACTGCACTTACTCTCGACCCTAGCCCCATTGAGTCTCAAGCCGCACTTTATAACAAAGCCTGCTGCCATGCCTATAGGTAAGAAGAAAATCAGAAATTTTTTCTGATCCTTCATCTCCCTCATTAAAYGAGATGWWWATTAGATCTTACATAGGCACCATCGTGACTAAAGATGGCATCTGTCTGGTAGCCGATGCTACTGTAATTCCAGTGTATAGTGGAAGTATTCATTTGTCTTACTTGATAATTACTGTACTCTCCAAGTTTTTTGTGGTGAAATTATATCAAATGCCTTTTTTCCTTTTTGACATCATGAAGCTAGTCAGTAAAAACTTATATTATTATTCACTTTTTTGAGGAAGAGGGGAAGGAAAGAAAGCTGCTGACTGTTTACGCACGGCTTTGAAAGAATATACCCTCAAGTTTGGCACAATTCTTAATGATCCTGACTTAGCCTCTTTCAGAGCATTGCCTGAATTTAAAGAATTGCTAGAAGAGGTCTGTTTCTTACTCTTAGCTATATGTTGTTAGTGTTTTCTGGCTCTGCAAAACCTGAAAAGGCCGTCAACCTGGTTCTCTTTTTAACTATACATCAAATATTACTAAAACATCATGCTGCAATTTCATGTGGCAGGCTAGACTAGGTGGAGAAGATATAGGCTACAGTTTGAGAAGAGATCTTAAACTCATAAGTGAGGTCCAAGCACCATTTAGGGGCATTCGCAGATTCTTTTATGTGGCATTTGCTGCAGCTGCTGGAATATCAACATTTTTCACAATACCCAGGCTATTCCGTGCAATAGCAGGTGGCGATGGTGCTCCTGATCTAATGGAGACTGGAAAAAATGCTGCAATAAATATTGGTGGTAAGCATTTGCACTTTTTGCTCTGTTTTTTAGATCACTTTGTCCTTCGGGAGCCTTTTATGCTGATGTGTGCATTAATATGGTAATGTGGTACACATAAAAAGGTTGTCTTTTGAAAAGATTAAGCTTTTGTTATCAGCAATTTGCAGGTATCATTGTTCTTGTGGCTTTATTCTTTTGGGACAACAAAAAGGAGGAGGAACAACTTGCACAAATATCTCGTGATGAAACCCTTTCAAGGCTTCCTTTGCGCCTTTCAACTAGCAGGGTTGTTGAGCTTGTGCAGTTACGAGATACTGTTAGGCCTGTAAGCAATTCCTTAGAGCACTTCTTTTCAACTTTGTTTTCATTTTCAAAAGCSTCCTGCCACAACTCCAAACCAAAAAAGCCAMAACAAAAAGAAGAAAAAGAAAAGAAATAAAAATAATTAGGCTTAATAAAGATCYTGTTTGTTGGAGTCAGTTACTAGACAAAGAAATCAACTTTTTGATACATYATCTAGCTAAAAAACTACTTCTTTTGGGAAGAGTATGACAATTATTGCAAGTAGGAACCTTCTATCTCAACCTCCCCTGAGAAATTGCAGATTGAGAATTTTAGATTTCCAAATTTCCCTTTTACACTTTAGTCTTTACCATTTCTATCATCTGCTGTCCTGGATGACTCAACATGGAACCAATCTATGAACACACCTGATACCATTGATGGGTTGTAGGTCATTTTGGCAGGAAACAAGGAAACAGTCAACTCAGCCCTCCGAAATGCTGAAAGATTTCGAACTGAACTCCTTAGGAGAGGCGTTCTTTTGGTTCCTGTCGTTTGGAGTCAAGGGGCAGATAAAAAAATAGAGAAGAAAGGCTTTGGCCTTTCTCCGAAATCTGCTGCTTCTCTTCCATCTATAGGGGTAAGGTTAAAACWCTCTCACAAAGATTGACACTAAGAGACATTTATCAGAAAGTGTTCTCCCTCATTTCTGATGTCTCAATTTTGTTTTCTCACAATTTCCTTGACTGGGAAGGTAGTAATCTTCGGATTATGTCCGAAAGTAAARTGGAGCAGCATATCAGAGCATGCCAGCGTTCTGCATTATGATGTTCTTGCATTTTATATTTACATATGTCATAAGCCATTCAACGTAATACATATGTGAAACTGCAGTTTCCCTGAAATCACAACCAGTAATAGGGAAAAGAAAAAGTTAATCTATAATTGAGACTTCCTATTCCTWCATGCCGTAGATTGGATCATTGTAGGAAGACTTTGAGAAGCGGACTCAATCAGTAGTTGCCCAATCAAAACTGAAGGCAGAGATTCGATTCAAAGCAGAGGTGGTATCACCTGCAGAGTGGGATCGGTAAGTATTCTTCCGAACATGCATAATTTTCATTATTTCAACAACCTTATAGTTCCATATTTTACTATGGTTTTCAGGTGGATCAAGGATCAACAGAAGTCCGAAGGTGTTACCCCTGGTGAAGATGTCTATATTATACTCCGTCTGGATGGCCGAGTTCGCAGATCAGGGAGGGTTAGTTTTCATTGATATATATTTTCTTTTCTCACAGTTGTCTTTTCTTATTGTTATTTGCTTTATTTGCATTTTGGATTTCTTCCAATATAGATATTCAATTTTTCACCTCCCGAACRTGCACAACATCTGCAGTTAGAAATAAGAATGGTTTTCATGCTTTTTGCTTGAAGGGGAAATTTTGGTAAAACCTATCTGCAGAGGACTGCAGGAAATGATGTAGTTCCACAAAATTCATAAGAAACAATTCTAAGACAGAACGGTTATCAATATGTTCCTGCAAGTTTACGATGCAGTAGGGAGTTCGTGATACTCCCTTTTCAATGTATCAGTTCCTTTTCTTTCTGTAACATTTTTAATTTTCACATATTTTACCATTTCTTGGTTTTTTTGGGATAAACCTGTTGCCTCCAAGTTTTCACGTCATTTTAATTGGAAGACAACCTTTCTGATGTAGGGTATGCCTGAYTGGGARCAAATTGTGAAGGAGCTGCCGCCAATGGAAGCGCTGTTGAGCAAGCTAGAAAGATAACATGAATGTACTTGGACGAGCCATACCAAGGGGAAGCCACTTGAAGATACAGCATCTTATTCTTTGTATCCAGTTTTTTGCGCGAGTATATTTCTGCGAGTAGGACATTGCTGTCATTTTCTTCAGCATTTCTTTACCACTTTCAGGTTTTCAAAGTCATCCTGTACAAGAATGTCTGTTCCTTTTGGTATTTGGTTGCTTCATTTATCACAAATATGTCTCCTGCAGGCTGTAAGCTGTTAACATTCTTATTCAATGTCAAAAGGAGAAGATTTTACAGAAATTGAACATAAAACTGCAGACCATTGTAGTGATTTTGCATATGTTGTTTAAGGATGCTAAACGGCTTAGTTAATTTAGTTTTCATAACTCTTCGAWTCCAAGACAGAACCGAAAAGAATACGCCTGCGATGAAGTTGGCTTGACACTAGGCTTAAAGGGAAGTGTGCAAAAATATAAATTATTCACCCCATGGCCGTCTGGAGTCCAGAGCAGGAGAAGAGACTTCACTATTTCAATGTAAAAATGTATTACTAATGTGACTACGTTGTCATTTTATATAATTCAAGAACTCTTCTAGCAAGACTCGATACCAATGACCGAGTTCTTGAACATTAGAGGGGGCATTTTCTTTGACAATATGCTCATGGGTTGACGAAAAGGGCAATTGCTATGGGAATTTCTATTTGCTACCATAGAACAAAGCTTACATCCCTTTCTTGGGTAGGTTTTGAAAAGATCAAAAAGATCACGTTTTCCCTTTCTTGATAGCCATGAGAGTGAGTTTGAACTGGTAAAAGAGATTACCCCATTATTCTTAAGCATATGAATGGCTCATTTTCAATCACATTATTCTATTGTTCTCTCTAATCTTTGGGGTTAGGTTARGTGATRAGTATGATAATTGGGTCTCAGATTAGGACAACTAAGCCGTTGAAGGTTGTTCCAACGGTGGGTGCGTACAGGATGGATGCCTCCTCCGGTAGTCAACCCGTCGGTCGTGTTAATTTTACCAACAAGCCCCTAATTCATCTTCTTGCTATAATTAGTAGGATTTGTGATTACTTTAAGAATCAAAATGTTTCATTATAAGATGCTCTGTCATGGATAAATTTAATTAACATATGAGTTAATTTTTCTTGCGATTCGTTATTTTTTATTGACAAAATTTATTTAAATTTTATTCGAATCACGTTCATAAAATTTTATTTGAAACTTATCAGAACAGGTGTTAAAAGATAAATTTTTGTTTAATTCAACAATCGCTTATCAAGGACTCTAAAATTTCGAATTAATAGGTGATATTTTTAATCAATTGAATTATTATCCTATCATGTCTAAGTAAATGTATTATTATCAGTGTTATGTCTAGGTAAACGTGTAAAAGAAAAGGAAAAATTTAGTTGAGTGGCAATTTGGTGAATAAACGCAAGATCAGTACCGATTCGAAGAAACCAAGATTATTTAAAAGCAGCTTGCCAAGCGCCAACCCGCCCTCTTTCATCTTTCTTAAATTAGGAGACGAGTATCATTTGAAAGTGTTGAAGTAGCTAGAGGAACCATTGATTCCAGAGAAACAACCAAATGGCGTCCAACTCTTCTTCTCTCCATCTCCATGGCCTACGCCTCACTATTTTCTGCTCCATACTCATCGTAGCTCTCGTGAAACACTCAGAAGCCGGTGGTGATCAAGACTTCGGTTGGATGCCGAAGAAAGCAGGCTGCCAAGGTAAAATAGCCGAGTGCATGGGAGACGGTGAGTTTGACATGGATTCAGAGAGCAACCGGCGGATATTAGCAACGACCGATTACATAAGCTACCGTGCTCTACAGAGGAACACTGTTCCTTGCTCTCGGAGAGGTGCATCCTACTATAACTGCCAGCCCGGTGCCCAAGCTAACCCCTACAACCGCGGTTGCAGCACCATTACTCGTTGCCGGAGCTAATTACTTTTGATTATTGTAAGTAGTAATTATTATTTGCTTACGTGTATGAAAAATTATAGTTTGTGAGAATAACAGGGTTCATGCCAGGGCCATTGTGTGTGAGAGATTCTTCTTGTTTTACAGGGGTCAATGGATACTCATTACTCAAAATATTTGCTATAGATATTTGATCTCTTCAAGTTTCCTATGTTATTATCATATTAGCTTATTAATTTTTTTAACATTTCGTCTGATATTAATCAAGATGGATGGAAAAGTATAAGGCCTTAAACCTCTTCTTCTTATCATTCACCGATATCGGGCACTAGAAGAAAATTATCATTTCTTTCTGGCRACTCGAGATCTTCAAATGTTTCTTTACATTTTCAGATTCATAGKTAAGTATATAATCAAAATTCTAAATAACTCGGGGACTACAAACTAAACGAATTGGAAGGAAATACAGGCGATTCACGACTTCCAACAAATAATTAGAATCCAGAAAGGTCATAGGATAGTATGCAAACAAACAAAAATTATAATATAGATCTTGATATCTTTTCTATGTAAGAAAGGCGAACAACAACCTCATCATACTTTTGGGGCTCAACCCTCCTAARCAATGATATCACCGATTTGAATATCAAGAGGTTCGGTAGACACTATGTCATCGAAAATCCAACTCATACAACTATACCTATGCACCATATCATAACAAGTCTCCCCTACAAGTTACCTACGGCCTATGTGTTTGGCTAMTGAATACAAGCTTAAGAGTGCGATTCTGGGATTCCATACCAAAAGGGACGTAAGGGAAGGGGAAGCACTATATAATCCTCAGAAACATGTTTCTGCCAACAAAAGATCACTTCATCTAGCTGGAGTGTAAAATCAGAATGTATGGAACACCGAGTAGGTAATTTTGGCAAACAAATCAACATGGTAAGAACAATTCAAAGATCCACAAAACCCTTATAATTTATGTCACAGCAGCTATAAGAAAACTACCACGATAGTACATCCCAATTAGAAGATTAGCATTACTAGATTAGCGTCTGCAAGGCAGACTTGACAAGTGTTTCATTCCTTCAAGCGGTTCTCACTACCCATCAGAAAAACATTGGACCAAGCATTCATATCAGAAACTTCCAGAACTATAACTTCTATGCAGGAGAGTTTTCCTCGGGCTTCACTTCTTCAGGATTGTGTGAGGATGTCAAAGGAGAAGGAGATCCTCCCTCTACTCCCATTTCTGCTCTGAGGTCATTGATGCTCTGCTCCAGCTCATTTATCCGGCTTCCCATCTCATCGAGTACATTGCAGTTAAGGAGCATAACCACATCTACATAACTATGACGACCAAAAAGAAATTTTTTCTAGAGAACCCAATTATACTGAAAATTTCATGTCAGAATCTTTAAATGTAATATCCTAGGACCAGGGGTTGTGAAGTCAGTAACCAAAAATTATCAAGGAGGAGAAGATTCCTGAAAACATAAAGAAGACAATATACATGAATCCAGCAAAACTGAATATGGTGAAAGGATATTCTTTGAAACAATATTCTCGGACATTGTCTGGAACCTAGCTTGCTGCAGAATAAGAAGGTAGTCAGTAGCAATTATGTGATTCATGCCCCAAAGAGGGGATAGTGATGAGAAGACAATAATTACAATCAACAAATATTATGGATCTGTGGGACACAAGATGCTTGTGACCGCTCACCATTTGCTGAAGAAGATTTTGTACCTACAATACACAAAGCAGAACAAGTTAATGTTTGGCTGAGGCTCTAATGGTTTCTGCAAACTCATTAAGAGGCAGAGAATAAATAAACATCATAAAACACCAAATGCTTTTCCCAATTTTTGCAAGGAGAGGGAACTTGGGTGGCATAATGCTCACTGACAGCCTAAACAAACTGATTACTAACTTCTCTCTTCCAGTAATATTTCCATCCAAAGCTCAACCAAATGTTATCAACTTCTTTCCATCATCAATACCTAATACTATTGCTAAACAGAATTGGATTCTTAGTATTGTCCTCAAACCTTCCCCCAACCCCCACCCCCAAAAAAAAAATAAATAAATAAATAAATAAGAAGAAGAAAGAAATGGGAAAAATTACAAAAGCAGACATATCAGCAGTACTTTTTGGGTCTCCCGAATCTTGTCTTTCCTGCAAGAATATCCCAGAGAAACCTTGTCAGAAACAACTTAGAGTCTCACAACAAAGAACATTTCGCACACATATGAAACCGGATACTTGAGACAAGATGGTATTTGCTACATTTTTAACACTTGCTATCAAATTGCACATGACACCATAACAAGTTAATGACTTTCTAAATTTGCTTGTGACATGCAAAGACTCCAGGACACAAAATAAATACTTCTACGAATTTCCTTTGAAATTGAAGATGCTATAAACTTTATTTGGAGAAGTGAAACTTGATGGCAGTTATCTGAAATCTCTCCGGAAACATTGCATCATCATCATGGGAGCTATGTATCTTGCACATTTCCTATCTCTAGCATCTGGCATCAGGGCAAATACTATCCAATGTTCTATTTTGACATAATGCAACATAAAAAAGAACAGACCTATGAAGAAATTACCATGCATTCACTTTATTTATGTTTTGGAATGATGAAAACTTTTACTACGCCATAAAATCTCTGACATTTCCTTCAAAAGAATTCCAAACAAAATTGGTCCCAGCAACATATATATGATGCTTCAGTTTACTAACATTGTCTAGCCAGAGAARCTTTTATCTTCAAAAAATTYGACACAAAGAAACAAAGTAGAAAACCTTGAAACTGAAAACATAAGAACATATTCCTGATACTGATAAAAGCTGCTCAAAGCAAAGACGGAGATACTAATGATGGGAAAAGTAGCAGTAACTAAAAGTGCAAAAAAAATTTAAAAAGAATCAATCACACATACAGATTAATATTTTTGAATTGCATACAGAAGGATATCAAGAAAAAAATAAAAAAGATGGCAAAGCAAACACTGCCCCTAACCACCCAAAAGAAGTTTCAATTCTGCAACATATTGAATGAAAAAGGTATCCATGCTAAGAAAAGACCAGGATAAGACATTTGWGTCTATTAGAGCATTGTGCAATCTGTCTAGTTATTGAAGCAATAAACTTGTCGGCGAACAATATCATTTTTACAAGCAACAAAACCAACTATGGAATCATGAATTCATCAAAATTCTTGCATAACATCCAATCACCTTATATGACTTGACTAAACAAAGAAACTACTGCTAGCTTTAGTAGTATTTATATGGGCTTTTGGAATGGTATAACAAGCTTTTGGACAACCTTCAGATTCCCTATAAATACTTTGAAGTTGAATCTTCAAGCCCTAGACTGATAACTATAGCTTTTATTAGAATATATATCATCAAGCATGAATTAATTTCCAACGGCGAAACCCCTAGCCTAGCGCATAATTCCTCATACCACTTCTCAGCTATATCTACAAATGCATTCACATGGGTAAATTTTCRGAYTTGGCAATAAATAACTCTAATTGCGCATTTAATTGGATGAAAACTTGAGAAAACCTAGTCTCYCAGCATCGGACACCAAAATACAATGTCAGTCAACAGCTSGAAAATCAAAAGTTAGTTTCCGAGCATACGAACTACATCGCTTCATACTGAAGTTACTGCAGCGCATTAGCATATGGATTTTAATAACAAATCTCTGCTTCGCAAGATAATCAATGAATAAACTAATATCAACAGATCGAATCGAAAATTTTGAAGGAAAAAACTTTAAAATTTTGCAATCAAGGGAAGAGATCGGAAAAGCAAACGCAATGGATGCGTATGCTCACCATTTTAGTATTCTCTCAGTAGGAATCGCTGAAATTGAATGATCTGCCACCTGCAGGTCCTCGAAACTAGCTCAAAGCGACTGGTTCCRCCGTAAGAACGAAACGGCGAGCACCAGTAATGGCACCCAGACAAAAATGAATGCGTAGTTTTCTCTCCGTTTTCTTGGGGTTTAAATTGCGTATACTTTTTCTGAATGTCCGAATAAAGTGGTGGACTTTAGGCGTTATCTTCTTCACAATTTGCCGGCTGTTAAATTCGAATGCTGATCCAAAAGAAAAAGAAAAAAAAATCGAAAGCTCCCGTTATCATTGGAAGCATTTTCAACTTTATTTCCCAAATTAACCTTATCTATTTGATCTTTTCCTATTTCATTTTTCCCCCTTTGAATCAATGGAAGACTCCATATATCAATCTCAATGTTCTAAAAACATTTATATTCAGTAAAATAATCATTCACCATTGAATTTTTATATTATTCGACTTTATATTCAAATTATACAATCTTTAAAATTTTAAACTTTTAGTACATAAATTAATTATTGATCGCTCGCCTAAAAAATAACAAAAATAGTATGAGTACCAACTTTTGAAGATCACTTGGACACCTGGGGGGTATATTTGTTGCATCGTTATGCAACTTTTGAAGTTCACATGTAATGGAGTTGTCTTACTAAGAATTCTTTATAAGGGGAGGRCAGGGGAGAAAGGGGAAAAGGAACCCTCTTCTTACCAGCTTTACCATAATGCATAACATTTCTGGGTATATATCTGTTTTCTGAACTTAAATGTAACATTCGAATTCCATTGTGTTCATGTCTAGCTCACAAAATTATGTTAAAAGGCAAACAGCTCCGACGCGTTTCATTTTTCCTTCTTTTTACTAGATGATCTACTCCTTGTATCATCCACATATGGGTTTTCAGGAGAAGCAGCACAGATTCCCACCAGGAGGATCAGGTGGACAACAAAAAGCAAGAYGGATGAATAAGCGTTGGAAGGATATACGTTCCAGCATAACTCCACAACCGCGAACAAAATTAAACTGCAGAAAACGGGATTACTTTAAAAATCATGGGGAAGAATGAAATAAAGCAGTAAGTTTGATGGTGAAGCAATATACCGCAAAAATGTAGGAAAGGGTGCTTTCCACARTAAGTATGGCAAGCTATAAAAGTACCTGCAGAAATGTCATCACCATAGTATTAGTGACTATCTGTCCAACTGATACTCAAACGCCCCAAGGCCATCTAAGCACCAATAATCATTCATGMCAATTTACAGTAGGTGTTGGGCATTAGAGCAAATCCCCAGGGGCATACTTTCATTTTGCATAGCTGCAATATATGCCTCCAATGTAATTTAGTTGGTTCAAGAACGCATAAACCTGTAATAGTAGGTGCACTTGAAAAAACTCACTATAAGTCCACAGTAAGGGGGAAAGTCGGGAATAGTTTGGCAGAATAGAAGTGTAACTAAAGAGTTGGCAAAACCAGGTCTTTGCTTGCAGCACTAGAATAAACTCCTATTGAGTTTTATCACTCACTTTATATGAAATAGATATACAAAAAACATCATACTAGAGTAAATCTTTGAGAGTGATACCCATACCTAAAGACAATGATCTCTCACCGCTGGCCTATCTCTTGCAATCTTTTCAATTTTTTTTTTTTTCCTTTTAAAAAACTACTACCAGCTGTTTTTGCTTGTACCCGGATCGCATGCCTTCCTTGGTCTGGACTTACTTTTCTTGATTGCAGTAATGCTCAGATTATTAAAATAAAACAAAAATATTGAACAAATCTATTTCTATATTATACACTAAAAACAGAAATATCCACTAGAACTTACCAGGAATAGAATTGATAATGTAGGGATCGTGCACATACAATGCCAATGAAATTCCCAACAAACATAGTTGTTACTATATCTGAATAAGAATTATAACAAAAGCACTAATATTAGATATCTGTAAATTCTGGAGGGACACAAAGACTGAACAGCCCAGTAGAGAAGTAAAATCAAAAGCAACATAAGGCATAAAAGCAAGGAGGTCATCACTTACGCTCTGGTCTAAGAACTTTCTTAATGGAAAAGAAATTAGCACTTGTAGGCTTAAAGTGAGTAAATCTAGAGAGAAGCAGAGAAGGAAGTCCTCCTTCATGCCTGCAAATTGAAGATTGATAAGATAAATACTCCATTTCTATATGCAAAAGCAATCACTTAAGAGATCGAAAGAAAATAAAATCAATCTACACCAATGTGGTACATATGAACATTAGCTGCTCCAGTATCTTCTCCTTTACATAAAACCATAATGGCCTAAAAGGTTCTTTTCCTCTTTTAAGAAAATGTAGACAGCTTCCTTGCTCTTAGTTTGAGGGGATACTAGAGGTTGAGGGAAGAGGAACTCTTAAACCATCAGTAATATCCTTAAATTTTAGCCCCATTTTATCAGTCATCAGCAGTGACTAATTCTACAATGATAGTAATTACCTGCACCATCTATAGTGGGCAAAAAGAGCAAGCAGACCAAGATGAGCAGCCAGTAATGAGATAGCAAATTCCTTTGACACAAAAATCGGTTCTGGAATAAATCTGAAGTTAACAGACCTGATAGAACATAGATAATGTTAGCTTTCCATCAGGCCTACTTCTCTATTACAGGAGGAAGTGACACGAACGAAACATATACCATTCAACACGTCTGATGCAAGGGGGACAAAACTCAAATTATTCTGCTCATGGCATGTAGAAATACTCAATAACGTGGATAGTGAATCCAAAATCCTAAGAAAAAGAAAACTATTTTCATATACAGTTATTT
Organism: Rhazya stricta; assembly: GCA_001752375.1. NCBI lineage: Eukaryota > Viridiplantae > Streptophyta > Magnoliopsida > Gentianales > Apocynaceae > Rhazya > Rhazya stricta. The sequence continues at coordinate 1,885,540 of MEJB01000001.1, read as the reverse complement.
AACCCAAATATTATTCTTTTTTTTTTTTTTTTTTTGGGAAATGTGATCTATCCACCTCATTTGTTAAGAGTTAACTGTTCTCAACACAAATAGTTCTCATCTCTGCATGCATATGGGTGCCTGTGTTTATTAACATGTACTTATTAGGAAGGACAGCTCTGATGATTTTAAATTGGCATTCAACTCTAACACCGGTAAACAACGTGCAAATCAAGTAAACAAATACCTCACAACCATCATTTCTAAAATATACCATTGATTCTCTTCCTTTCTGAACATAAAAGAAACAAAGAATTGTAACTGTCTTATTAGAAGTATACCAAGTAAAGGAAGTTCTTAAGAGTCCTCTTGTTAAGGAAATTGTCATCCAATATATATTCTGACACACTTTACCGAATTAACAAATTTATAATTTAGGACCCTATCTGGGAAAGCACAGGAGAATGAAAAACATATGCAAAGTTTGACTCMTGAATTTGACATGGTTTGGCAAATTGACGACTTAAAGAAAATACCAGAAGTGGATGAAGACACGCCCAAGATTAAAAGCTCTTGAAAGATATGCAACTGGATATGATAGCAGAAATGGTAGCCCTAAGAGTATCTGCACAACCATCCAGAAAGACCAGTAGAAGCTTATGATGTTTCAGCTGGATAATCCTCTATGCCACAGATATTGCAGTCAAAATCCAACTCAACTATCCATATCAAAAGATAATAAAAGGACTTATTACAGCACTGTAAATGGAAGTCATAATACATAAGAGAAGTCATAAGTAAAACTAAAGATAACGTGTCCCAGCCACGATAAGCACTAGTTCAGTTATATAGACTTGATCAGTTATTGTTCTGAAAACCATCGTGAAAGAATAAGTACCTGAACTAGTGCTGCACCTGCTAAAGCAGATATTACCCCAAATATGTCCATGGCCTGAAATTCAAGATTTTAGCAAAGCAGCACTAAAATCTACTCAAGCCAATGTTGAATCAGATAGAAACAACAAATAAATGCTGAGCAAAACTAGTCTACCTTCAACATGAGGATGAACAATGGCGGCGCATAAAGAAGCACATTCATCTTCACAGAAACAGCTCCACTGTGCTAACAAGAATATAACCAATCCCATCATAACTAGGAATTGTGCACCCAATTGAGCATAATTGAATCCTTTGAAACGCTGCMAACAGATTAATACCTGAAAATAATCAAGCCTAGATGCCACTTCTGATAAAGTAGTAGGAGCAATGCAGCGTGTAGGAGAGTCATGGCAAAACAGTCATTGAACAAACGAAGCACAAAGATGGAGTGAACTCTTTTAGACAAAGAAAGCAGAGAAAGAGCCCACCAAGGAACCTGCAAAGAAATTTAAATTTAGGAGATAATACAATTTCAGGACATAGGACTAAGGCATCTAGCAAAATGGGTAAGAAGAAATGAAATGGCCTCAATAGGTGCTATTTACAAAAATCCGTACAAGCAACACTAGAAAGACCAAATTTTAGTGTGAAGTTACTCTGTGCTAAAATATCAAAAGGGGATATATATAAGAAAGAATAGATCTATTTGATGAACCTTTGATAAGTATAAAATTTACATTGCATGACGGGATCAGCAAATGGCATAATAAATGGAAAAGGAAAAATGTCAGTGACTCTTTTTCTTTACCATTATCATCCTTTGTGGAATGTTAAAAATAATTAACGATCTGAAATAATTTTACTAGCCAATGCATCAATTATTTGTAAGATTCTTAACTACCAACAAAAACCTTTTTACATATTAGATGGTTCCGGTGATCCTGGAAGCTTGGTACTTGGCCAAATAAAAAAATAATTCACAGTTCCTAGTAAACCTTTGCAAGGGAAGCAAGATGGAAGGACAACAAAAGAATAATTCACACTAGTTTCACTCCGAAGGAATCTTTTGGTTTCAATCGACCAGTGAATTTAGCAAAGAAAGCATATCATTTCTTAAAGTATTGAAGCAATGAACTAATTCTACAAACAGAATGGTAAAGATGTCCTTGAAAACCCACTATACAACTGGATTGGTTCTTACCACTTTTGTCTTCGCATAGATGGACAGAATGATTCCAAGATTCACAATGTAGAGAAGACCGAAGAGAACCTGAGCATGGCAGAGAGATATCTTAAGCACCTAGTAACAGATAAGTCAATGCATAAAAGAGCATAAAATCATGAAATGCCACCRTACATGAGCATACMCTATAGAAGGGTCGAAGAACAGGAAAACCATTCGAGCATAAGGGGGAGCAGATGCTTTAAAGTTTATTCTATGACTCATAATGCGGTTTCTGCAGTATACAAAATAGATCAAGCCATAGAAAAGTAGTTTAATTTCCAGGCTCGGATTCAATCTTGCATTGGCATGCCTAACATTTGTAGATCATTATTATCATCACATTCTATTTATCTTCAGAAACTTAGAAATACAAACTCTAATGCACAAAAGTGGAAATAAAAATCAGAACTTTTCTCTATTACACAACATTGCTAGATATCTTTAGCAACCCTGACGGTTTTTCCAAAGATTGCCCGTGCCTGCTGAAAATAGTAACTTAAGTTGCACACCAGAAAGAAATCACCACCAAAGAGTGTAATAAAACACCGATATTCACACCTGGGCAGGGTAAACTTGACCTCCTGTAATATATTGAATCCCAGAATATATGTAAAGAAATCCAGCTGGGTAAACCAGAGGCCCAGTGTCACCTTTCAAGTTGCTGTAATCTCTCTCTCCTTCAAGAAACCCAGTTACCTATATACTCCAGTCAAAACAAATACTAAGTATTCAATCAAGATCTCTTGACAAAATAGAAAAATAAGTCCCACCTGAGACATGTAAGCGTCCCAATCAATCTTTGTATCTGGAAATCAAAAATAAATTTAAAAAAAAAAATTACTACACTCTTCATCAGTGTGCTCAAATAAGTAAAAGAGAGGGTCGGAGTTTAATCCTTACAAGGAACGTAAGTAATAATCAGCGCAACAAGGATAGCATCAGCTGAGAGCAAAGCGAAGGCAAAAGGTACTCTGGGGTTTTTGAGGAGTTCTTTAATCGACAACCGGGATTTCCCGACGGAATTAGGTTTGCCTATAGATCGTGCAGCCATTGGCGCGCTTAAATCCTTTGAGAACGAAATAAATTTAATTCTTCATTCTTGCGTACGTACCAGACGAATTCTATTTGCGATTGCGAGCGCCCTCACCACTTCATCAGTTATTTAAGTTGAAAAAAATGCGGTTGTTATTTGTGAATGTAACTTTCAATCTAGTCATCCGACTTTTTTGTYTTTYGCTTTCGACCCCTTCCAAATTGCAGTATGTCAATTTGCATTTCCCTTTTTCCCTCATGTGTCGCATGAAATTTGAATTTGAAATCCTAGACCCTTTAGGCTTCATTTGGATGGATAGGGAGAAATGAATAGAATTGGATGGACAAAAATGGATAGCTAGCTTTCTCTTATTGTGTTTTTTCAAAATTTTTCTTTATTTTTTTCATTTTTCTTCGACTCCCAAATAAACTTCGACTCCCAAATAAAATAATTAAATAAAAATATAATTATACAAAATACTGTTTATAACTAAATCATTTTATTTTCTTTTCTTTTTCCAATATATATATATTTAATATTCTCTTATTTTTCTCTCTTGAAGCTCTCAAACCAAGTAGCGAAAACAATTTTTAACTTTTCCTTATATTCTCCTCTCCTCTCTCTTATTTTTCTCTTATGCCTCCCCTTCTCAACTTAACTAGAGAACGCAGTTTCTCTAAATTTAATAAAGACAAAAGTTGAAATTAATTATTTTTAAATTTAGGTATACAATTTCAAAATAAACTGATTATTATCTTGTGTGTTGCACGAGTTTATTTTACTTTAATTAATATTTTAATATTAAATAATTTTTAATAACCTTCAAGAAATACACCGAAGTATGATTAGAAATGACAAAATAAAAATAAAATGAAAAATAATAGCCCACTAAGATTTTGTAATAGTAATTTTCAGGAGTAGACTTTAACCTCATTAAATAAGATCATTTTTGAAAATTAGGATAAAGTTAAAAATACTATAATGATAAAATTTAATGTCCTAGAGAGTATGTAAATGTCAAAAATAATAATTCAATTGTCTAAGAAAATTGGTATACGAAAAGATAAAAAATAATAAAATCAAATCAATAATATATAAGGGGAAACATATTTTTTTCTAATGTGAAAAATATTTATTGATAAAGTTTTTATCATTTGAGGATGGTTACATAATTATGTATAAAAGGTAATAATAATAAAAATAATATAGCATATCCAAATTAAAGTATACCCCTCGCATTGGGATATAACTTTAGCCCGTGTCGTCACCCCATGAATAAGTGACACATCCCATATGTAGCCATGTTAATCGACACATAATCAATAATGTAGTCAGCGGGAAGACAATGTACCACGTCATCACGACTGCTGGCAATATTATTCCTACCAAGTGTACACTAATCCCAGCCCCCACAGCCTTCACCATCCCTCTAGGCCACGTGTCCTTCCTCGACCAACAAAACAAACTCATAAGAGAAAACAACGCTCCGCTCTTTAAATTCTCCTCACCTGAAATTTCTCATCAGCACTCGTTTTCTTTCTCCAGAACTCACGGACACCACTTAATCTTGATCATGGATTCTACACAAGAGCTCAAACACAGACCTAGAGAAGAAAAACAAGAAGAAGAAGAAGGAAAAGAGCTACCCAAAGATATTGACTCCGACAAGATGAACAATTTGAAAGCAAGAAGACAGAAGAAGACAGCCATGGCCAAACGTGGCCTGAGATCACTGGGACTTGCAGTTGTTCTCCCACTGTCTCTAACGCTATTGGACATTGCCTTCTTTGGTTCTAGTCTCCACTACGCCACCGTGAAGAAGTCCTTCTGGCATCCTCCTCTATGGGCTTTGCACTTGGCTTGCCTGGGATCGGCTTTCCTCTTGGGACTCTCCGCCTGGCTTGTGTGGGCGGAAGGTGGATTCCACAGGCAGCCTTCGGCTTTGATTCTCTACTTGAGCCAGATGGCATTAGGGCTTGCATGGGACCCCGTCGTGTTTCGGTTGGGAGCGAGTAGGGTGGGTTTGGTTATGTGCGTCGCTCTGTTTGGAGCTCTGGTCGGGTGTGTTCGGATGTTTCGTAGCGTGAATCCCATCGCCGGTGATCTAGTGAAGCCCTGCCTGTTGTGGGCTTTGCTTCTGTCTGTTGTAAATGTCGAGCTTGTATACAGCTGAAGGATGAGCTTTTCGATTTTCTTTTCCTCTTTCTTTATGGTTTTCGTTCCCTGTAAACATGCAGTATTGTCTTCTGAAATTTAGATAGGAACTTTCTCAGACTCACCCGAGTTCATGCCCTAGAAATATGGTTAGCCAGGCGTCTCTTGTCCTTGTACATCTTCTGTGTATGTTTACTAATTACTGTGCCGTGCGTTTGTGTCTTGCCTGTTCTTTGTATAGAAGATGTTCCAATAGAATCGGAATGGCAAGACAAAAGATCAAATTCATAGTCATGTCTACTTTCTATATTCGATTACAGGCGTTCTTCAACAGGGATAAGCAGACTATGAAGTTCGGCACATCTTCCTCAGCGTAACAGACGTTCTCTTTTGCTGATCAATCTCTTCTCCCTCCCACTTTTGAAAGCCAGGCTTCCGATTAATCTCATGCTTCCAATGATAGCGCGCTTCTCCCCACATTAAGACTAGAGACCCTGGGGTCAAAAGTACAGGAATCTTGGTCGGCGGGAAGTATTTCACATCTTCTTCCCCTCCATTGTCGTTACATCCATTATCAACTCGGGTAAAATGCATCACACAAGATGACTCCAAAGATATTATAGCAATCCCATCTTCAAAGCGCATAAGATCAACATGTGCACAGATTCCCTACAAGCCAGCATCAAGTACAAGGGTACAGTAAAAATTTGTGAAGCAAACTGAAAAAGAGAAGAACTTGAAGCTGTTGATATATAAACTCACAGCCAAGATAGTAAACTAAAGAGCAACGATGTGTTCCGGAAGACAATATCCTAAGAAGCATGAATACGAGAACAATCTTGCAGATACAATATTGTGTCAAAGCTTCTAAAATTCCTTTTATTTCTCATAAATGCCTCGGCTCATTGTTTACAGCAACTGTATCCGAGGTTCTTTTACTTTGCTTGGGGTTAAGTAGAGGAACTACGAAGGGGATAGATCAGTTTCAAAGCAGCTTCACACCTTTAAACTCCCTCGTGTAAGATGCTTTAACTAAAAAGTGTAATATGCCATGACCTTCTTGTCATTTGTCTTTCTTTTCAAACTTTCCTCTTGCTTCCTTTTCTTCCATTGAGAAAGAGAATTGGCAATTTGCCCCATAGGGCAAAACTTTTTCCTCACAAGAATCAATGCCCTTTTATCAATCTTTGCCACTGTATTCCTTAGCCATTGTGAGAATTAATGTATTGGTGAACAGCAGACTTTTTCTCTCTATAGAAAGTTAAGACAATGACTTCTCTATGGTGAACAGTACCTTATATTGGATAGGAAGTAAAAGCCTCATGTATACATTAAGTACCTTCCCAAATACCTGGATCACCATGGTGCAAGTATCCTATCATAACTGTCACTTACTTTTGAACTAACTGGCGAAACCAAAACTTCCTACTGATAAAAACTAGGGATATTAAATGATCATACTGCAGCCTAATGCTAGCCAAACTACTGTGCAAATTAAGATAACAAAATTAGGGGAATACAAATTGGAAAAAAGGAGCGGTGTTGCCAGCACTCCACAAAGTTTAACATCACATATCATGCAGCTAAATGAAGCATACAAAAAGTGAATGAGTATAGATCTTTCTAACCATTTGCAAGTCAACGAAGCTTAAACTAGACTTGAAAGAGTTATCGCACCTCACGTGGCTGATATACGTTCACAATAAGTTGATCAAATAGTGGTTCCCTCCATAGTAAATCTGATGGAAGAGGACACAACTCCTTGACCTTCTCACGGGTTTCTTTGTCCACCGCTTCAAAGAGATGATTATTGTCACTGTAGAACACATCTTCGCGAATAGAGTCGGAAAGCTCAATTGCCCATCCAGGAAGATCTCCAAATCTCATAGCCTTCAGAGGAGCAAAGGCTGATAAACGATACTGTTACTAAAACACCCATAAACTCAGCCTTTTTTCATCTACACAATCTCCATTGGTATCTCTCCATGCATAATGAACCGGAAAGATAAGAATCAAATAGTATTGGTACAACGCCTAGGAATGGCTCCCACGTTACAAATGCACTTAACGTATTGGTGGTTCGGCTAAAATCAGACATTACATTCAGGTAATCATGTATTTAAAAAGAATCCTCCGCTAAAACTTAGGATGCTGAGACATAGAAAGTCAGAGTTGAGATCTAGATGGAATCATAGAATCATTCATAATGTTCCATACCTTGTCCCCCATGCTGCATAATTTGATCTACTAAACAAAATCAAGTAGTGACAGTCATAAAAAGAGGCTCTCTGCACCTAAAAAGAACTGTTGTAACAAGTCTCTACTCTCAAATATTACTAACAGATTCTCATAAAAACAAATAGACGGATGGAGATATATATGTTATGAAACTGTGTTGAGGAGCATGTTAAAACCTGATTGCCAGAGGCTCCACCGAACCATCCTTCTGCAGCCAACAATAATAGTATATTACAAGCGTACGAGAGCTTTCGAAGTTAAAAATTTATGCTTTTCTTTGTCTTTTGGAGCAAAGGAAAATAAGTACTTGGGCCAAAAAAATAAACGAAACTCTAAAATTCATCTCAATAACTGAGGAATTATCTCAGTTATCCAAGATTTCCTTGTTCTTTTGCTTCCCATTGCCGGAAATAGCAGAGAAAACAGAACAACTAGAAGTAAATACTAAATATACAAATACACAAGAATCGGTCGCAGATCAAATTAAGACAGGAAAAAGAGAGCACCTCTGGTGATTGCAGAGAGCAATGACGCTTGCTGATCAGAAGACAAAAAATCTCTGCGCAACCATAAACCATCAATTTGATTGATTCGTTCCCAGCTAGGGGTTTCCCCACGAACTAATCCAGAAACCGCCCTTCTGCTTGGATCATCCAACCCGTCCTCTAGTGCTTGCTCCTCGTCGGATGACTCGCCAAAGACATCCTTCAGAATTGTCTCTGTATCTTCCATTCAGGATCTCTCTCTCGTTCTTCAACTGGGACTTTCCGGAGTCCATCAGTTCTTTCCCTTGTAAAATATAAAGAATTTATTAACAGAATTACATATACTCATTTATTTGAAATATTAAACCACAAAACAATGTTTATCTAAATAAATAAATAAAACTCTTAGATGGTTTTTTGAACACTATCAATCCAAATGGGTAGAAGCTATCTGTTTCGAGAGAAAAAAAAAAAAAAAAATCACATGCTTCTCACCGAATTGTTATTGAAAGATATAATTATCATTCAAAATTTAAAAAATATTAAAAATATGTCCAAAATAGTCGAATGCAGGAATAAAGAGTTTGAAATATTTTTAAAAAATTAATGACAGAATAATTTAATGTATTTTCAACTAAACATAAATAATTAAATGATAATTTGCACTAACCTCCCTTAGTTTTATTTGTGGGTCAAAATCCCTCCCTGTTCCAGATCTTCTAATTTTGCCCTCCCTGACCAATTTATGTAATCATGTGTCAAAATTCCTTAATGCTATAGTAGCGGTAGTAAGGTACGTGTTCATTTATTAAACTTTTAGTTTTATTTAATTAATGAATATTATTTATAAACTAATATTTTATATGAAATATTTTAAATTAATATTTTATGAAGTTGCAATAATCYAATAAATAATATTTTATAAATTTTGCCGTATTAATTARAAAATAAAGTTATTTTTATTAATTAAAAATTAAGCAGTTACGCAATTAAAAGATTTTTCTCTATCACACCTCAACTTTAGTAAACCATAACAATTACTTTTGACTTTAAAAATAATTTTTTACATTGAAAAAATAATTTGAAATATTCTCTAAACTATATATTTATATTTAAGTAGTTATTTGAGAATCAAAATAATTCGAGTCTTCGGTATTTAGCATTACGGATTTTATTTATTAAATCTTTTTATTGKCTTAATAAGTATTCTCTACATTTACATTGGCTAAATGTCATAATATCCCTTCTTTTCTTTTCTTTTTTGTTATAATATCCATTTCGTGAGAGGGGATCAACATAGATAACAATGATATTTTAATTTAACTTCTTATCATATAGAAAATAATGGTTCTTCTAAAAAGAAATTAAACCACACAAAAAAGTCAAAATCAAAACCAAATTAGTAAACGGAAGGATTGAGGGGCTTCTAGAAGAGTGTGCCGCCGGCGATTTCCCAATCCATCAGCCCCCATGCCCTGTCGCTGATAGACGACGCATCCTGGAGCTTCACAAAATGACGTGAGCACTCGTCTACAAATAGCATTATCCAACACTAATTAAAAATTTAAGAAAGCCGCTGATACAAGTGTTGCTTAATTAGGTTAGAATGGTCGATTCATGATGTTTCTGGAATATTTATAMTTAATTGAGCCCTTATGCAGTAAAGTACTATCTAATGTACGTATCTTCCTAGGCTCAAAATTCACCAAATCATTTAACCCATTTTCACCCCTGAGCCCACAAACAAATGGCAGGCACGTAAATCACTTTACCCTCGAAATCTCAGCTCAAGATCGGGAGCCCCCTTATAAAAAGGGGAGATTGGTTACAACCACTTCTCTCAACTCTTTGGATTTGATATTATTCTCGATTTGCATCTAGTACAGGGCTGGTATCCAACCTCAGCATCTTCCTCTTCTTCCCTCAAATTGCTCCCAACTGAAAATTATGGCGGAATCAGATGTCAAGCAGCCAACGGCGAAAAATACGGCGGAATCAGATGTCAAGCAGCCAACGGTGAAAAATAAGGCGGAATCAGATGTCAAGCAGCCGGCGGAAACGGTAAGCAGATGGTAACTCTTTGATATYAGACTTTAYAGTCTGCTTTGCGTACACTTAAGCAGACTGTGTATAGTTGTAATTTCGCATCGTACTTCTTCTGATCTATGACTTTATTGTAATTCTCTGTAATATACTATAACCTAAGGTTGAAGAASAGGGAAGGAAGATACTCAAGTATCTTGATTTTGTCCAAGTAGCGGCCGTTCATGTCATCGTTTACCTCTCGACACTTTACGAGTACGCCAAAGAAAATTCCGGCCCCTTGAAGCCTGGCGTACAGACCGTCGAAGGTACCGTCAAAACCGTGATCGGACCGGTCTACCAGAAGTTTCACGACGTGCCTCTCGAGCTTCTCAAGTTCGTCGATCGCAAGGTTTTCTTCTGGCTCTACACTTGTAGTACCTTCTTTTCGCACTTCACGTTCTCCTCACGTGAAATTTGTTCTGATTGTTGGGTCACGTGACTCATAGGTGGACGAGTTGATCAACGAGTTGAATCGACGGATGCCCTCTCTACTGAAGCAAGCGTCAAGCCAAGTGCTTTCGGCGGCTCAGAAGGCTCCTGAAGTGGCTCGAGAAGTAGCCATGGAAGTACAGCGAGTCGGCCTAGTGGAAGCAGCGAAAAATGTCGGCGGTACTCTTTACATCAAGTACGAGCCTAAAGCCAAAGAGCTTTATTTGAAGTACGAGCCAGTAGCGGAGCATTATGCAGTATCGGCTTGGCGGTCACTGAACCAGCTTCCTGTGTTCCCTCAAATGGCTCAAATTATTGTTCCTACGGCTGCACATTGGTGCGAGAAGTACAATGAAGCCTTGACTTACGCAGCCAAGAAAGGCTATACGCTGTCGCAGTACATGCCCCTTATTCCAATTGAGAAGATCGCCAAGGTGTTTGAAKGTGCCGAGAAGGTGCCGGTTAGTTCCAACGGGAACGAATCCCGTTCCGTTKCAACCTGAGAACACTTAGCAATATTATCTTATATAAATGGATCTCCTCGTTGCGATCTGATTTGATCCTTGTTTATGATCAAGGGSAGTAGACCTGGAGGTTCCTATGTTTTTCCTTACTCTTTCTATAAAGCTTTCTGAAGCCATGAACTAAAGGTACAACTCGTCTTTGTAACAAAGATTGCAAGGGAAGATCAACATTGCCTCTCAATTTTTTGGTCCATCAAAGTCTTCTCTTCTTCCTTTTCTGTGAACGACTGGTCATCATAGTATGCTTAGGCGATCTTAATTTAAACTTTAAATCAAAATTTTTCACGAATTCTTTGACTTAATTCATTCACACCTTTAAATTTGGACATAAAGAGTATAATATTACATAATATTCGATGGTCAATTGGTAATATTTACAAATATTAAGATTCACGCAACCAACCAATGATTGCATGCTAATCAATGCCATGCAATGCATAATCATATAAATTAAAATTATCTAATTACTCTGTCGGGATTCCTTTTCCACTTCCGAAGGTGCCTGTGATTGCTATTACTAATTAGCCTTTTATTATTTTATACTCTAAGAAATTTGAATTATACAGTCAAGAGCATATGAGAGTATATAATTATGTATATCCACTCGACAAATGCCAGTTCATCTTTCTATGCGATGTAATAATTATTATTTATTTTAATATATGCTGCAGAGTTTTTTGACTAATTATTCTCTGTAAACATTTATATTATTAATTCTTTATTACATATTTTTTATTTTTTAATATATTTTGACGGACTTCATATTCATATAAATATAATTTTTTTCATAAAATATAAAACTAATAAATAATACATTAGAATTTTTTTTCATCAATTACCTTCTTTTTCATGAAACACGAGATATTAATTTGTTTTTACACTCTATAGAAATATATTTTAAGTAATTATTTTACTACTAAACATCTACGCGATCATAAAAATCAATAACATTACTACATTAGTAGTACTTTTTTTCTCTAATTTACCTCTATTCAATTTTTATCTATTAAATGACATCGATTAGATTTACCCAAAAAAAAATGTAAAAGCGTACAAGTATCAATACTAATATTTTTTTCCTGCATATATTAATGATAACATAACATTAGCTAAGTACTTTTATATTTTTAAAATACCACATTAATTATCTTTCCAATATAGCGAATATTTTGAAATAAATATTTGTTATCGCCAAGAATGACTCCATCCGATCATGACTCTTCATAGAATACTATCTTTTCTTCAATGGCTGAGGTGTTTATTTTTCTCCTTTGATTAATGATTTTTTTTAAATTTCAAATTTTAAATATTTTGTTTTTGACTTTGTATAATTTATTTTTTTTTGGTCACATATCATTTTTCATCGGCTCACTCTTTTGACTTGAAGATTTTTTTTAATTAAACTTACAAAAGAAATTTAAAATATACAAGTACTGATCCTAATATATTTTTTTGACATATGTTAATGATAACATTAGCATTAACATAAGATATTTTATATTTTACAACTATCCACTACGGTTAATGATCTCCTTTGCTCATTTAATGAAAGTTTTTTTTTTTTTCAAATTTGAAAATTTAAATATTTAATTTCCCGCCTTGCATAAACAATAAATATTTTCCACATATGTTAATAATAACATTGATTAAACTAACAAAAAAATTTAAAAGTGTACAAGTACCCATTCTAATACATATTTTTTTATATGTTAATGATATATTATTGTTAGATGAGTATAATACTATGTACTTTTRTATTTTSCAACTACGAGCATTAATTATCTTTCCAATGCAACAAATATTCTGGAATGAATATTTAAAATCGTAAAAATAACTCAATTTGATCATGGCTCTTCATGGAATAAGCATCTTTCCTTCTAATGTATTTGCTTTGCTCATCCGAGGAGGAAACTTCTAATTTTCAAATTTTAAATATTTTATATCCCACTATGCATAATCGATAAAATTTTACAAATGTTAATGATAACATTAAAGCTAATAAGGATCATAGTGCATATTTTTATGTTTTTGAACTATCAAAATTAATTATCATTGTAATGGAGCAAATATTTTAGAATAAATATTTGATATCACCAAGACTCTTCGTGAAATAAATATATTTCTTTCCATAATTAATATATTTATTTTATATAATCGAGAAAGGAATTTTTTAAAAAATTAAATTTTAAATATTTCAATTTATATTCTGCATAATTAATAATTTTTTTAATTAATAAATTTTAGATGGTTCTGTGATGTATTTGAGAAATATCTTCCATCCTTTTAAATCATAAGAAAGAATGGAGGAAGAAAAGGAAGAAATGGATAGATATCATCCGAAGGCCAGAAATACAATCACACCATTCATCAACGGTTCATTAGTATTCCCAAWTCCGTCGAAAACTATRCACAAATTCCTAAAACTAGTTGGTTAAGATTTCAACAAAGACTTTTCCCAATAAATAAATAAGGAAAAAACGATGCCGCATCGAAATTACAGATCAGAAAAAAGAGGATCAAAATCCAGATCCCTTGCTTTGACCCCACACCAACCCGTCAGTCTTTCTTTTCTTTTTCTCATTTTTTAGATTTTAAGTTTTTCAACCTCCACCTATGCCTATATAAATGTCCCCCAACGGTTCTTACTGTAGAGTGTCATAAACCCAAACTTTACCCCTCGGAGGAAATTACTCTCTACTGCTATAATTTTCAGCCGCAGGGAGAAAGTCGAACCTTTAATTGACAATTGATCTGTAGAATCCAATCGATTGGAATAATATACATGCAGAATTGGTTGTTCCGATCAATTGTCTGATCGATTGTAGAATCAAGAAGTAAATTTCAAACAACATGGTTGAAACCAGGCGAAGCGCTTCTTCTACCAAGCGCCCTCTTTCTTCTCCTCCCTCCCCCCTCCCGAGCGGTAAAAGATCCAAGGTTAGGGTTTCGGTTAGCTCTCTCTGTTATACGCAGGAGACATGCAAAGGTTTTTTGGTATTTTGTAATTCTGTTACAATCTTTTCCCCCTTCCTGTTTCTAAGTCTGTGTTTTTCTTTAAAAAAGTTATCTTCTTTTTCTGTACTAAATTAATCTGATTGGGTTGGAGCGCAGGCGCCGGGGGCATCATCGTCGACTAACGATGCTTCGCAGGAGGCAATTATAGGCGCCGTTAAGGAATCCGAGCGGGAATCTCTAGACCTGGAGGTTAGGTCGGATGATCTGTTGGATGCAGGTAATTTGAAGCTGTCGGATGGGGCGGCKGTACCAGAGAAATTGCCCGAGGGTCAAGTTGAAGGCGAGCCTTTGGTGTCGCCGATGACTCTAGGTGCGATGTTTTGTCCTTGCATGTGGTTTTGCTTTGTCGGAGAGTCATTATTTTTGCTTTTTTTGTTGAATTCTGGTGTTTCTTGACTCTTTGGATGGCACATTTCAGGCGATTCAGCAGCTGATGCTGAGAAAGGGAAGTCTAATGGCACGTTGCTTCACCGCGGCAAGAAACGCCAGCTGAAATCTAATGCTGTGGTTGCTTGGGGAAAGCTTCTGTCGCAGTGCTCGCAGGTGGGCTCTGGAAATTATGTTATTATTTCATGGTTTGGTGGGTTTTGGTTATTTTCGGAGGCGTTCAACTCTATTTTTGCTACAAGTTGGCAAATTTACAGTTCTTTTCAGGCTTAAATTTGTTGGCTAGTAGTTTTTAAGTGTTAATTCCAAGTTTATGATAGTTTAATTAATGTGATAATCTGAGCTTGAGGCTATTAGGGAAGTGACTGCGGCTACATTGTCCAACACATGTCCTTCTAATAGATAAAATGGTTGAATGTGTTCTAGACTCCGCTATCCACATTCTTGAGATATTTGGTGGTTCTACATTCTTGAGATTTGTGTATATTGTGACTTGTCAGCAGCGTGTTTCCCCCTAATTAAGCTTTTGCTGGGTGGACATGTGAGTCATTTTCTATACTGTATTTTCAAGACAGTCTCGGGATTACTTGTGTGATTTGGAAAAGAAAGAAATTTAGGTAATCAATCAAGATTGGTGGCTTAGAAAGATAAGTACCGTATTCGCTTACATGGTTTGTAAGGATAATAATTCCTGGACTTGCAGAGGGTATGCAGAAAGGCAAGACATACAAAAAAGAAGCACATATACTTACATGAAGGATTTTTGCTTTTTCTGGAGACTTACATATCCATTGCCCTACTTGAGCTCTTTGCATGTCTTTTTGGTGGAYGTTAGCTATTTATCTAGATAAGTTGGGGCTGGAGTCCTGAGAAGGTTGAAATGCTCTGGCGCTCCAGTAAAGCTTTGTTTAAAACTCCTCACTCATAATCTTGCTACAAAGGCGAGAGATTAGTGTGAAAACGCAAATTATGCATGCCTTCAACTTATAGAATGTTCTAAGACTGAAAGCAGATGTTTTTTCCCCCTCTATGAGGATATCTATAGCAGATGAGCATTTTAGATGAAGCTAATGGTGGATTTGGATTATGTCATATGATTTTTTTGATTACACCAGTGACTGCAAACACTTCTCCGTCCTTCGTTCTAGATGTCAAAAGCAGATAATATCTTTGAGGCAACTGGTAGCTTAAAGAGAGTTGATCCATTCCTTCGAGAAATGTTGTGTTCACAAACTTTGTTGCAAAACCAAACCTAAATTCTTGTTTTGAATTTGATTTTTACTTAGTAGCTGAATGCTTTGAAGGCCATGGATGTGTATCACTTTGATGTTGTCCTGAATTAGATGTGGCATCTTGGTAGTCCTTGTCTAGGCATGCAAAACCTGCTTAGTGAAATACAATGGCCTGTTGGATGGACCGAGGCAGTTATCGATTTGCTTCTTCATTTCATTATAATTTATTCAGTTAATTCTAATTCCTGGATCTTTGTACTTTATGTTTATTAATTTGTTGCTTTCTATTTTGATGAACTTGTGTTGATATTGAGGATCCTTTAAGCATTGAGTTGGCGAGGCAAGTTTCTAATTCTCCTTCCTCTTTTCTTCTGCACCAGAATCCTCATGTTGTCATGAATCGTCCTATTTTCACTGTTGGTCAAGGCCGCCAATGTGACTTGTTGGTTGAAGATCCGTTGATTAGTAAATCGTTGTGTAGGTTGAAGCACATGGAATCAGAGGTACGAGTAAATTTGATTATGCTTTAGAACAGACATCATGCCCACTATAAATTTGTATTCTTGTCATGATTTGCAGATGTCTTATGTGCTTATGTCTTTCATTTATTCTATAACCATAGAAAGGATGTCCCATCACGTTACTTGAGATTACGGGGAAAAAGGGTTCTGTTCAAGTTAATGGCAAGATCTACCCAAAGAGTTCCAGCATACCAATTAATGGAGGCGATGAGTTGGTCTTTAGCTCATCCGGTAAACATGCATATGTATCCTTCTACTGAGACCTGAATTATATGTATACATTGCCATGGGGAGCAGATGAGAAGAAAATTTTCCTCGACTTTACTAATGCTTCTGTTGATTGCTTTGAACTGAAATAGTTAAAGGTTACGGGTTATATCAAAGAATACTCCCACTGGAAACGTCCCCTAATTGTGTTTTGCTGAAATTTAATTTAAAAAAAAAAGATTAATTTACATATATATAAGTCATATAAGGTCAGTTTGTCTCATTGTAATGATATCCAATTATCCACATGTCTTCTCTTTGAGCTTTTGCAGTTGCTCTTATAGCTTTGGCAGAGATGAAAGCACTGGAGAACTTTCTCTTGGATTTTATATTTTACTTATTCATTTTTTGAGGCTCTTTATTTATCTTGATAAATTGCTTGCTTATGCAGATTCTAATTTACTGAAAGCTGTATAGTTCCCTAACATATTATTAGATTTTCCAACCACTTAACAATGAAAATGCATCTGCTTCGGGCATTCTACCTTCTGTTGGCATACTAGAATCCCATGCTAGATCAATTAAAGGTGTGCCGTTCGAGGCAAGATCAGGAGATCCCTCTGCTGTTGTGGTTGCATCAACTCTGGCATCATTGTCTAATCTTCGGAAAGAGTTATCTCTACTTCCTCCATCATCTGGAAATGACGAGGATGCACAACAAGGTTCTGGAATGCCGCCTCRTCCTTCTACCTGTGAAGTGCCAGATAATTGTGGAGGTGATGCTAAAATGAAGGATACTCCTGCTAATGACAGGCCTAGTTGGGGTGACAAGACTGGTTTTCCATCTCCTAATGCTCCTAATGAAGACTTGAATGTTGATAGGGTTCATATGGATTCTGCTGACCCTGAAGTTGGGAAGGCTGAAGCAGCAACTCATGAATTAAGGCCATTGCTCAGAGTTCTTACTGGTTCAGCTGCTTCTGAGCTTGATTTAAGTGGTAGCATTTCTAAGATCCTTGATG
Organism: Rhazya stricta; assembly: GCA_001752375.1. Taxonomy (NCBI): domain Eukaryota; kingdom Viridiplantae; phylum Streptophyta; class Magnoliopsida; order Gentianales; family Apocynaceae; genus Rhazya; species Rhazya stricta. The sequence goes on along the minus strand of MEJB01000001.1, from coordinate 1,868,125 downwards.
AACAAAGAGAAATCAGAGAACTCCTCAAGGATTTTGATCCTCCAATTTTGACATCAACCAGGCGGCAAGCATTTAAAGATGCTTTACAGCAAGGACTAGTTGATCCTGAGAAAATTGAAGTCTCATTTGAAAGTTTTCCTTATTACTTGAGGTGATACTCTATCTCGGTGCCAGACAACTAAGTGCCATATTACCTCATGTGGATCCTGAAACAATATTATTTCAGTATTATGGTGCCTTTCGCCCCTTTAAATTTGAGCCGCATGTGAAACTGAACATGGATGTATTGGTTGATGCATCGCACCATACTTTGACTTATTTCTTCAGTGAAGCATTGCTGTTTTACATAAGCAAGTCTTCCTTGATGATTGATGATTGATGATTGATGATTTTATGCTGTCTGACCTAAAAAAGCCAAAAGGCAGTGAGCAGATCAAGAATGAATACATCTATGTGCATTTGAATTTGGTGAATGTAGTTTAACAGTATGCAACCTTTACTAATCTTTGATTCTTGCTTTACATTCTAACCTTTGTGTTTGATATGGCTCATTACTCTATATCTTGTATTTCTTAATTACCTACTACCCTCCCTTAAGAGGGTAGGAAACTGAAAAACCTGGATCACCTAGTCATGTCTGAGGTCCACTTGGTATTTCTGATGTTGCTGAACCTATTGCTTTATTTTTTATGAGTAGAGTTTTCAAACATTCTTGATGAACTGAAGGTCTTCTCTGTTCTTCTCTAGTGGCTCATGCTATCTGAACTTTTCTGACATCTGTTCTTAATCATTAATTTTCTTCGTTGCTTGGTGGCAGTGAGACCACAAAGAATATTCTGATTGCTTCGACCTACATACCTTTGAAGTGTAATAAATTTGCAAAGTACACCTCAGAACTCCCCACAATCTGCCCAAGAATTTTATTGTCAGGCCCTGCAGGTAGTGCCTGCAGTCTTTCATATCCAAATGTCAAATTTATTTTTACTCTCTTGCTCCCCCATTTTGATCTTTTAAATTCTCTTATAGGTTCCGATATATATCAGGAAACTTTGACCAAGGCACTTGCAAAACACTATGGTGCCAAACTCCTCATTGTTGATTCTCTTTTGTTACCTGGCGTAAGATTCCTCTAGAATTTGATTTAAATGGGTCTGCTATTATGTAACTTATTGTAACATATATTTGTAATTTATCCAGTCAACGGTGAAGGAAGTTGATCCTGCAAAAGAGAATTTAAAGCCTGAAAGAGCAAGTGTATTTGCTAAACGGGCTGCACATACGGCTGGTATACCTCTTAAAAAACCAGCTTCAAGTGTTGAAGCTGAAATTACTGGGGGTTCTACCATAAGCACTCAGGCTCAGCCTAAGCAGGAAGCATCTACGGCATCCTCAAAGAGCTACACTTTCAAAAAAGGTACTGATAATGTTGGCTTTATGTTCTGCCTGAATGGCATGCTTATGTTTGCCAGTCTTTTGAAATCAGGAAGTGCTTTTCTCAAATGTGGCTGTTTTTAGTTTGTTAAGAATACTTTAATTATAATATCTCTTGTATGAGYTCTAATCAAGCAAATGCAATTTTTGCAGGTGACAGAGTGAAGTATGTCGGTAATTTGCCATCTGGCTTTTCTCCTTTGCAAACTCCTTTGAGGTGAATGTCCTAGCAATCTGATTAAACCTTTTGTTGGAAAGCAAGTTGATAAGTATCTCCTCTCCCTGCTGTAGTTTGTGTACGCTTCTATATTAGTATGTATATATATTTGATCTCATGGATACTTTATTCTTGTTCATATGCCTGGAGTCAAAGTTTTATACGGATTTTAAGATGTTGTCTGTGTTTTTTATTGCTACTATTGGTGGCGGGCATGTGACTTTGCCTTACAAAAGTTGTGTACAACATCACCCCTTCCTGGAAATTTCAATGGTAGGACTGCCAACAAACTAAATCCATTTCTAGCCTACCTGAAATATTAGCACAATTTCTTTTTTCCTGTGCTTTAGTGGACTCTTGAGATTTTTTATGTACCGATTGAGCTCTTTCTGTTTATTGAAGAGGCTATTTTGTCTGCACTTAAATATTTTTGTAGGGGTCCGACTTATGGTTATAAAGGTAAAGTTGTTCTTGCATTTGAGGATAATGGTGCATCTAAAATTGGGGTCAGATTTGATAGATCAATTCCAGAAGGCAATGATCTTGGAGGTCTCTGTGAAGAGGATCACGGTTTCTTTTGTGCTGGTAACTACTCATTCGACCTCTCTCTGCCCCTCGCTCAGTTGATCTTTCATCCGCCGAATTTGGTGTTGAGTACTATACTGTCCATAACATTTGGCTCATTGATCTGCAGCTGACCTACTTCGTCTTGATAGCTCCACTGATGATATTGACAAGCTTGCCATTAATGAGCTTTTTGAGGTGTGGTAGTTGAAATTTGTGGCCTTTCATTTATATCACGTTTCTTAATGAAGTATAACAGTATTTCTCTTAATTCCCAATGTGACATGGTCTAAAATTCTAGGTTGCTTCAAAAGAAAGTAAAAATAGCCCCTTGATTTTGTTCGTCAAAGAAACAGAGAAATCCATGGTAGGGAATTCGGAAGCATGTGCTGCCTTTAAAAGTAAGCTTGAAAATTTGCCAAAGAATGTTGTTGTAATAGCTTCCCATACGCAGACTGACAATCGAAAGGAGAAAGTAAGTAGCTGTGCTTTTGGTGTGCGCTTCACTCTTTCCATTTTCGTTTCAAAATCTGTCTGTGAATCTGATCCTTGAACTGATCTTTGAACTTTTATTTTCTAGTCCCACCCCAGCGGGCTTTTGTTCACAAAGTTTGGTAGCAATCAGACAGCATTACTAGACCTCGCCTTCCCGGTATGTAATCTTATGCTGTTATTTTTGGTTTGGACATATATTTTTCTTTTAGGATGTTCTTTTGGGGGGGTAATATTTGTGCTACCCTTTTAATATTTCTTGATCCAAAGTTTATCTTACCAATAGCAATTAATATAAGTTAACCGAACAAAGCTTCTTTGACTAATTTACCCCTTTTAGTCTAATCAATGAACCTTAATCAATAGCAACTAATCTTACCAATAGCAATTAATCTAAGTTAACCCAACAAAGCTTCTTTGACTAATTTACCCCTTTTAGTCTAATCAGTGAACCTTAATCACACAAAAAAGACATAATTCAGCAGTGATTTAACTTATTACTATAGTGGTTTTGGAGAATTTGTCCAGAGTTCAACTAATATTTTGCCCTAAAAAGAGAATAAATCATCTGCAGTTGCTTTCCTGATTCATAAGAATTGGATTAAAATTCAAAGGTATGTATTAGCAAATTCTGGATGTAAGTCCTTTTGAATTGTTACTAGAATTAGGGTGCTTTTTTGCCATTTGACTAAGTTTCGCTCTTGAACTGGAGGTTCTTCAATGGATGCATTATCATACATATCATTCTTTTATGCAATTTCATTTATCTTGGGAAGTAAATGCTTAGATTCACATCTAAAATGGATTATATTTTCATTTGTTGTGATGTCCCAAGATGCAAAACATTCTATTTCTATATCTGAAAATTAATTACTTAGACTGAAGACGCAAATCASTGAATGAGATTTTGTAGCATCCAACTTATATTAACTGTGGTGAAGTAGTCTTTTGGAATATAAAATAAGGGAAGGTGAGTGCCAGAAGCTTAAAGGGGAGTGCAAATATGATTGGGTGTTGTTCGATTGGTGGCTGACATGGGATAGGGAAAATTATGATTGGGTGTCGGCATGATTTTCTGAACATCTGGTTTTTCTGCCCATCATTTGAAATAGACATGTTCTATGTGAACACTCTGCTTTTAACAATGAATAGTCTGACTTGCATTCTACAAGCATTTATCTACGTTAATTTCAAATTGTCAGTTTACTTATCCTAGTTGTTCTCTTAGCAATGTTTGGGGTTGCTGTACACATGATGTGAATAATTTCAAACTTTTAAGATAACAATTGTTTGCCATATTTGGTTATACATTTAAGATGTTGCCTGTCAGTTAAATGCTTGTTTCAGGGGCAGGGTTTATTTTAGTGGATGGAGAATGACAAGGTTCATTAATGTTGGCCAAATAGTTTTGTTTACCTTTCTTCATAACCTCCTCTCAGCAACTTCTTAAAAGTCCGGACTTGATGGCCCGTGATTTTTCCGTGTTTAGAGAGGTGTTTGATTGTCCATAATTCATTATGCAATGGAACTCTGGCCAGAAAGCTGCATTTGCCCTATCTTAGTCACATACACATGCATCTAAGACATGCTGGTTCCTTCTCTGAATTGAAAATAAAATTTCGTTGAGTGGTTTTACAGCCATGTCATTTATTTTCTAGGATAACTTTGGTAGATTACATGACAGAAGCAAAGAAACCCCCAAGACGATGAAGCAGCTTAACCGTCTTTTCCCAAACAAAGTGACTATACAGATTCCTCAGGTAGGTACTATCATGATGCCTGTCGTCTTTTGTTCTTTCACGATTTTTCGGATGTGAATAGTTGTTTCTGTTGTGGCAGGATGAAGCATTGTTATCTGACTGGAAACAGCAGTTGGATCGTGATATTGAAACATTGAAGTCACAGTCAAACATTGTTAGCATTCGAACAGTAAGTGATTTCTTAATCCTCAGCTTATTGGTTTCAGTATATATTGAATTATTTCCTTCTTGGAGGGTTCTTTGTTTGCTTGGTGAATGTCACTTCAGCATTTTGATTGTTGTAACAATGATATTGCTTCTCATGGTGCTTTGTTCTGCATCTAAACAAAATTCATAATTACTGGGTATATCTCAGAAACTGAACTTCCTAGAGTTTTGATGGTCTCATTGCATTTTTTCCTATTGATTCTCTTCTTGTTTTCTCACCTGAATCATCATGCCAGGTTCTAATCCGAGTTGGGCTTGAGTGCCCTGACCTTGATGAATTATGCATTAAAGATCAAGCATTGACAAGTGAAAGTTAGTGTTCTTCACTTAGCTCAAGATGACTGATAGATAATTTATTTGACGATCATACTAAGTAATTATCTTCTTATGGTTGTGGTAGATGTCGAAAAAGTTATTGGATGGGCTTTAAGTCATCACTTTATGCATTGTCTTGAAGCTCCTGCCAAAGATCCTAAACTTTCAATTTCCAGCGAAAGGTAATTTTGGTGCATTTCCATTTTACTTGCATTTGTTTTATATCAGTCTCAAGTTGTTTACACAGGCTTTCCTGTCTAACTTTGCAGTATTAGATATGGGCTTGACATTCTGCAGGGAATCCAATCTGAAACCAAGAGTCTGAAGAAATCTCTCAAGGTACAAGTGTTTTCTCAGGGTTCCATTTGCTCATGTTCATAAATAATTTCCCTTCATCTGAACATAATATTTTGCAGGATGTAGTTACTGAAAATGAATTTGAGAAGAGACTCCTTGCTGATGTTATTCCACCGAGTGATATTGGGGTTACTTTTGAAGACATTGGAGCATTGGAAAATGTCAAGGATACATTGAAAGAATTGGTGATGCTACCTCTACAAAGGCCAGAATTGTTCTGTAAAGGACAGTTGACTAAGGTTTATTGGATTGGATTTACAATTTCTTATGCCAAACTACCTTAGTTCTCCTTTTCGTGATGACAAGATTGTTTGCACTGCTTAGTCATTTCCTTCTGGCAGCCTTGTAAGGGAATACTGCTCTTTGGACCGCCTGGAACGGGTAAAACAATGCTTGCTAAAGCAGTTGCTACAGAAGCTGGTGCCAACTTTATCAATATATCAATGTCAAGTATCACTTCTAAGGTATTCTTTCGTAATCTCTTTTTATTTGGGATAGCCATTAACCACAGTTTTCCTTGTAGTCATCAATTTTCTATTGATTTAACTTTCTGTTCTCTCCTCCTGGCCTTATTATACAGTGGTTTGGTGAAGGAGAGAAATATGTGAAAGCAGTATTTACACTTGCAAGTAAAATTGCCCCCAGTGTTGTTTTCGTTGATGAGGTGAGTAGAAAAAAAATTTATATTTACTAAAATTTCCTGACATTGTCAACAACTTTTGCTGTTTTGGCAAATTAATATCTTTGTATGTGTCTCACAATTACTATTTCTGGCATGTWCTTTTCTTTCTTTGGTTAAGGAAAGAAAAGGCAAAAGAGATCACTTCTTTTAATGCCTTGCTCTTTTTCTGATGCTCTCTTTCTCACTATCTCTATTTGTTTCTTTCAGTCTATTATGTTAYCGATAACAGAAAGGTAACTTCTCTGTAACTTGGTATAGGTTGACAGCATGTTAGGAAGGCGGGAAAATCCTGGAGAACATGAAGCAATGCGCAAAATGAAGAACGAGTTCATGGTAAACTGGGATGGTCTTAGAACAAAAGACAAGGAACGAGTATTGGTACTTGCTGCAACAAATAGACCTTTTGACCTTGATGAGGCTGTTATTAGGAGGCTTCCCCGAAGGTAAATTTTTCTCCTTCCTTAGGATTTTCTATTTTGTGTTCCATTTCCTCAACAGTTTTGGTAGTAAGATTCTATATCTGCTTAATCTGTTGTAATGGTTCAGGTTGATGGTAAACTTACCAGATTCTCCCAACAGAGAAAAGATTCTAAGAGTAGTATTGTCCAAGGAAGAATTRGGTCCTAGTGTCGACCTCGAAGCAATTGCTAATATGACTGAAGGGTATTCAGGAAGCGACTTAAAGGTTTGTCTGCAAGTTTTACCTTATGATTCTTGGTTTGCCCAACTTTAGGCCCATGGTGCACTACTTCTATTTTCTGTCATTATGCTACTGAGATTAGAGACATGGATAAAATTTGTTATTACCAAAAAAAAGGTAAAATTGAAAGCAGTTTTATTTTCTTTAGCTTTGCCAAAAAAAGTGTAATAACTTACTTGGCCTATAATGGGAAACACGGAATTCATCTTTCAGCAAAAAATATATGAATTTATTGCTCTAAAGCAACAGAAACTCAACCATTACCTGCAAAGCTCTTCATTATTCCACTATTTGGACCCATTAAATTTTGTTACTTTGTGAGGCATCCAAGATCACCAAAACCTTTATATTGCAAAAGAAGGATTTTTGTTATAAGTTCCAGGTAAGTCCACTCTTCAGTGGCCACCCATGTAGCCAGTAATTAACAAGGGAAAATTGGAAAGAGCCACCCCAAACAACAACCCTTATTGTTGGGTAGCCAGTAATTAACAAGGGAAAATTGGAAAGAGCCTCCCCAAACAACAAGCCTTCTCTCAACAATAAAGTTAGCAGGTGAAGCTTCATTCTGCATCACTAAGGGAAGTTCCTTTTTCTTTGTCCATGTTCCAGTGTCAGGACTACATTTCTTATCTTGAATGTAAAGAGAAATCTGAAATAGGAATGGTCTTGTTTAGGAGGTTTAAGCGGAGATGCTGATCATGTGCTGCCATGAAATTTGGTTTCCCTTTATCCTTTAAACCGCTTTAACTTTTCCCAGTTTCCTCTTTCAGAATCTTTGTGTAACAGCTGCTCATTGCCCCATAAGAGAAATTCTGGAGAAAGAGAAGAAGGTGAGTTCATTAAGAGTTGTACACACATCCTGTCTGGCTAAAAAGTTACCGGTGCCAAACTTTGTTTATGTGTTTATACAGACATTTTTCTTTCTCCTCATCTGATGGGGATAACGATTTCCCTCTCCTCTTCTTTAGACTTATTTGTTTCTAAATTAAGCTTTTGATGTTTAATAATTGTATCACATGAGATGGTTATTTTTTCATTGATTGTTTTGATATAACTGTTCTTCATCATCACAACTAGCAAGATATGCTTATATTGGYGTTCTGGCGTACAACTTTTTGCTGCATTTTTCGGTCTCCCGTGTTCTGTTCTATTTAATTACAAAATTGCGTTTTTATAGGAGAAAGCCCTGGCAGTTGCAGAGAACAGACCTTTACCTGCATTACATAGCTGTGCRGATATCCGTCCATTGAGCATGGATGATTTTAGATATGCACATGAACAGGTATTTATACTTCTTTGCACCTTTGCCTATTGATTTTGGTGTCTAATGCCATGTGAATATCTYAGATGCACTTGTTTTTTTCATGCTTCTGCGTCTATGGTGGTGCAATTAGATTAGCTCTTTTTTCTAGCATCTTCGGGAGCGAGTGTCTGAACCTAGGATTTGAAATAAGATTGGATCAGCAGATACTGAAATTTAATCTTTATGAAATTTATATTAAATTTTTTTTTGGCTTCTTCCCTATATCTATAATGCTAGTCCACTGGATATTTCTTTGTGGGTGTTGAAGTTCTTACCAGCGTTTCGTGCCAAATATAGGTATGTGCTAGTGTGTCATCAGAGTCAGCCAATATGAATGAGCTTCTGCAATGGAATGAACTGTACGGAGAAGGTGGATCAAGGAAGAAGAAATCGCTTAGCTACTTCATGTAGAGTATCACAGTTGTATAGCATTCCTTTGTTTCTGTCCGTTCTCACAATCAAATAGATGATTCTGGGACCTGTGTTGGTGGGAAATCCCTGCTCAGGTTCCTCTGCAAAACATTTTTCCCCTCTGACCCCTTCTGTATCATTCAAGTCTATATGGATATTTTGGCCCAGTCGTCAGATATCCTCAAGGTCTCCTCTTGTCTGTATATAGGAGTTATTAATTTAATAAGCGTATTTTTTTCTTTTTCTTTTTCTTTTTCATTTTTTCCCTTTTGAGTTTTCTCCCAGTTTATTCCTTTTGTAGAAATTGTTTGGAGATTTTTTGAGGCTTGATCCTCATTGAAGACAAATGCGAAGGTATAGTAGGAGCGCACAGGCTTGCTGGACTTCTTCAGAGCTGGACGAGCCAAGAGAAACATGGAATTGTAGAAACAATTTGGCTCTTTCTTGTACACTGATAAATGCTCAATACTACATCTCCTCTTTAAGTATCTCTCTTGTTATGGGATTTTCTCCAATACTGCTTACTGCCAAGATTTTAGTTTTATTTACATTTTGGTACCTCTAATATCAATTTCATTTGCATACATTCATTTCTTTTAGGATTTTTAAATTTAAAAATTTAGGATGCATTTGGTTTGGAGTTTAAAATGAAAAAGTGGTTTTGTTTTCAGGAAAGGAATATAGTAAAATCTAAAATTTGAATGCGATTGAAATGAAAAAGTTTTTATTCTAAAAAATTATTTGGATTTGGAATGATAAAGAGGTTTTTGTTTTGAATCTTCCTTTGGATTGGAAATGTTTGAAAGATGACGAGCAGACACTTTCGTAAATAAATGAATTAAAATTATTTAAAAAATTTTAATATTCGGGTATTGTTGGGTTAATATGTAGCCTTCTTAATTTCAATCTAATGATTCTTTTTTATAATATTCGAATGTTGTTGGAATAATATTCGAGTATTTATAATTTAAATTTAATTAGTTTTTCCTTCATTATTTAGGTATTTTTGGGTTAATATTTCGTATTTTTTAAATTCATCAAAATAYGTTTGGTTGTTTTAGTATTCAGGTAATATGTGAGTATTATTTTGATATATATTTTTTATATTTCCTCAAAATTTAAGAAGAAATAAAAATACGATAATGATAATACATTAAATAACGTGAATTGATTAAAGTTGAAGAAAAAGTTTTAATCTTTTGTGATTGATTTGTTAAAAAATTCAGTTTTTATTTTGAAAAGCAAATTAAATGAGATTGTTTTGAAAAAAATTTCAGATTGAATCTCAATCCAAATGCACTCGCATAATATATAAAATCTCRTGGAAAGGTAAATTTTGAATTTTTTGGAAGGTTTTCCACTRGGACAATTAAGGTGAAAGAAAAATTAGGTGATCTTTGCAATATGTAATTGCATTATTAAATATTCGTGCTTATATTAATATATAGATTTTAAATTATAAAGTTGTGTTTTCTTTGCATTTCATTTTGAAGTTTTTATTTTAAAAAATATTCTTAATTTTTTGTTTTGAATGGTTATTCTCAAATTTGATAAAAAAGTGTTTGGTTTGTCATTATTGAAAATTATTTTTAAAAATAAAAACTGAAAAAACACGTTTGATTTAAAGGGATATTATTTGCTCTTTGAAATAATTTGASTAATATTTKATCTTAAAATTTTAATAATTTTAATGTAAAGTATTTACTTATGTTTCTTATTATTGCAATGTTTCTATTCACGTACTTGCTCAATATTATTATTATTTAAAGAATATAAATATATTGACTTGATACATACCGATCAAACATAATACATTTTGTAATGGCCAATAAGCCTATTGAGTWAATGAAATGAAGTTGCTTTTTCTTCAAAGCAATAATTAATTGCTTTGTGTAATTTCAAATATAGTGGTAAAATAATTAAGGCTGTTAAACGAAGGGTGCTCATTGTAATTTAAGAATACTCGTGGAGGTATTTGTATTTATTAAAACATATAGGGGCGTTGAGTATAATTCCAAAAGAATTAAGGGAGTTGTTTCGGTAGGATACTGAAAGGGTATTGTAGGTTTGCAAAACCAATATCTACTGAGGAAAAAAAAAAAAAAAAGAAAAAAAACATATGGTAAATGACAGAACAGACGAAGGCGAAGCATTGAGCTGATAACTGATCTTCCGCAATCATTCACCATTTTTCTCCCCTTCTCTCTCTTTGCTTATACATTTCCTACTCTCTCTTTCCTTCCCCCACCCTCTCTATCTATATATGCATATATTATATATAAACATATATATACATATACATATATATATTAGTCTATATACCTATTTCGATATCTCGATCACTCTTGGGGATCGAGGGGAATTTTGAGAACATGGTTGAAACTAGACGAAGTTCTTCTTCTTCCAAGCGCCCGCTTCCGTCACCTCCCTCTCCTCTTCCCAGCGGCAAACGATCCAAGGTTAGGGTTAGGGTTTGAGTTTCGGTCTTCCTTCATCTGATATGCGAGGGATATATGCGGGATTTTTTATTCTTGTATTCTGTTAATGTTGTATGAAKGGTTTTTTTCTTTTCTTTTCTTTTATTCTTTTACGAGTTTGTTCTGATTCGGGTTGGTGTGTAGGCGGCGGAGGCATCGTCATCTACTAATGATGCGTCGCAGGAGGCAATAATTAGTTCCGGGAAGAAATCCGGGCGGGAATCTTTAGACCAGGAGGTTCGGTCCGATGATCAGGGAGATGCTAGTAATTTGAAGCTAGTGGATGCTGCGGTCCCGGAGAAATTGCCGGAACAAGTGGAGGGTAAGTCTTTGTTGCCCCTGACGAGTCTACGAGTGGACGATGTAATTGCATGTGATTTTGCTATATCCAAATCTTGTTCTTTCTGCTACTTTTGTTGAATTTTGGTGTTCATTGATTTCGTGATGACGGATTTTAGTTGATTCAGCCATCGATGCTGAGAAAGCCAAGTCCACTAGCACCCTGTTGACTCGAGGCAAGAAGCGGCAACTGAAATCTAATGCCGGGGTTGCCTGGGGAAAGCTTCTCTCGCAGTGCTCTCAGGTAAGYCTTGACGTTCTTATCTTCTAYTATGTTTTGCTGGGTTTCTAATTTTGATTTTCTGATGATGGAGTTTGAACAAGAAAGGAAAACAAAACTAAAATAGAAATGATTTGGGAACTTTGCGCCTTCGTTTTCCCCAAATAATTGATTCAGGAATATTTTCTACTCCACTGTTGATTAAGATATAATGCTGCAAAATATACTCTTTTCATTTATTAGACTTGTGGAAAGAGTTATGTTAACAAGATACAGCTGACGTTCACCATTTTCTCTTCAGTTAATGGTGTAGTGTACTTTCAGTAACTTGTTTCAGTGTATTATAAATCCAAGAAATTGATATTAATTAATTGTAGTATCAAGCATAAGTCTAGGGAATACTTATTTATCTATTCAACTTTTGGGTTGTTCTCCTAAGCTTAAAATCAGCACAACAGTTTTTAGCTTGTTGCTGTATATCCCTTTAGCAAGTTGGTCCTTGAATTTTGTTTTAGGAATGACTAGGCCGTGACTCATGGACATACGGAAGTTATGCTGAAAAGTAGTGTGAAAACCATGAAATCAAGGATGATGTACTGAAAATAAGCATATATACACGGTTTTCACTTGTCAAAAGTCATCTAATATGTGTCACACTAGCCCTACCATGGTTGTACTTGATAATTGCACATGAAGTGTCTTGTATAGCTTTTCCAATTAGTTCCGTTAGCTGTATGAGTTTGCTTAGAGCCTTGCTGAAATTTGAAATGTTCTCTTGTCATTCTTGTTCTGGTTTTTGTTGAAGTCCGTTCATCTGATGATTAACCTTATTCTAGCTGCGGTGGACCAAATTAGTAAGATAATGTAAATCACTGACTACTCAAAACAGTTTAATAGAATGCCTTAGGTAAGTTTACCATGGATTTACGGGAATCAGGATTACTCTCTTTCAGAATTTCAACGGCTTTCTTTATGATCTTTTAGTTGCAAGCCATTATTTGAAAAGAGAGAGGCACATTAATGCAGTGACAAAAATGGCTTTGTTCTTATTTTTATTGGCTAACAATTAAAGCTGGTAAGGAGATCTGGGAGTGTGTCTCAATTTACATTATCAGCTTATCAGTTATTAGGGGGACTGCAGCAGAGAAACACAGGGAAGAAGAAGGTGAGACAGACTCCGAAAATGCAAGAATTAGGACGTAGTTGCTAATAGCAAGAAATGTTAAACAAGACTCCTAAGTTAGTAAGGCAGCTGCAAAAGACGCAAGAGAAAACTTCATCTTGGATATTGATGACCAATGGGGTATTTAGATGGTTATGACTCTTCTTTGGCTTTCATATGTTTGCATAATACGGTTCTGGATAGCAGTAACTACCTGAATGCTTCTTACAATGAGAAAAAGGCAACACAAAATGTAGCATGCATTGTGCTGTACAAATAGTCCTTATAAAAACGAATTTAAAACTCAAAATATGTGTGCGTAAGAGGAGGAATGAAAGTTCTCATGCTTTGATTGCATTTTATACTAGCAGGTTTCTTACTTTAATTTTCTCTCTGTCATTATTTTTCCCCTCTTGACAGAATCCCCATGTTGTTATGAATCGTCCTATTTTCACTGTGGGGCAAGGCCGTCAATGCGACTTATGGGTTGGGGATCCTTCAATTAGTAAATCTCTTTGCAGGCTGAAGCACATAGAGTCAGAGGTATGGAGTTATTATATTAGGCTTTGCACCATCTATCTTACCCACTATGAATGTTGTATTCTTGTTATGCTTTGCAGATGTTTCATGTGCTTATTTATTTAATTTATTCTATAACCATGCCTAGAGAGGATGTCCCATCACATTACTTGAGATTACTGGGAAAAAGGGTTCTGTCCTAGTAAATGGCAAGTCTTACCCCAAGAACTCTACTGTGCCAATCAATGGAGGTGATGAGGTGGTCTTCAGCTCGTCTGGTAAACATGCGTATGTATCCTTCTAATGACATTTCTCCACTACATTCAAGTTATATGACTCATTATGAAAAAGGAAGCTTGTGATTCAAAAATACATTATTTGTGGGCCATTAGAGAGAAACAAATATTGGCAATCAGGCCCTACTATTTCTATAGATTTGAAGTTCGAAGCAGGTTCTTTTTCTCATGGTGCTCTTGCATCTAGTGATACATCTTCATTAGACATGAATTGTTTAGGTCCCGAAAATTCTTTCTCTTTTCTTTTTTAAGGGGGGTGGATTCTCCTGTAGAAAAGATATCTCATCCTTTGTGTATGTAAATTTTCTTTTATCTCTCTTTATTTTATCATTATCTAGAAGAAAGACAGGTTTCCTTAATGGGTTGTTAGATTTTCCAACAACTTAACAATGAAACTGCATCTGCTTCGGGCATTCCACCGTCAGTAGGCGTCCTAGAATCCCATGCTGGACMTATSAAAGGATTGCATTATGAGGCAAGGTCTGGGGATTCCTCCGCTGTTGCAGTTGCATCGACCCTAGCATCTTTATCTAATCTTCGAAAAGAGTTATCTCTTCTTCCTCCATCATCTGGAAATGATGATGATGTGCAGCAAGGTTCTGAAATGSCTAAACTTCCTTCTACCTGTGGAGTGTCAAATAATGATGTTGATGACACTGAAATGAAGGACTCTCCTGATCATAATGATAGGCCTGGTGTGGGTGACAAAGCTGGTGTTCAATYTCCTGATGGTCTCAAAGAAAACTTGAATCTTGATAGTGTTAGAATGGAATCTGTTGATCCAGATGTTGGGAAGGAAGGGGCATCCACCCATGAATTAAGGCCACTCCTGAGAGTGCTTGCAGGATCAGCTGCTCCTGAGTTTGATTTAAGTAGTAGCATTTCTAAAATTCTTGATGAACAGAGGGAGATCAGAGACCTACTCAAGGATTTTGACACTCCAGTTTTGGCTTCAACCAGGCGGCAAGCATTCAAAGATGTTTTACAGCAAGGACTGCTTGATCCCAACAACATTGAAGTCTCATTTGAAAATTTTCCTTACTATTTGAGGTGATAACATTTATTTCATTGCTTTTGAACTAATGATTTCCTATGTTGGACTCCATTTATGGTCCGGAAATTATGAGATATGTATATAGTTTCTCAAATAGATAAGTCGTCTATTGCTTTATCTGGGCCTGATGATGTGGCCAATATGAATCCCAACATAGAGGCATTTGCTGAAGGTCACTTGGACTAAAAAACTACAGTTGCCTTTTTCATATGTCATGGTAAAACATTAACATGTCCAATTAATGAGTTTATGTTCTTTGAGTACAAAAGGGGGGGGAAAAAAATACCATTAGAGTGAGTAAAAATATAGACTTGCATATTTTCATTCTGGATCCTGTTGCTTGCTTTACCTTTGATACTTTTATATTAGCTATGGTTCTTTTTCAGTCTTCCAGCGTTTTATTTTTGAGCTTTACATGATCTTTTAATTCGTTATGATATATTTGATATGCAAGTTGCTTTCTCTCTTATGGCKTAAAATTTCGGCCCTGATGTACTGAAAGGTTTCTTGCTGTTTATTCTGTTTTCTGGTTCTATTTGTGATTGTTTTCATTGTATATRGATCTTATATTGATATTTTTCTTTGTAACAGTGAGACCACAAAAAATGTTCTGATTGCTTCGACATACATACCTTTGAAGTGTAATAAATTTGCAAAGTATACCTCAGATCTCCCTACTGTGTGTCCGAGAATTTTACTGTCAGGCCCTATAGGTAGTGATTCCGCTTCATCTTTAGTTGTCAAGTTCATTCATTGTTTTGTTTTCCCCTTATCATTTAAATTTTGAACCCTTGCAGGGTCGGATATATATCAAGAGATGTTGACCAAGGCTCTTGCGAAACATTTTGGTGCTAAACTTCTCATTGTCGATTCGCTTCTTTTGCCTGGTGTAAGCTTCCTACATGATCCCATGTATTTGCCCTTCTGCTAATATATTACTTGTCACAAATTTGATTTCATCATCTGTCCAGGGACCAACAACGAAGGAAGTTGATCTTGTAAAAGAGAACTTAAAGCCAGAAAGAGTAGGTGTATTTGCTAAACGCGCTGCACATACTGCTGCTATACATCTTAAGAAGTCAGCTTCGAGTGTTGAGGCTGATATCCCTGGGGGTTCTGCCATAAGCTCTCAGGTTCAGCCCAAGCAGGAGGCATCTACTGCATCCTCAAAAACCTATACTTTTAAGAAAGGTACTACAGCATATGTAGGACTTGCTCTACATTGTGCATTACTGGTTTGCTTGTTTTTGTTTCTGTTAGTTTTTGAACATTTCCCTGAGTTTAATTTCTCTGTTCCAAAATATAATGGAAAACATTTTATTTTGCAGGTGACAGAGTTAAGTACGTGGGTTGTTTGCCATCAGGCTTTTCTCCTGGGCAAGCTCCTAGGTGAATGCCTTACCAATCTGAGATAGCCTTGTTTTCGCGTTTTGTTGCATATAAATATAATCATAATTAGACCCCTCTATGCTTTATGGTTCTGAACTTGTGAATCTGTTTGTACATTGTGTTGGCATCTCATGTTTTTCCGTTGGCTTTAACTTTTACTGTAAATTAGGCTTCAATTATGGTTTCATAATGTTGTATAGGCTTAGGATGTATCTGTATCAGTGTTTCTTTTATATGTGGTCCTTAGCCTCAAGGGTGTTATGGGCAGGTGCATTCTTACAATGGCCTCTTTTTAATCTTGTCAAGGTGCAAGCAGAGAATGGAACATAGTTTCTCTTAGTTGTCCGAGTACCTTCTGGCTTTATCCTTTAAATGTTAAATCTAACATAGATGCATAATAAGGGGTGGATGTGACTGAGCTTTTTTCGGCTGTATCCCTGTTAGCATAGAGAGGAAGATGAAAGCTTCACCATAGAACACTTGCTGAGTTTTGAAAGACCTTGCTGAGTATTTATTTAATTCGTTTTTGGTATGGAACTGTATTCCTTGTTCTAGATAAATGCTATACCCTTTTGCATCTGCAAAAGAGAAACATCTTTATACCATAAAAAAAATATTTCTTTTAAAAGAAAGAAGATAGGATGATTTGCTGCTGCATTGGAACCCGAACCTTGTTTGCTTTGAGCTACAAACTTTCTTCTCAAAGATGCATCATTTCTACTGCTTATGGAATGTGCTCTCTTTGCTAGTCGTAAACTGCATATCTTTATATTCATTAGTTTTTCATGGTGCGATATTGTAATTGAATCTGATTGTTGCTGTATGAGATTCATGTTGACTTAAAAGTTGAATGTCTGAAGCACCTTCTTATTCCGTAAAGTTTTTAGGTAGAAGTAGTGTTGAACTTGAAATTGAAATAATTGCTTCACATAAAATTCCTGTTCGCTGATATATTGTATAGATGTACCTGGTATGTGCTCGTTTTGTGTGAGCTCCACTGTGTGTTATGATCATCATATTACTTGCAAGGAGCTCTGTTGTGTGATGATTCCTGCACATTTCTTTTATATCTGCTTCGTTTGGCCTGATGATTGTTTCCCATAAGGACCTCTTTGATAATCTTGGATTATGAATCCAATAATCCTGAAAATTCCGATTGTAATTCCACAAAGAATCAGTTGCTAACCTAGCTTAGACATTGTTAGAGGCTCTATGTTCTTGCTTTGATGGGCTAAAGTATGTTTCAGGCCTTGATCAAGTCCTTTCTGTCTGTTCAAGATGCTATATGTTTTTCTCCATTCATGTTATTGTAGGGGTCCAGCTTATGGTTTCAAAGGCAAAGTARTTCTCGCATTTGAGGACAATGGGGCTTCTAAAATTGGGGTAAGATTTGATAGATCAATTCCAGATGGCAATGATCTTGGTGGCCTTTGTGAGGAGGATCATGGTTTCTTTTGTGCTGGTAATCTTCATGCTCTCTCTCTCTCTCTCTCTCTCTCTCTCTCTCTCACTCACACACATCCCCAGATTGTTCATTTATTGAAATACTTTCTGTAACGCCAGAATTTATTCCTTGTGTTCTTTGACTTGTTCATTTGCAGCTGACTCACTTCGTCTTGATAGTTCCTCTGACGATATTGATAAGCTTGTTATTAATGAACTCTTTGAGGTATCATACTTGACAATAATTTTGGTCTTTTCTTTTGAAGCTTGTGTCGTTGTGCATCACTTTCATCTTTCTCTTAGTTTCTAATGCTAAACATTGTAAATTTTGTAGGTTGCTTCAAAAGAGAGTAAAAATAGTCCATTAATTTTATTTGTCAAAGAAACTGAGAAATCCATGATATCCAATTCAGACACATATTCAGCCTTTAAGAGTAAGCTTGAAAATTTGCCAAAGAATGTCGTTGTCGTAGCTTCCCATACCCAAACAGACAACCGAAAGGAGAAAGTAAGTAGCTGTTCCTCTAATAATGTTTATTTCATTTAAACTGTCATGCAGCACTTCTTGTTGATTCATTTAAACTGTTTCCCGTGCATCTGATCCTAAAAGTTGTATGTAATTTCCAGTCGCACCCTGGCGGGCTTCTGTTCACAAAGTTCGGTAGCAATCAAACAGCGTTACTTGACCTTGCCTTCCCGGTATGTAAAATATATTCTTTGCAATTCTTTCTGTTTTGATCTTGTCTCTTTCTCATGGTGGGAGCTAAATGATTGGATGATTGAATTGATGTGGGGGCTACTTGGTTCTGAGTGTGTGTGGCGATTTTTGGCATCTAGATGTTAGGATTTTTTGCCTCTTGCTTTCTTGAGCCAGACATGCATTTCTCTGTGCTCTTTGGATATATGAGATGGTGTACTGAGAAAATAATAAATGAGATGACTTTTCCCCTGCTCTATAAAGTCTTCTATTGACATAAAAACTGAAGGTTGGTAGATCTTTCTTTTCCCCTTTTATGGAAGTAATATATTAACTGGTTCAGTATGGACTCGGTTCCAGTCAGGTAACTGTTTCTATTTGAATCTTAGAACGTTTTGGTGGTTGATTTAATATGGACCCTGAAATCATTTGCTATTCGTTTACCCTTTCAATCCAGTCAACTACATTTAGGTGCTGTTAAATGTGTCAATTTTCTGGCCCTTAGTGTCAAACAGTATGTCAGTACATACTAATGCCAATATTATAAAAGATAAAATAAAAGAAATCACTTTGCATTGGAAGTGAGCCTAAAATTAGTTTAGAGCTTCAAATTTATATATCAAAGATGTACAAGATTTGTCTTTAGTACTATGTAATATTAACAACAGCTTGGCGAAGATTACTCAAAAAATTAACAAGATTTGGTTCATTGATATGTACTGATCTTTAAAATTTTCTCCTTTTCAATTTTTTTTTTTTTTACTTGTTTTGGGGAGAAGGCTACATTGACAAGACTTTCAGTTTTGAGGGCTAGATTGAGGTGGTTTAAAATTTTAAGGGGGTTTAATTGGCACCAATTAATAATTCAGAGAGTGAATGATTTGGGAAAAAAATGACAATAGGGGCTCATTTGAAATAAATCATAATTTGGAGGGCCTTTTGGAGATTAATCAAAACTTCATTTGAATGCCTTGAGGGCTTATTTTAAGTTGAAATTTGGCAAAACTAATTCTTTTTCATGGTGTATCACACATTTCTTTCACTGTCTAATTAGTCAACTTTATTTGTAATCTACCACCAACTATTTCTTAAGATCCCCACCAGATGAAGAGTAATAGTAGACAGATTAAAGGCTTTACTTTGATGGACGGTTAAGTGCTTCGGGATTAGTCTAAGTAGATAAACTTCCAAAGGGCCTTCCCCCAATTTACCCTCCAAAAAAAGGAAGAATAAGGTATCTCAATGTAGAGTGAAATCATGGTATGCATCGAAAGGATCTGTTTGTCATTATGATTGGATACTTCGAGCATTCTTTTCTTGATTATGTATGCATATGCTAGAGGCTCAGGGTAACTTAATTTGTCTACTTTCTATTCCAGGATAACTTTGGTAGACTGCACGATAGAAGCAAAGAAACCCCTAAGACAATGAAGCAGCTTACTCGTCTTTTCCCGAACAAAGTGAGCATACAGATGCCTCAGGTAATTGTTGTTAGCATTGTCAGATCTGATGTCTTTGATTCTTGCAATACAAGAAGTCCAACTGTATTTTGTTTATTTGATTGTGGCAGGATGAAGCATTGTTGTCTGATTGGAAGCTACAGTTGGACCGCGATATTGAGACATTAAAGTCACAGTCGAACATAGTTAGCATTCGCACGGTATGTGTTATCTGACTACTAATTGGTTTGCTGCATTCAACCTTCTGCTTCCTGAGGAGCTTAGTTTTGTATTTTTGGATGTTGCTGCTTTCTTTTGATTCGTCTAAACTCATGATTATCTGCCTCATCTGGTGCTTGATTCTTTTTCTAGTTATTACTGCAATTCTTGCAGTTTTTTTACAAGTTGCTTATCCCGTAGTAAGTTAAACTTCTTAGAAATCTGATAGTCTCTATGCTTTCATTCTCAACTGTACTCATAATTTCAGGTTCTAAATCGAGTTGGACTTGGGTGCTCAGACCTTGATGAATTATGCATTAAAGATCARGCATTGACAAGTGAAAGTCAGTATCTTTCCTAGAAATTGACATGTTTGATATGCTCATGATAGTTGTTTGATTGTGATGCTTGCTGACACTCTTCTGGTTTGTAATAGATGTGGAAAAGATTATTGGCTGGGCTTTGAGTCATCACTTTATGCATTGTTCTGAAGCTCCTCTTAAAGATGCTAAACTATCAATCTCTAGTGAAAGGTAGTGTATTTCATTTCACTTGAACTGTTTTGGACAGGGTGAAGTTGTTCACACTGTTTTCTTGCCTAAATTTGCAGTATTAGATATGGACTGAACATTTTTCTGGGCATTCAAAACGAAACGAAGAGTTTGAAGAAATCTCTCAAGGTTGGAGTTATTTGTCTTATCTCAAGTTCCACATTGATTAATGGTTTCGACATTTGCTTCTTTGTTTAACGTCAGATATTTGCAGGATGTTGTTACAGAGAATGAATTTGAGAAGAGACTCCTTGCCGATGTTATTCCACCCAGTGATATTGGAGTTACTTTTGATGATATAGGAGCATTGGAAAATGTGAAGGATACTTTAAAAGAATTGGTGATGCTACCTCTTCAAAGGCCAGAATTATTCTGCAAGGGACAGCTGACAAAGGTTTATGCACTAGACTTACAGTGCCTTCTCTAATTTGGATTCATTTGTTGTCTTGAGCTGGTTGCGTTACTGAATAAGTTGCTACTGACAGCCTTGCAAAGGAATATTGCTCTTTGGACCTCCTGGTACTGGCAAGACAATGCTTGCTAAAGCTGTTGCCACAGAAGCTGGTGCCAACTTTATTAACATATCGATGTCAAGCATCACKTCTAAGGTGCTTTTCCATCTTATCTGTTTCTCTTGTTCTGTYACAAAAATAGGTATAAGCTATTTTAAGGCCTTGCAAGGGAATATTGCTCTTTGATGTTGATGTTCCTTGTTATTTAACCTTTTCTTTGTTTTTCKCCCACTTGTAGTGGTTTGGTGAAGGAGAGAAATATGTAAAAGCCGTCTTCACACTTGCTAGTAAAATTGCTCCCAGTGTTGTTTTTGTTGATGAGGTCAGTACAATTTCTTCTCTTGAAATTCTCCTTTTCTGCTTATGGTATCTTTAGTTTCCATTCCTTGCCTACTTTCTCCTCTCTCCTCCCTCCTCCCTCCTCCCTCCTCCTTATACTGATAGCGTTGAAATTTATGTATATAGGTGGACAGCATGTTAGGAAGGCGGGAAAATCCTGGTGAACAYGAAGCAATGCGCAAGATGAAAAATGAGTTCATGGTGAACTGGGATGGTCTGAGGACGAAGGACAAGGAGCGAGTCTTGGTTCTGGCTGCAACCAATAGACCTTTTGACCTTGACGAGGCTGTTATCAGGAGGCTCCCGCGAAGGTTAAATTTTCTTCCRAGACTTTCATTGGTTGTTCTCTGTGTAATGCATGAAATTAGATTCACTTATAGCTTTATCTGCTTTTCTGGGTGTAGGTTGATGGTAAATCTACCAGATGCTCCAAACAGGGAAAAGATTCTTAAAGTAATATTGGCTAAGGAAGAATTGGGTCCTAATGTTGATCTAGAAGCAATTGCTAATATGACTGAAGGGTATTCAGGAAGTGATTTAAAGGTAGTGCAATTCTTGGTTTGCCTACTTCTGTTCTTGAAAAGACTGGATTTTTTCTAACGATAGTTGCAGCATGATTGTTTCTTCTTCTTTTTCCATTTGTTTTCTACTTTTTTTTTTTTTTTTTTTTCTTTAGTATCTACTTTATTAGTATTAGTATCTTCTTTATTAGTTCTATCTCCCTTTCCTTCAGATAAATAA
>MEJB01000001.1:1815728-1846259 GCA_001752375.1 Rhazya stricta | reverse complement strand
ATCTGGAAGAAACCAACAATAATTCATGCTGCAACTGTGGTTAGTTTAAATGATAAACGAAGAATTTTTTTTAATTAATTTAAAGGTTGTTCTTTTTCTTCCCCCTGAAATGGAAAAAGTTGTTTTGTTAAACCCAGATTCTTCATAGTATAACCGGGAATGCTCTTCATGTATTTTACTATTTACCTGCTCAATGGAGGGGTTTAAACTATTTGTGGTTAGAAAAGGAAACCTATTTTCCTAATAGGAAAAAACAGTGCTCAGTAGGTTATTTTGTCAACCATAAAGAATCCTTTTTCTTAAAATTAGTTTTTTTTTTTTACCAAGATATTACATTTGGAAGAAACCAAGAGTAATTCATGCTGCAACTATGGTTAGTATAATTAAAACTGAAAAGAAGTTTTTCTTTTTTGCCCCCCCAATAGTAAGATAAAACCATGTCTAGTAAGTGGTGTCTTGTCAGTAGTATGGAACAAACTCTTTTTCCTTAAGGTGGGTTTAATTATTTTTTTCTCTCTCCTATAAAGCAAATACTTGTTTTGTTTAAACCAATATTCTTCACAGTGCAACCAGGAATGCTTGTCATGTTTTGTACTATTTACCTACTCGAAAGGAAATGGCATAAATGTTGCATGTTTTCTTCCTTAGCATTATAAGTTCTGTTATTGCTGACATTTCCAAGACTCTCAAAACCTGCCTACTTGGTTGAAACTACAATATCATAATGAACCCCAGAATGATGAAAAACTTGGTACTTAAACTGCCTAGATTACCTGAGTGAAATGTGAAAAGAGCAGCCATTTGATGCAAAACTTTCCTCCCAACTGCAGAGGAGCTAGTCTCTAATATCAATTTCTTCAAAATAATGCTTATGCTTGCCTTAGTTGTGCTCTTCATAACCTTAGTGGTTTTGGGGGTTGTTCCTTAAGGGTAGGGAGAAGGGCGCCCTATTTTATGTTCCAGGTTTTTGGGGGAAAAAGGAACAGGCTGGAGCCTGATATTCTATTGCTTGTATAATTTAGCAAAGCAGAAAAAGCAAAAATGGCTTGTCTGGCTTCTGATCTTCTCATTTTTCTGCTCCATTTTTGGTAGGAATATTTTTCTGTTTAATTTCATTATAAATTCAAATTTGCAGAATCTTTGCGTGACAGCCGCACATTGTCCCATAAGAGAAATTTTAGAGAAGGAGAAGAAGGTGAGTTTGTTAGTTTAGTTTGGCTTAGCTGTATSTCTTTTCTTCTGTCTAAAGGTTATGTTGTCCAGCTTCATTTTACTGAAGTTTGCAGATACATTTCCTTTTTCTCTTTTCCTCTTGCAGATTTTGATTACTTCTTTCGTTGTGGACTTTATGAGTTTTTTCTTTGATGTTATTTGACCCTTCGATGAGATATTTACTTTCATTTGACTATGTTAGGAATTATCTTGAAACATGTTCAATAATATACTCCCTCCGTTTCAAAATAATTTTCTTTTTGGACAGCATTTTTTGTTTCAGATTGCTTTTTGTTTTAGGAAATCAAGAATGTATTAATTGTCTTTTTTCCTATTTTACCRTTAATTGATTATCCTCATTTGACTCTAAAATATCATTTCTAATGGGTTTGGACACACACATTGGTCAAACCATTAAATATTTATAAGAAATTAAAAGAAGGCTAGGAACTTCATTTTCTTTAAAAGTTTATAAAAATCAACATTTTCTTAAATATGCATAATC
The DNA here is from genome assembly GCA_001752375.1 of Rhazya stricta. Taxonomy (NCBI): domain Eukaryota; kingdom Viridiplantae; phylum Streptophyta; class Magnoliopsida; order Gentianales; family Apocynaceae; genus Rhazya; species Rhazya stricta. The sequence goes on along the minus strand of MEJB01000001.1, from coordinate 1,844,542 downwards.
TTGTCCAAAAGGACAGTTAATTTGAAATGGAGGGAGTAATAGTCTCTCTCTATCTCTCTCTCTTTCTTTTATTTGATGTTTTATCAATTGTGGAATTGCATGATGTTTTAGGAGAAAGCATTGGCAGTAGCAGAGAACAGACCTTTACCTGAGTTGCATAGCAGTGGAGATATTCGTCCCTTGACCATGGATGACTTCAAATATGCCCATGAACAGGTACGTGATTTTGAATGTTCTTTGCATGCCCAAGTGCATGCAGATATTGGTGACTCATTGGTTTTCTGATGGCTGTAAATGAATATGCTTCTTTTTAATTGTTCTGTAGGATCATAATAAATTTTAACTGTTTCTTCTTGGAATTTTACTCCCTAGAATTGCGAAATCCTTTCTTTTATCTGTTAACTCTGTTTGATCGAGTTAAGATTTGGATAATATGATGTGTTATGGGATAATTTAATGAAAAGCTTGGTCATAGTATGAAGTTCTGTTCAGGGAAACAATGAAAACTAATCACTAGATTTATGCACATCTTACAAGAACCTGGGAGCACTTTTGAACTGTACAATTTGCACTTTTTATGCATATTCTTGGGTGACATTTTTTTTTTTTTTGGCTAGGACTCTTGAATGTATCTGTATCCTTTGGTTTATGTGTTCTATTACAACATTTAGAACTCAAAAACTCTACAATTTCTCCATCCCATTTAACGTGCTGTATAGAGAGGAGCAGATCGATTTAATCCAACTGTATCTGATTGAAGATGGTTGTAAATGTTTTCAATATGCCGCGGCCTTATTACGTGATGCATATACATATTTTATTGTTTTCTTTACTTATTTCTTCTATGCTAATCAACCTAAATATTTCAGTGTAGTAGCGGTTCTTTACTGTGGTGTGTGCCAATTGCAGGTCTGTGCTAGTGTGTCATCAGAGTCTGCAAATATGAGTGAACTTCTCCAGTGGAATGAACTTTACGGAGAAGGTGGATCGAGGAAGAAGAAATCACTTAGCTACTTCATGTAGAGTACCAGAATTGTATAGCTTTCCTTATTCCTGTCGTTTCTGGCAGTATAAAGATGGTATTGGGACCTGTCCTTGTGGGAAATTCCTTTTCAGGTTCCTCTCGCAGTTTAAACTCTCTCCCTTCCGACTCCCCTCGTGTATCCATACAAGTTAATTGGATTTTTCCCCATCAGTTAGAAAATCCTTCTAGTATATCTCATAAGTCTGTGTTCCTAAGGTTATGCTTCTCCTCTAGGTGTCTCCTCTTTGTTTGTATATATGAGTTAATTTATTAAGCATCCTCTTTTGAACGCATTTGAAGATCTATTGAAATTTGGATCCTGCCATGGAAGACTTTAAGAGGCTGAGATTAAGATAGAGTGGTTATATTCCGTAGTATTAGAATCCTAGAATTATATATAGGTTTGTTAGAGCTCGATGAGCAGCTGAACTATTGTACCAAGAAAGAATGGAATTGTAGAGCAGAAATTTTCCTCCTCTGTATTTCTTTAATTCGACAAGATTCATTTTTAGTTTTATTGTATTATACTTTCAATTGGTTATAATGCCAATTATTRTTAATGTTGCTCTCTCATTGCGATGTCATGCATTTATGGATTGTTGGCCATAGTGGGGTGTGGGAAGAATAGTCCTACTTGGTGGGCTACCAATTTGTCTCACCAACTTCTTCGGAAAGGGAAATACAATTGTTCATGTCGCTTTTATTACATCGGTTTCAGGATCACAAATGGTTTATTCTAATTGGAGTTTCGTATTGGATGCATTTGGGTTTGAGGGACAAAATTAGAATTTTCAATAAAGCACAGAAGAAAGAAAAATTCAAAAAGCAAAATTAGAAGTCTAGATATGATTCCTCTTATCGCGTGTTTGATAGAATTCTCTTGCAAATTTTCTCACCGATGTTTGCCCGAATTTCTGAGCTCCCTCCCTCATTGTTAATCCACTTCTTGGCATTTGAGCCATAGGAAGGGAGTCCAATTCCAATGTGGATGTGTCCTGTGATGCTATAAAGGAATCCAGTTTTTGGATACTTCTTTAATGGATTTCGGTATACTCTCCGATCTTTTTAAGGTATATTGCTGTAAAATATATAGATTAAGAGGATAGCAAAATGGTCTGAAATTATTGTTAAATTATCATCTTTACTTTATTTTAAATTAGTTACATGGAAAAAAATAAAATGAAATGAGGAAATAGAAGTTTGACAGTAATAGAAGTTTGACTTGGTAWAAGGATAAATATGAAAAAATATATAATTAAATTATTATTATCTCGTAATTATGTAACAATCAAATTGTTAATATTTCTAGAATAAAGAAACATAATCCAACTTCAAATATTATTTTCGATTTAAGTGGTCTCCTAGAAATATAACAATCAAATATAATTTGTGTAAAGGATTTGGATATGAGGTGTAACTGAATTCTTTACGTTGAGACCAGCTTAAAGTCAAATGTAGGATCGGATGATTTTCCTTCAATGATTTATATATAATTGCGTTGTTCATTTCCCAATTTTCCCACGCAAACTGGAAATATTTTGGTCCAGCAGATGCAGATGCCGTGATCAATCGTCCTTTCCCCTCTATTTCTCTCGCAAAAAAAGTATCAATTCGTCTCTGGTTGGTTCACGGGAGGCCCAAGTTTGCCAGCCATGGACGTCATGGTACACTCTTCTACCTTCCTCCTCCCAACAATACCTGCCGACAGTAACGTCCCTGCTCCAACGTACTCACTTATCATCCTCAATCAAAGTCTTCCCCGATTCACGCCTCTGCTCTGGAAGCACGGTAATTAACTCGGCCATCTCGTTTTCTGCAAATTATGCCTAGGTCTTGCGGTATTGTTCATTTTAAGTTGTATTTTCTTATTTGAACGGGCTGATGGCAGTGTTTTGAACTTTTTGTGTAGAGCAGCACAACTTCGCATTTGCGCAGACGGTGGAGCAAATCGACTGCATGATGAATTGCCTCAGTTCTTTCCTCATGAAGATGTCCTTTCTGTTCGGAACAAGTACGTCAAAATTTATTTTTCGTTTTTATTCAAATCTTGAAATTCAAGCTCTATCTGGACTTATTAATTGGAATTTGGTTTAATCCCATACATATATTAATCAGTATCCAATCATTGGATTTGCATTTTCATTCTAGCCATATTTGTTTCCTGAATGAATGTTGGTCAAAGTTTACTTTATCTTATTCTTCCTCCGCTTACAGAAGCAATTATTGAAAATTACACCATTTTAAGCAACGATACAAGATGTCTGAGGGAGGTGACTACACCAAAATGCATCGGGTGAAGAAAAACACCACCTTTTTCTGCTTTCTTTGACAAAAACTTCTGTAGTATTTATGTGGTTATCTGGCTGCTCAGTTGGAAGATGGAAACTGGGGAGTAAATCCTTTAGAAACTGATTTGCATTATTAGAAATTTAGAATTAGGAAAAGATTAAATCTTGCAGTTGCGGTGGACCTTGCTTTTGAAGGGGAGTCGAAACTAAAGTTAGGAACATAAACATTTGATTTGTGTACTTCCTAATTCTTCCCAATGTCTTTCATCCTTCTCCTCCTGAGTGGCAACTTATACACTTCTCCATGAAGCATGGTTACCAGATTCATTACTTTCGCCATCGAATCATGAATTGATTCATGTGTGCTGATTCGCTGTACCAATAATTTGGATACATCTGGATTCACATTCTGGTTCGCGGCCTTAAGTGATCCCTGTTGGTTACTGCCTGCAGTCAGCAGTCTGCTCTGCCAAGAGCTGATAGCGGATAAGACTACAATTTGGATGTTATGTGGGCTGAGGTGGGGCTTTATGTATTTATGTATCCCTGTTTCTGTACCAATCCCCAATGGGCCTTCAGTTTTGCTATCAATTCACCTAAGCTTGAACTTACTGACTGCAAGCAGTCTTAGTGCCAGCCTGCCCTTGGGAGGAATTAATCTGCTGAAGGAAAATTCTTCGAGACCTTCATGTTTTTGGTTGTCTTGAGATTCGTAAGTCATTTTACTTTTGAGTGATGCATTCTTGAATTTTAATCCATACTAGAATCTATGAACTTTGTTTGCATCACTTTATAACCACAAATATGCTAGCTTTAGTAGGTACTGCCTCGAACGATCACTTCATCTAACAATCTCCTTCATATTGATTTTCTCCTAAAAATATGAGATCATCTTTGTGAACTGTTGATTTTTAGAGGCCTATTGCTCCTGTCTTTGTGGATTGTTGATGGGAAAACTGAACCATGACTTTCTAAAGGTACAAGCCAGATGTAATAAAGGGAGATATGGATTCTGTGAGAGATGATGTTCGACATTTTTATTCCAACCTGGTAAGGTGATAATTTCCTTTTGTATTTGGATGTATTACACATGAAATYGCGTTKCAAATGGACTTAAGCAAGAATCTGCCATAAGCATATGAACTAGGTATTCCTTAGTCGGCTATGATTAAAGCCTAAACAAGAAGTGTGGTTTTTACATCACTCAGGAAGTGTTTCTGTTACTATAAGCAAATTTGGTATGAAGGTTCTTTTTGCCCCCACCCCCTAAGGTAAGTGTGGATGTATATCTTGGTTTATCAGGAAGATGGAAGGTCAATGATGTTACCTTACTAGCTTGATTTTCATTCATGGTGCTCATCCTAGCATGAATATCCATATCCCCATATTAGCTTTCTAACATTGAATATACTTACCACTTGGAGTCAAGAAATGTAAATATAATTTGCTTACATGGGGGAAATTGTAGATTTAATAGTAAACCAGAAGTAGCGCTGGCTAGCAAACAGCTCAAAAGAATTTCTTTTAGTCCTGATCATTTTTTAGGTTTTCATTCCCTTTATCTTTGTGAATTTTGGTGTCTCGAGGATCAAAACTGCTTATTTCGGTTGCTTAAAAATGCAGGGAACCAAGATCGTAGATGCTTCTCATGATCAAGATACCACCGATTTGCATAAGTGTGTTGACTACATTCATGAATTTAGAAATATGGATAAGACAAATGTAGGTATTTTATTTGGAGTGTGACTCCGCATGAATTTCCTATGTATGGCCATTGACCTCAGAATTGATCTCTATTGTGCTTCACTACAGTTGTGCATTCTTGTTATCGGGGCTCTTGGTGGAAGGTTTGACCACGAGATTGGGAATATCAATGTCTTATGCCGTTTTTCAACAACACAAATAATTCTTCTGAATGATGATTGTCTCATAAAACTTCTTCCGAGTACCTGTCGTCATGAGATTCACATCCTGTCATCTGTTGAGGGTCCTCACTGTGGACTAATTCCTATCGGTATGCCATCTGGAAGTACCACAACAACCGGCCTCCAGTGGGATTTGAGTGAGTATTTTCTAATAATACGCCTCAATCTAGGTCTGAATTCTGTTTATGTGGATGTGCACTAGCATGTTTTGTTTGTATAGCTATCTTTTCCTTCTTCTATCTTAAACATCATAACACCTTAGTGTAATAACTTGATGCTGATAGTTTTCTTTCTGCACGAGTTTGATGCKTGTCATACTTACAAGTTTCTCTCAGAACATTTTTGTACTATCAATAAAACATTGGTCGGGAATATCACATGGAGGAGGAAGGCAGAGCAGGGGATTTTGATTTTGATTCTTTGTTTCTCTGGTTCTCACTGTGTCTCGTGTCTTTTAAACCACTGATTCTAATTGTGTTCCATTGTTGATTTCCAATGCTAATCCACTTGTATGAATGTTGTCTATGCAGATAATACAGAATTGAGATTTGGTGGTCTAGTCAGTACATCAAATATTGTGAAAGAAGAAATCGTTACCGTGCATTCTGAGTCTGATCTTCTTTGGACGATATCCATAAGAAAAAGTGACTTCTAGGATTTTGTAGGCAGATGAGTATCTTGTATTTTTGCTGACCAACAAGTTGACAACTCGTTAATCCTGAACCAACATACTCGGAAGGGAACTTCTACCGGATTTTCTTTCAATATTCCCTTAAAAACTCATGATTTTGACATACGTGGAGTTTTCTTTTAGTTGGAGAAATGTCGTTTTACTTTTGTCATGTTTGAAGATGTTCAGCTCCCTCTTAAGAGGTAGTTTATATTTATTTATTTACACATGATAGGTTTAGAAGACGTCGTATGGATACAAATTCTTGTGTATGCTTGATATGTACAAACATCCTCGTCTTTGGTTCATGATTCTTATACATGACTAACTTTTAAACTCTTCGTCCWGGGATGGTAGGATTCAGTTGCTGAACCATGTCTCATCTGGTTTTTTTTATTTTTTTTATTCTTATTTTTTTAAATGCAGTGCTCCGTAGTTTTGCAGATAAATCTGAATTTAGAGAAAAAAACAGCATGCAATTATAGCATCTCAAATTTAGATCCGTGCCCGTTTTATCATACCTTATTCATTGTTTTAATGCCTCTTGATATGGCATCATCTCATAGGATAATACAACATCGGGATTTCGCATCTAAGCAATATTGGCAATACAAATTCATTACCCTTGGTAGTAATATTTACCAGAAAATGGCCACTGGAGTAAGACCATTCTTAGGAAGCAAGGGACGAAGTACCATTTGTAATTTTATTACATAAAGAGAAGTTCCGACAAACTGAGTTTTGAAACCCAAGCCCAAGATAGTTATGGGTTTTCCTGCTGTCGAAGGCGTTCTTGGCTAAAAGGAAATTAGAAGACAAGTTGAGGGCAAAAAGTTTGTCGAACAACAATATTGGCGTCGCCTGGACTCGAACTGGAGACCTTCAGTGTGGTAGGTGATAACCAATTACAACACGACACTCTAAAGGATAATTCATTTACCAAAAAGATGGCGTCGCCCGGACTCGAACCGGAGACCTTCAGTGTGTTAGACTGAYGTGATAACCAACTACACGACGACGCGAAAGTGCGAAARGCACTTTTCACTTTCCAAGGAAAAACAGAGGARAACTTTCATCGATACASGGCAATTTCGTTTGGCGGCGAAGACTTGAAACGGAAGTTGGGACCTAGGGCAATTGTCCGCCTTCCGGTTTTGGGCAATCTTTTTCTCCACCTATTTGGGGTTTATTTTTCGCTTCGGTGCCATAACAATTGCAGAAGTTTGTATTTTGCATCTTTATGCAGTCTAAGAAATCGTATTTATGGATGTGAGTAGCCAAAGCCTGAGTGTGAGTAAATTAGAAAGCTAAACTGGAATGGAAGTAAAAGAAGGTAATTCATCGGTTGATAATATCTCCGCAAACATCCGCCCCATAGACAAGGGCGTAGTTCATCGAATATGCTCTGGACAAGTCATTTTAGACCTTTCGTCGGCCGTCAAGGAGCTATTGGAGAACAGCTTGGACGCTGGCGCCACCAGTATAGAGATCGCTCTCAAAGAGTATGGTGAAGAATATTTTCAGGTCATCGACAATGGCTGTGGTATTGCCCCTCACAATTTCAAGGTTCCTCTCTTTCTGAATGATCCGTGTTCATTGTTCTTTAATTCTAGTGTATTAACATTTTTACTGGATGGGAGTGCATGCAACATTTGTTGATCATGTATTGAGTGTTTTTCTTTTTTTTTTTTTTTTAAATTGATAAATTTAAGGTTCTTGCACTTAAGCATCATACTTCAAAGTTATCGGATTTTCCGGACCTTCAGACGTTAACGACATTTGGATTCAGAGGGGAAGCGTTGAGCTCGCTTTGTGCTCTTGGAGATTTAACAGTTGAGACGAGAACAAGAAATGAAGCAGTTGCAACACACCTGACCTTCGATCGCTCTGGTCTCCTGGTTGCTGAGAAGAAGACGGCACGACAAACTGGCACTACTGTTACTGTGAAGRAGTTGTTTTCTAGTTTGCCCGTGAGGAGCAAAGAATTTCACCGCAATATCCGAAAGGAATATGGAAAGCTTATTACCTTGTTGAATGTGAGCCTCTGTATAGTTTTTCTTATAGGTCACTTGTCATATTCATTTCTTTACATGTACCCTTTAAGTTATTGTAAATTGGCTGCCTAATTGGGGATTTCCTTGCCGTTAACTTTGGTACTAACTTTATGCTTCGTTGTGAGAATGAAATTGTTCCAAATAACAATTTAGCAATTTGATTGCTTTTCCTAGGTCTTGAAGAGTTCATTGCAATTTCTAAGAGCCAGCTCCTTAGGTGTTCAAAGTCCATATATATTTTCTTTTTTATATTTCAGTATCTTTGTGCTCTATCTTGCTGAAGAATCTCTGATCAATTTTTGGATAAGTATCTATGTAGTTAAAATTATGTTAAGAGAAGATGGAGTTCTCAATTTGACTTTTGGATGGAAATTTTGAATGAGTCCAGATCATCCAAAATTTCCACTCTGTATCAGAATTTTGAAGCGTTAGGTTGATTGAACATATTTTGAGAGCGGTAGGTGTCTAGCCACATATATATAGACTTTAAATAGGACTGCTTTAGGTTGATTTTTGCTTGTTTTATAACTAGTTAAATCCTAACATTGCATTTCAAACTTATTAGGTTTTGATGCAGAGAAATCTCTTGCACATGATGTTTCACCTTTTCATCTCTCAAATGTTTTGATATATTGTTTTCTCCAGGCCTATGCTCTTATCGCCAAAGGAGTTAGATTAGTATGTACCAATATAACTGGAAGAAATGTGAAGTCTGTAGTACTCAAGACTCAAGGAAGTGGGTCCCTTGAAGATAATATCATAACAGTGTTTGGCATGAGCACCTTCACCTGCTTAGAGCCTATCAACGTGTGTATGAAAGACGGTTGCACAGTGGAGGGTTTCCTTTCAAAGCCTGGATATGGAAGTGGACGCAATTTAGGGGATCGACAATTCTTTTTTGTAAATGGCCGGCCAGTTGATATGCCAAAAGTCAGCAAGCTTGTGAATGAGTTGTACAGAGGTGCAAACTCCCGCCAATATCCAATAGCAATCATGCATTTCACCGTTCAAAGTGGAGCATGTGATGTCAATGTCACTCCTGATAAAAGAAAGATATTCTTCTCTGAAGAAGGAACCATTTTGCGCTCATTACGGGAGGCTCTAGAAAATATTTACTCACCAAATCATGCAAGTTWTTCTGTTAATAAATTTGAAGAGCCAAGGAAGGAAGAAATCATCTCCCAAGTCCATGCTCGGCAAGACGGATCAATGCAGCTAATAAATGGATCACCTGAAGAATGCAGCAATCAGAAAGGAGAAACACGTGACAGGATGCAATTTCCTGATAGTGATACAGTTCTTAAAACGGAGAAACAGGATATTAAGGATTTTTCCATGAGTCCTTATACTAAACTCAAAGATCCTGAGAGTACCACGAGCAATCAACATTTTGGACTTGGTTCAGAGATAGTAAGAAAAGCTAGTAATTATAATTTAAGTTCTCCTCATTGCCYCACTATTGTCCAGTCATCTCTTAACAAATATGTTACTGTAAAGAGAAAGCATGACAGTTCTGGCACGACCCTTTCAGAGGTCCCACTCCTCAGAAATGGACCTACTCATTGTCAATCAAGAGAATACAAACTTCCTAAGCATTGTACAGTATCAGAATCTCCAATTAACTCTATGAAAATTGATGATTCAAATGAGGTTAATGATAATGAGCCTGAGCCTTCTAATGCTTCACCGGATGACAGTGTTTCTTGTGGAAGAGAGGCCCCCTTTTCTTGTGGAGGAAATGTACAAAATGATGAATCCATAGAGGTATATATATATATGTATGTAGTTCCTCTCTACAGCATGTTTCTACTATCAGCTTTTCACTGGAAAGAAAGAATGCACTAAGATTGTATCAATGAAAAACCTTTCTCTTCTTTCCTATGCTTTAGGTTAAGAGTTCTTTGCCCTAGAAAGATTTCAATTTCCCTACTGCATTATGGCACACTAGGCACTGCATAATTGTTGCTTCTGATCTTTGTGGATACGTACATTTTATGTTAAACAATGTGCCTCTTTTTTCCCCTTTTTTTCTCTTTAAGCAACCTATGGTCGAAAGGAAAATATTACCAGTTCAAAGAAGCAACAGTTCAGAAAATATGCCTGAAGAACCATTTGATGTTGCTACACCGTCAACTTCTGGTCCATGTTCAGATTCTCCTACGATTTCTTGTCTAAAAGTTGGTTCAACATTGCAATTTAGTTTCAAAGAACTTATAACAAGGAGGCAGAAGCGGCTCACCAGGTTGCGGTTGATGAATCATGCACCTGGAAAAGTAAAGATCAGAGGGTATATAAACTGCAATTTTTTCTCAAAGGCTTGACAACATTGCTTTTGTAATTGATGCTGTAAGTGGTGACTTACAGGTCCTACACAGCTGCAACGTTGGAACTCGCCCAATTGGTAAATGAGGAAGGCAAGACAAGGGCTTTAGCTGCTGCTACCAGTGAATTGGAAAGGCTATTTAAGAAGGCAGACTTTGGCCGGATGAAGGTACTGATATCTGTACATTCTAGGTCATAAAGCTTGAAGTTGTGTGAATTACTCTTATGTTTTCCCGGAAATTGCTTGCACTTAGTTTCGTTGGATTTTTACCTCTGAGAATGCAACCATCAATTTCTGAGCCTCCTAACTCTGCTGAAATAGGATGAAAGTCCTTGCTGGCGTGAAAAACCATCAATGTACAAGTCTGAATAAAAATGCCTTGTTATTATTATTTAATATATATAGGATTAGAAGCTTTATGTCAGCAGAACCTACTTATTGCTGCTCAAGTTGTTCAATGGTGTTCCTGTGCAAATATCTTGTAACATTTATCATCAGCGACTAACAAATACATGCAGCGGACAATGAAAAGTGAAACTAACAAATACATGCTATCATTCATTTATTGAAATCCTGAGAAACTGTAAGTGCTGTTGTAATTCCAAACAACCCCCCCCCCCCCCAAAAAAAAAAAAAACGCATATTAGGTTTTGTTTATGATATGCAATCTGTTCTTGGGTGAGTGTGCAAGGAAAGTTGTTTATGGAGCTTGTCACTGGGGCAAATGTATCATTMTTTTTGTTTTATTGTAGCATCACTCAAGGAAATCCTAGTGATATTTTTCTAGTAGAACTTATTCAACATTTTCCTTTCTTTATCTTTCATTTTCCTAGTGACATTTTTCTAGTAGAACTTATTCAACAATATAATTATGCTATTTTTATCACAAACATACCATGATTCTATGGACTTGTCCATGTCTCTCATCATTTATGGCTTTCTCAAATAAACAACTGCATATCTGATGTTTGCCTCTTTCAGTTGCATATCTTCCTCTAGTATTTGAAGTTTCCAAGATAAATGCATCTTCTTCAGTATTTATTTTTGGACTTCTTTATTATATTTTTTGGGTCTATGGCTGAGAGTTCAAAGTTATTCGCTTTTTACAATTTGGTATTTGTCATACAGGTTATTGGTCAGTTTAATCTTGGGTTTATCATTGGGAAGCTGGATCAAGATCTTTTTATAGTGGATCAGGTATTTGTTTTGCTTGTCCATGAAAGTAAGATGAAGTGTATGTCTCATGGCACATATCACATGATTGCTTCCTCTTCAACTTTCCCCGCCTACTTCGCCCCATCTGTAAATTAAGTTTTGGAAATTTGTTATCCCTTTTATTATTAAAATTTGGTTCTCTTTGGTAACAGCATGCTGCAGATGAGAAATACAATTTTGAGCGTTTGTCACAGTCAACTGTACTAAACCAGCAACCTTTGATTCGGTAAAGAGTTTTATCCTTGACTCCAGTTGTTATTTACTTGAGGGAGTTGAATTCTGGATATTTTGCACACACACCCTATTCTTCTAAGCTGAAATCTTATTCATGGCCTATAATCCTTTTCTTTTGCCATCTTTTGAGGTATGCTGTAACATATTTGAAAGCAGATAGAAAGAATTAGAACTGAWAAGGCACTGAACAGGTTGCTCATTTCCAATCTTTTTGGCAAACAGATGTTCATCTGGGAATGGGTTGATAATTCTTGTATTTTGTTTAACCATCATACCACTTGGAGGAGTTTGAACTATTTCCGGATTTTTCTGGTTAAAGAATAGAATTAATGTAGTGAGCCATGAAAAGTAACTCCTCTAATCAGAACCCTCTGCGGCTTGTATCTTATAGCCCAACTCAACTAGTTGGAGAAAAGTGTTGTGATGTGAAATTGAGGAACAGTCTGTATGCACTTCCTTTGTTTTCCTAGGTCGACATTACTAATTGTTTCAGCACTAAAGCCAACTAGAAAGCATTTCCAATATGGATGCTATGAACTATCACTGTCAAATAGCTATKTGATCTAGAATTATTATCATGAAATACCTGGGGAGTGGYGTGGTACATTAAGTCGGCACTAATAAATGAAGTCCTGATTTTTGCTTCAGATTTTTGTCATGAAATATTTCATTCAATTTGTGAMTGCATTTTATGTAGGCCATTGGCTCTGGAATTATCTCCTGAAGAAGAAGTAGTTGTTTCAATGCACATGGATATAATAAGGTGATTCCTTCACGTATTCCCTGCTCCTTCCATTTGCTCACTGGCCTGACCAGAGGGGAAGAATCCTCAATCTGTCCAGAATTTGGTGCACATGCCTCTCTTTGTTAAAATAGAAAATGTAGCATGAATATGCGCAAAATCCAAATCTAAATTTGCCTTCCGAAATGTTTGTTAAAAGATTTAACCTTTGCTTTCCAATGCTTTTTTCTTAAGTAGTCATTGAGAAGCTTCCTCGGGGCTTCTCTTGGATTAGTCAAGCAACGCATAAAGATTTTCTCACATGCTGAACGGCTCTTTTAGGCTTAGACTGTGATATTATATTCCCCTTTTATCTTTTTCTGATGGAATTGGATGGGTCAACTAATATTGCTCTGGTATCTTCAACATCCAGGAAAAATGGTTTTTCAGTGGAAGAGGATGTGCATGCGCCTCCTGGGCAGCGCTTTAGACTAAAAGCAGTTCCTTTTAGTAAAAACATTACTTTTGGCATTGCAGGTACACAATATTACATGTAAGATGCCATTTTCTAGAATTAAAAATAAAGCACTGTCTTTCAGATCCCTAATGAGGATGGGTTGAAAATGAGGCAAAGCTGTTACTGACCACTGTTTTTATGTCGATCAAAAGTTTCCATCTGCATTTGAATGACTTGGTCAGCATTCTTGATTCTGTGTCTTTCTAGGACTGAAGTGTCTTCAAGTGAAGTTCAGTTTTCTGCATGCCTGGAATTGAACATGATTTTTAACTGACTTGGACAAGTTTGGTGACCAAAGTTTTGCACGCGGTGAAAGRCTACCTATAATTTACCATAAGGTCTATGTATTAGCAAAATGCCCAGGCAATGAATCGTTGACAATTTGCGTTAATTCAATCCCTGTGACTCATTTTAGCTTCAAATTATCTGGATTAATCAAAACTTGGCTTTTAAGGCTGGTTGAATGAGGTTATATGACCTTGAGGACAATCTTGATTTAGTTTRTTACAAATCTCCCGTTCACGTTTGAGTGAGCATGGATAATAGCATAACAGCTAGTCTCTTTAGGAGCAATAGTGGAGAGAAGCATGCCCTATGATACATCCATTCTGCCTTATGCTGGAAAGAATTTGAGATTGATTAGAGCACCGTTCTGGCGTTCACATGCAGAAGAGGGATTGGATAGATATCCCTATGATACATCCATAGTTGTAATTCACCTGAGACTGCATTACAGGAACCTTTTGCATGATCCRTTTAATTCCTTGAAGATGATTGTACTTAATGACTTTGGATCCCTTGTCACTGAACAACTATGACGAGGAAAGTAAAATGGAATCTATTTAYAAGTTTAATTGCTTGTGGTGTGTATATTGGTACTGCTGCGCCCAGCTATATGCTTTGAGTTAAAATGTGATTAAACACCTTCTATCTTTACGAAACCCTCCAAAGCATTGTAATTTTGATGGCACCAAAGATGCAACAATTTGTTTTAGGCATATTCATTGTTTGTGTCCAAATGAATGAGCTAAAGTATTATGATAGTTGTTTGTCTCCACATGAATGAGTTTAAATACAAGATTGTATGTTTGTCATTCTGCATCTGCAATGAGATTCTTATGTTCATTTTTCCTCCTTTCTAGATGTGAAAGAACTGCTTTCAACTCTTGCGGATAGTCATGGAGAATGCTCTATGATTGGTAGTTATCGGGCAGATAGTGCTGATTCAGTTTGCCCAACAAGAGTCCGAGTAATGCTAGCATCACGTGCCTGCAGGTCATCTGTTATGATTGGAGATCCCCTTGGGAGGAATGAAATGCAGAAGGTAAGCCATTCTCCATAACAAGGAAAATACATTTGCTGAGAAATCTGTTGTGCGGTTTTACTTGACATTCTACTGTCATTTAGCAATCTCGGATGATGAAGCATGCCTGGATTTTTCATTGTGTAGTGTATTTCAAGCGAGAATTTTCAAATGGAAGGGGCTTCCATCTTTCCTAACGTAAATGAGCTTGGYCCATTATACTAATATTCTCTGTCAAGTGCAGTCTTGGCATGAGTTCCAAGAGTCTTATTATCTGAGTCTCCTACWAGTCATTTGATTTGCTCTAAATCTCAGGTCTACAATCAYAAAATTTTGGTGTAATTATATTCGGTTCCATGTGACTGTTTAGATCCTTGAACATTTGAGGGACCTCAAATCTCCCTGGAATTGTCCGCACGGCCGGCCAACAATGCGTCACTTGGTTGATCTGACAACCGTTCGTAGAAGCATAAACGAGGATGAAATCACAATGTAAATCCATGTTCCCTGTTGGTTTTTGGTCTCAAGATTTACTAATCTACCAGCTCCTTTTCTTCTTGTATCTTAGATTGTTTAGGACTGAAAGGGACAGCACAATGGTTAACGATGCTTTCCTGATCCATTTTGTATATAGAACCTCATCATTGCGTATGTATCTTCTCCGACCATCTGCAGAATCTGGTCGGGTCATGGTTTGTTTCAGTAGTTATTTATGAACCTCGTAAGGGGTTTTCGGTGCAACAAACCAAAGCTGTTAGTGAATTCTTGTGTGTACATTCTGAAACAATTGGGGTAGGATTTGTTGGAAACCCACAAGAAAATGTTATTTTTTTCCTAAATAAGTAGGGTTTTAAATTTAAATTCATCTCTCACCGTCTCTTTAAATTTTAAATAACAAATGTAATTGTCAATTAAATTTTAGAAAAGGAAGAACATAATGGTCATTTCAGAATTAAAACATTTATGTACTAAATGAAAAATATGGAAATAAAAGAAACGTAAAGTTGCGAAGGAGAGGTCAAGACAAACAATTTTTCCCTCCAAAAGTAGGAGCCAAAAATAAATAAAAACGTTTGACGAAGAATTTCCCTTATGTTCTCTCAAATTAGAAACAATATTTTATTTTCAAGATGGATATCACCATTTTCTTTTCCATTTTCCTTTTTTCAAAAGAAAGCAGCTAACCGCGCGCTCCTGTATCCATCGTCGTCGTAGTTTCTAATATTAGTGCTCACTGCTCTTTTTGCCTACGCTCACACGCAAAAGATAGGTCTATCTCCCTCTCTAATTACGCATCGCGGACTTCCTCTTTCTTCTCCGATCGGCGGTCCACTGTTTTCTTCTCTCGGATCCTCCACTCTCCTCCTTGATCGGTGAGTCTTACCTTATTGTGTCGAACTCTATTTTGTTCCACCCTATTCTTCATCATTTTGASAATCTMGGTTTTGTTGTTCTTTTTATTTTTCTTCACGCTTTCATAGTATGTCTTTCTTTTGTTTGTTCTCTCTATATTGCAGTTATCTTCGATTTTGCGGGGGATACAATGGTATGGTTTCATTTCGTTTTACTTTACTATCTCGGTCTGCCTATAAATGTTCGTTGCACAATCACTTCAATTTTTCCTAAGGTGGCCGTTCACTTTTGCGCCATGATAACAGGAACGAAAAAACTGAAGTGATTTCGTTGTTTGTTGTTGCAGCTTCCTCTTTCTTTGCTCAAGACCGCCCAAGGCCACCCTATGGTATCACATTTATCTCCGCATTACTTCTTCATTTTTTCTGTAATACTCTCCCTGTTTTCCCATGTTCCAATTTTTGTATTCACATTTGTGTGTTAATCGTTTTCCAAATTGGTTCTTCTTGCATTATTCAAAAGGGTAGAATATGTTAGGGCTTCAATTAATTCATGCAGATTATTTAAATTCAATGCGATCTGAAGAAAAATTGTCATGGTTCTGAAACTCAGATGATTTTACCCTGCAAAAGAGTTCCAATAGACTGTTTTGGTTTCTGAAGTTGAAGATAATAGTGGTGTTTTACCTGATAAAGAGAATGGTAATGATGATGATGRTGTCAATATTACTATTAAGAGACTTGGTTAGGAAAGCTGATCACGTGGCATCTTTGGCAGTTGGTGGAACTGAAAAATGGGGAGACATACAACGGGCATTTGGTCAATTGTGACACTTGGATGAACATCCATCTTCGCGAAGTTATATGCACCTCTAAGGTTCTCACTTTTTGTTGATTCTTTTTCTGCTAAAATGATACTTTATGCTCATTGGTTTTGATGAAACTTGGTTTCTTGTTGTAGGATGGGGATAGATTTTGGAGAATGCCTGAATGCTACATCCGAGGAAATACAATCAAGTATCTTAGAGTTCCTGATGAGGTATTCTTAGCTTCTGGACATCCCCTTTTGATTGACAAGTTTTAGATCTTTATCATATATGATCTAATTAAATGGCACATTTCCATGATGTTATAATGTTATATGCTTGGTTGAAGTCATTGCTTTAATATCTATATGCCTTTAAACTGCTATACCAGATGCCCTACAGTTCTATTATCTTGTCAATCACAACAAACTGTTTTGATCTGATAATTTCTTGGTTAAAGCAGTTCCCTACAGATCTCTTATCTTGTCAATCACATACAAACTGTTTTGGTCTGATAATTTCTTGGTTAAAGCAGTTCTTTGAGGTGAAGGTGCTGATAATTTATTGCAATTCTATTTCRTCACTCYTCCTCTTGTAGTTTATATGTTTTGCACAGATGATACTTCCACCAGGTTAGGYTTTCCAGATGCTCAAGTGACTGTTTTTTTATTTGTTTACAGGTGATTGATAAAGTTCAAGAAGAAACAAAGAGCCGTTCAGGTATATATTTCTGGTGCTTTTCTCATTCCCATGTGTAGTCCTTAAAATATTAAATGACATTGTTTTGTCTGTTGATATTCCCCAATGAAATGTGAATGCTATGRGCTTTGAACACCATGACAATGTGAGAAACAGATTGCTTTCCTGTTTGGGAGTTCAATATTTTTAAATTGACTGCTATTTTCTATATGTCTTTTCTTGCTTTGGGCACATTGTGCTACATTTCTGTCTTGTTATAGAATGATGTACCAATATCTATTAAGCAGTATATTTGAAACCTCATGATCCTTCCAGCAGTATGTTTGTGAAAGTCAGCTCTTGTTCTTTTTATCCCAAAGGAGAGACTTATAAACATTTCTCTCTTGTCGGGAACTATAAAACTTGTGGGTTCTTTRATATTCTCAGATAGAAAGCCCCCTGGGGTGGGTCGTGGAAGAGGGAGAGGTAGAGAGGACGGCACTAAAGCCAGAGGCGTTGGACGTGGCTTTGACGAAGGAGCTGCTAAAGGTGCAGGAGGAGGTGGAGGCAGGGGTCGTGCTGGTGGGAACAGAGGTAGGATATTTGATCATGATTCTTTTATTCAGAGTAACTTCTATAACAGAATAGTGAATGAGAATCATTTATTCAGAAAATGGTTTGCATGAATGTAACACCAATGTCTGCATTCTGCTACCTGTTACAAAGTCCAGCTATAGTCCGTCTTGACTAACAGTTACTTTTGTAGCTTATTAGAAATTTTGCTGTTGTAACTGAGGAATGCAAATTGAGATAGTTGTACCTTCCGTTTTTCTGGTGGCAGGTGTAGGGAGGGGTAGGTGATCTTTTGCAGCAGCACCAAATGACAAGGGGCTTATATGCTATTTTTTAAAAGGCATATGCTTCCTCTCTGCMCAAAAGAAAGTTGTTGAGAGATTCTCTGTTGTTTTTCTGCTAGATAGAGATTGCTTTTTTTGTCTCTTAGTGTAGGTCTCTGGCAGAATATCAGTCGTATGAATTGAACTTTTTGCGGAGAAGATCCCGGGAACAATAAGAATGAAGAAGAGATTGACCTTGCTGAAAATTTTTTCTTTATAATCTCTCTCTACATCTTTGTAGCATGTTCAAATCAACACTCTTTGGGGATATAATTGAACAACAAGAAACTAGTGCTGCTGAGGGATTGTGATTCCATTTCCGGGGTTTCAGACCTTGTGACTTGCAACTTGGTCTCGTATCCATTCTCCTGGACCTGTGTGGTTAACAACGTTAGGAACCAGGATTTAGCAATTACTTGATAAAAACTTGTGTAGCAGGATTACTGTTGCCAGCATGTCTACAAAGGAGATGTGGTCTCACTTTCTCAAACTCTCCCCGCATTTTAAGTGAAAATGAAGCATCCAGGAGAGGATTTTACTCAAACCCAACAATGGCTTTCTCCTCAATGCAACTTTAGCTTGGCTTTCTAATCCTTTTATCCATTCATATCTTCAATTTCGTTTACCTTTTACTAGATCAAGTTTTTTTTAGATTAATCCCTGTATAAGCCGAAGACCCTGACCGATCTGTTCTCACCCGCGTTTACAAGTAACCAATGTCCAAATTAATTCCACTTAATAGTATTTACTGGCCGTTTTAAAGTGGTTTAGGAATTGTACGGCTAGGGCTAAGATAAAGTTTCTTCAAAACAAAATTAATTATATACTAGTAGGGTAAGTTCCTTTTTTGAAGCACGAATTTAATATTATCTTTCTCAAACTGCAAACAAAATGTGAAATAAGTACACAAGAATTTTGAGGGCTCTCCAGYACGTCGTTGCTATAGGAATGCATGTTCACCCAAAAAAGAAAAAARGGTAACCTGTGSAATCCAAGAGAACACGAACGAAAAAGAGGTTGTATGACAAATTATAACATTACAATCGAAGAAAATGAAAGTCCTAATATGGGTTATGACGGCTTTTCCTGCCAATCTTTGGTGACTTGGCAACTAGTGCACTTGATATCCAAGACGTATGCATCTCAGATGATTCACCAGACAACCAACAGCACAAGCGCCCATCTTCCCCGCCTGTCCAACCAAAAATGCTTTGGCTTTGGATAATTGTTCCTGGCATGCAGGACATTGGCAGTACACTCCTAACAACACCTGTATGACCTCCAAGGAAAACAGCATCTGCAAACCCAATAGCTGACCGCACCCCAGGACTGCTTTTGCAATGCAAGGGAAAATAGCCTAAGCTGCCTGCATTTGTCCCACCGATCACCCATAGACGATCATCCTCCACTGAGTAGTGGCAATCAACGAAGTAGTCGACCTGCCATTAACCATCAAGGACATGAGCAATTGCATAAGGTACTTCAAGACCTYAGAATCCTCTCATTTGAATGTGGAGTTTCATATCATGGAGGAATATAAGTTTGTCTGTGAAGAATTACTATCCTCGTGAAGACAGGAAAAGAATGTGGCATACATGTTCTAAGGGCCAGCTGTCAGAAGCCAAGCTACGTGCATCCTCAAAGTTGGCCTCCATAGATAAGTCTTTCCAGTCCCAAACACTAAAAGAGGAAGCATCAAATTTGAAATTTAGATCGTAAATAGTGAAGAATGTATGCATATCTACAACAGAGAACGATACGATTACAAGTTACCCCAAATAAAGAGTGAAAAGATATCAAAATGGTAATACTGTATAAGGCTTTGTTAAAGGCTGGAATTTGCAATATGCATGTTACTAGCTACCTTTTCGTCCACCATACCTTATGGTTTCAATGTGTGTCAAGCACCAGAGTTTTTGATTATTTGCTCCAAGAAACCCCACTTTTGCAATTGAAGTTCCCACATTCAAAACCTATAAAGGTAACAGTCCATTGGTTAAGCTGGAGTACACCATTTACAAAATCCAGACCAGGCAGCAGTATATGAAATGTGTACAACAACATTGATATTATTAACTTATGGAACGACGGAAAAAGTTTGGAGGGAGAAAATGGGACAGAGTTGCTCAGTTTAATGTAGTACATGGATTTCCCTTATGTGCCTCATTACAGGGTTATGACATACGTGAACAACTTCCATTAACAAGAGCTGTAATGACATAAATTTCATCTGCTTCCACAATTTGAAGGTTTAGAACAGATAAAAGTTACTCGTCCATCTGCGACTGGAAATCAATATGATTCCAACTCCTACACAATAAATATTTTAATTGCACATCCTCTCCTAAACAACAGATATATAAAAAGAGGTTGATGGAAAGATACTTACTGAATCCAAATTATCATCATCATTGATATCTCCGCTAGTATCAAACAGACATATCAACCCATCGACTGAAGCAGAAAGAAACTTGTTCTGGTGGCCAGGAATAAAGTGTACCTGATGGCATCGAAGTCATAAGTTCATCTGCAGAATATGTTTAAAACTTAACATGCACTGTTCAATCTTGCAAGAAAAATCAAACCAGAGTAGTGTAGTAACAATGCGAAACAGCCAAAAGCATTTGCAAGAGCCGGATATTATGATTATCAGTTAGAAAACATGTCCTTCTGTTTTTGTTTTACCCAGTAATATTTGGTAATCCTACTGATCTTGATAATTGCATCTGGGTGCTTTGGATTGCCACTGATCATTAGTTCAAAAGGATATATTCTTTCACATTAGCCGTCAGAAGAGTACCTGAGTAACATCCTCCATATGGGATTCCTCCAAGCAAGCAACCTGTTCCTTAGTTCTCCAATCCCAGAGCAGAATCTGCATGAAAGTAATGCATTTGTRACTGTTACCGTAAACATCACTTGCGTCACACATAGCCATCCCATAGCATATTAGTAATAAGAAGGTATCTTCTCAAGCACAATCTTAAATTAACATCAGATGAAGATACGACCAGTATGCTTGTTCGAAATTCCAAGTAAATGATCCCAAGAATTTTCTTGCAGCGTAGAAGCTTAACACGATAGTCATCAAATACTCACTAATGGTATAAATAAAACCTCCCCGCAGAACGGAGTTGAACTTGCCTGAGACTTGCAACCCGCAGCTAGAAGATTCTCAGCCGCTCCACCAAACGAGAAACTGAATACTTCTTGCGATGGTCCTGCACTTATGCAAGCCACCTGCATTCCACATATTACTGCAAACATGCATAACGGTCCATGTCTGTATCTAGTAATTAAGCATTACACACATAACGAAAGAGGAGCCCCAACCTGCTGAAAAGACCTAGTATCCCAAGCTCTGATAGTGGAATCGGAGGAGCAAGAATACAACAGATGTGGAGACGATGTTCCCCCAAATGATGAGTGATTTATGGCTGCGGAATGACCCATGCACTCCCCAATATACTGTCCCGTCACCGGCGAGTATAATTTTACTCCTTTTGTTGAAAGCGAAACAGCCATCGATGTCCAATCGTCCCTTCATTAATCAGGATTACGTTAAACATTAGCAAACATAAACGAGCGGTTCGACACGGTGGATTTGATTCTAACAAAGTGGAGAGTTAACCTACTTGGCAACAATTTGGAAAACATAATCGTCGCCGAAATTGGTTTGGATAGAGTTCTTGAGGCCGAAGCGCTTCACTGAGTTGGATTTGGAAGATGATTGTCCTTCCACCTCCATGTCTTCAATGACTTCCATGCTCAGCCTTGTTTTCCCTGGCTTCGCTTGGGAAGCGGCACCGCAAGGGTTTTAGGAATTAGGCGGTCTCCCCTCTTCAGTCAAATCTCTCAAGTAATTTGCGGCATCCAATTAATTCTTGCCACCTAAGCAACAACTAATAAAATAAAAAATAAAAATCAGTTTTCACCATTTTTAGAAAAATAAAATAAAGAAATGTCCAATCCGTTTCCTGACCTAGGAAAAAAGGCCAAAATATTATTAATGTGGCTACYACAAAAATAAGGAGAATCCATTCTATACGACGAGGGCGAGTCGGCTCATAAGTCATAAGCAACCCATTACATTGATAAAAAAATATTTATAAATCATCAAATGTTTATGAGTTAAATAAGTCAAACTTCAATTAACTTGAAGCAGAAACATTTAATTAATGTATCATGCATTTAACTTTTAACCCATCAACCTATCAATTAAATATCAAATTAAATCATGAACCGTTCATTAATATGCTTATAACTTTGCTCCATTAATACTCCGACCCAAGATTGAAGTTCAAACCAAACTAGAGCATGTAACAAAATATTAGAACTAAGTTAACGCAGATAGAGAAGCATTCTAGGATAAACGCACAGTAATGATTCTGCCAAACCAGAGTATCATCCACACTATATGTTTCTGATCATCATATCTTAGAAGCCATTCCACCGGCAGTTCAGATGGCTAGAAATAAAATATTCCTGTCCATCCGCGAGGGACGTTGGGGGGGAATCATTTTTCCAAAACAAAATCTGAGCGAGTGATCCCCTCACTTGAATAAGCAAAGCCTGTTTTGCACACCAAACCAGGAACCCCCTAAATGTTGAAAATGTTCCGTTTGCTGCATTATCAATCCAAGACATGGCAATTCCACCGAGGCTTGGCGGGGCAGCTCTGCCTCCAGGTCAGCGGCACCCTCCTTTCGTAGGCCTTCGGTTCCTTCATTCGTGTTCTTGTCATGCAGCTCTCCTCCACGGGCCAGCAGTCGCTCTTGCCTGAAAATGCACAGAGCGCGCCCATTGTCGTCGACATATGCATTAGGCACCTGGCACGAAAGCAGGGAGCAACGCCTACTTAAAAATGAAGTATCCGCAGCAATTAGCACCAGGTGCATCTCACTGTTATCCTTTTACTTTATTACTTTGTCAGCTGTGTAAAAATTCACGCGAGGGGTAAATCAAGCCAACAGGTCATGGTGAATAAATGGCATTTGCCTTCTCTGGAACTGAAATCTTATTTTAAGCGCGGTCTTATATAAATGGAAATTTGGTCCACTTCGCCCAAAAGCTATTTTCCATCTTGCCACAAAAAACCCAAAAAAAAAATAATAAAAATAACTATTTTCTTCATCTCAATCTCCATTAACGCCTTCCTCAACCTTTATAGAAGCGATAATTTTCCGCAACTAACCACATAAACTCCACTAACTATATTCTGACCACTATCTCCTCAATAATGGTAAGATAGTAAACTTGAATATGGTCAAATACTTTACCCTCAAATTTTTGTTCCAAGTCCAAGTTACCCACTTTAACTCTTACGCGCATTGAGGAGGTAAAAATGGATCCATGTCTTAGTGTAAGTCACTAACCCCTAAATACAATAGGAAGGTGCACTCATTTTGAAACTATGCTCTCATTTGCTCCCCCAATAGCCACCTTACATAATTGAAACTGTTCACAAGAATATTGAGAATTGAAAACGTTTGGTCATCACGTTAAATAAGATAAAAAAGTCATTAAAACCCAGCACACCTAGAATAGTATTCACAAAAGAAATGCAGATTTGAACAAGAAGGATTTCTTGGACCAAGTAATAGAGCTATTCTCCGTATCAAGAAGTAAAATAGTAAAAAAAACGAAATGGTACATCAAATTATTACCATCAAAGCACATAATTTAAAATTTGAGTTCATTACCTTCTTCATCACTGTCATCATCGCCCAAGCCGCCCATACCACCCATACCCATACCCATATCACCCATTCCCATATCACCAAATTTCTGTCATCAAGAATATAAAGCGTCAGAAAGTGTTTATCCAGAAAATTTACATGAAAATTGTGAAGACAAAAAAAATACTTACTGAAAAGTCCATTCCACCCATGTCTAAATCAGCAGGACCTAAAGAAATGAAGAATTTAGTGGCTTTACTTTGATTACATTTGCCGCAGACCAACTAATATGTCATAGAAGTATTGACCTACCTGTGTCATCATCTTCATCCACCCATTTATCCCAATCTACTTTTACATAGTGGGGTGTCTTCTCATCTCCACTTAATAGTTTCTTCCACCACTTCTTCTCTGCTTTCTCCAAGATACAGAATATATTTCTCACCCCGATATTTATTTTGCTTTCCTGAAAAAAGCAACACAGTTAAGTACCATTTTAGTTCTAAAAAAGTAATCACCAGCTGGCATGGGCAATGACAGATGGATCCATTTTAAGCCCCAAGAATAAAGCCTTCCCTTCCGCCTAGTACCCAAAATCAAGTAAAGCAGTTATTGGCATGTGAACCAGCTAATATAGAGAGACGTAACCTGTTCTAGTTTTCTACATTAAGCTTGTCCAATCTTCAACCAATTAGCAACCAAGCAAAATCTAGAAAAACAAAACCTGCACACTACAAGTTGTACAAGTATAAAATGCCCCTCACCTCCACGTTAACTTTATCATGAAGATTAAGTTTCAGCTCATAGCTATGGTTCTCAGCCCCGCCTGTCCCAGTGAATGTAAAAACTCCATCTGGCTCTAGATTAACCTTTGGATCTTTGGCATCTGGCAACAGAACTGTAAGAAAAACCTTGTCCTCCCTTTCGGCCCACTTTACCTCAGGATGTCGGCTATAAAATGTGAAAAAACATTTTAGTAATAGCTTGTTACAAAAAGATAAAAGAGAGAGGAAAAAAATGATGACATATGCAATCCTCCCTAAAAGGTTCTTGTCTTTAACTTGCTAATATGATTCTCATGTATAAGTATACGTACACATAAATCCACATGTGTTCATACAGTTACATAGCTCTTCAAATAAAATCCAAAAAAGACCAGGATTATGAAATTTATATATTCATTCAAACGGAAAGTTACATAATACAGCCATTATTGCAAAGAAACGTTCTGCAAAAGCTTAAAGCTTAATTGCATTCAAAAGCAAGCATATATACATGCACATAACCATGGACATCAGCACCTTTTTGCTCAGGTAGCTGGGCATTAGATGGGCATTCGACACACATTTCTGCTTKGGGTTTTTACCATTTTGAAAATTATTAACGGTTATATGTCAAAAAGAGCTCCCAGCTTAAATTCCACAAGTAGAACTCTCATTAGAATAAGGTAACAGAAAAGCAAATTTTTAACTGCCTCTCAGAGAATCATCAGAAACATACCACCACAAAGGCGCACCTATCTTAGAAGTAGCAAGCATTGATAAATTTAGCAATTCATTTGACCTTTCGAATGGTGCAACAAAAGTACTACCGTGAACTGAAAATTGCAATCGAATTGATAAAGTTATCCACTTTTTATGAGTTTTCACTCTCCATGGCATATTAAACCTAACACGCATGAGATTCTACAAAATCACGACTAAAAGAAAAGAAACCTAATTTGAGAGCAAACAGATAAAACAAAACGAACTCAAAATCAAACCGCAAATCGGGAACCGGAGAAAGGAAAAGGATGAAACCAAAAACCTCAAAGTTACCTCATCTCTGTGTTTGCTTTTGCTTCTGTAAGAAAAAAGAGGAGAGAATGGAAAACCCTAGAAGCGAAGAGAGAAGAAAAGTTAGAACGTCACACTTCCAAAACGCTAGAAAACCCGTTTACTCTTAAACCTCAGTGGTGATTGTTTGGGTGTATGAACTTATACCTACAAATAAGCTTTAAGATGGATCCACGGCTCATAATCGATATCGTCATCTCACTCGTGGGGAAGCCACGTAAGAACTGCAGTTTGGGCCACAATAAGAGCCTCCTTTTAGTTTGGGCCTTGTGAAGGGAACCCAAAACTTAGAGTCTCTCCTCTGAGATCAAAATTTTTTTATCTCTCCAACGAAAGTTTTCCACTCCGACACTTCCGAAGCACCGCATAATGGGCCAGACTCAGATAGGCCTAAACCTTAAAGCCCACTAAACAATTACAGACACTGTTCATCGTATAGCAAGCATACGTGCTATCTGGAAACGGGGGCCCAGATCATTTCAGTTCCTCTGGCCAACGGAATTACAATAGCAGAACCATTTTTTCTTTTTCTTTTTCTTTTTCTGTTAGGTGACTGTCATGCTTTGTGTGTAATAGGGAAGGTGCAACATTGAATTCTTAAAAAATTCGAAGCCACAAATAAATAAGTAATAACAAGGTTGCATTATGTTTGAATTTTATTTTGAAGTTTTTATTTTTTAAAAGTATTTTTATATTTTTGTTTTGAATGATTTTTTAAATTTGTTAAAAATATGTTCGATTTGTTATCCTTAATATTTTTCTGAAAATAAAAAATTAAAAAACAAGTTCAGTTTAGAATTTAATAAAAAACTATTTGATTATTTTTAATGAGTCTACTTGTAAATTAAATTTCAAACACTATTAGTCATATTAAAATAAAAATAAAATTTAAAAATAAATGTCATTTAATTAATTATTATTCTTTTAGATAATTATACGAAGAAATAAATAGAAAATATATTTATTGCGTTTCAATCGTAAGAAGAATGTTTTGTTTTGAAAACACTCAAAAATATTTTGATTATTTTTAGTTTTTAATATAAAAAATATTTTTATCTTTAAAAATGTATTTTTAAAAATATAAAAAATAATAATTTCAATATTTTAAGAATTAAAAATAAAAAATAATCCGAAAACAGCAAAGAAAAGGAGGCATAAGATTTCCTCCAAATTCCTCTTCGTTTCTCGGATTCTTGGTGCTTGGAGGAAGTTGTTAGAGGGGCGACGTGATTCAATGGCACGGTAAGTCAATTTTGATCGATTTATAACTGTAAATCTTTAATTATTTCAGTTCAAATGGTTCTCCACTATAATATTTTACTCAAAAGTCAAAGAAAAATAAATAATTCGAGGGAAAATTTTTATTGATAAATATTAAAATCGTGCTGAAAATAAAGAAACCAAGAAAGACCAGTACTCATTCTTGGAGAAGAAGAAAGAGAATGAGCCGTTAAGACGATTGAGCAATAGCAACCGTTAAAATCAATCTCATCCGTCCATATGACTTTCACCGCTTTTATTTTTTGTTTTATCCGCTTGATTGAATAAGAAAGAAAATCGATCACGATTCTTCCAGAAACTTTCGCACAAAATGACAGAGAAGAAAAGGTAAAGAGAAAACGTGGTTACATTTGCGACTCGCAGATTTGAAGGTAGCGTTAGTGGACCCAGAGGCTACCACGAGTCGCCATTGACGAAGAAAGTAYTGGTAGTAGAATTAACAGAGAGAAGGCATTGGGCACTTATTCACMYACCTTTTTCTCGGGTGATTTTGATTCACGCAAAAGAGAGGTCTGCCTGTACCGTACGTCTTTTCTTCTTTGAATGGATGAGCAGCCATATATTTGTCCCTTCTATCTCCCGTCCGTCAAATTCTTCGACATCTTATGAAACGACGTCACTGGTGACGATTTGTGGATTGACGACCAAAACTAGGAGGTGGGCCTCAAGGGATCTGCTTTTTATTTTTCTTTGACCCAGGTATTTGGGACGCATTCTAATTGGAAATATCAGGCCCACAAAACACGTGAGGAGAAACTAGTATTTTTCTTTTCTTTTTTTAATATTTATTTATTTATATAAAATATCGTTATTCAAATCGATCTTATTCATAATAAATATAAATTTAAAATTATTTAATTAGCTCTCTTAATTCATTAAGTATTTTCTATTTATGTATAATTATATTTATAATATACGAGCATTCTGACAACGTCACGTTATCTACACCGATGATTGTCTATAAYCARGATCACTAAGGTCACGAAATTAGGATGTGAAGGGCAATCAATCTTTAAACATTTTTTACAATTTTAATTGATATTAATAACTTTTTAAATTTATATAAAAATTTTATTAAAGAATCGCGTACTCTCCCTACAACAAAACTAAAATTTTTGTTCGATCSGTATATCACATRAGAGAGKGGACAAAAGATCTATGCACCGGTCCTAATCTTCATTATTGCAGTCTTCCCCAAAAGCGGGAGGAACCCAACTATTATTGGTCTGTTCTTTCATAAATGGTTGGTGACTGGGAAATTTCAGATCGACTATTTTGGAACGAAGAACAGTGAACCATAGTACTGGAAGTGTAGAAACGGAATCATGTGATTAATGCCTTTTTTTTACTTATTTATTTCTTATAAATCAAGAAAAAGTGCTGCCATTTCCAACCTGCAATCGCTCTCAGCTTGCCCTTTCCAGTGATCGCTGTTTCAAGCTTGTCMACACCTCAGCTGAAGAACACATAACGAAGATCAAGAAATGGCGTTTACGTGTTCTATTCATATCCGTTTGATGTAGTAGTTCATGATAACAGGATGCCATCGTTGTCCACAAGTTGATTTTAGCAGAACTAGTTCTTCGCGTGAACGATAATAAATAATCATCACCAATACAAGCTGCGGAAAACTTCGTGAAGTGTTAGTAGTATATTGATGGTGGTGGAGCAAAATATTTAGCCTCATCCGTTCAAATCATATATTTTTAATTTTGAGATCAAACTTCATATTTTCAAGAAGTATTAAAATTTTAAAAAATTTTATTGATCGACATATATTGACATGGACGTACCTTCTCATAATATTTATGGGTTATATATTAATTCTTTCAATACACTTATTTAATACGTTAAGCTTTATTACATCAATTAGAACACGTCGTATTTTGATTAATATTACAGCTTACGCAATAGAGAATATAGTAAGAAATTTTAATATCTATAACTAGTTGATTGATATGAAAAATTCGTGCGCATTGCAAATAATATGTAACAGAAAATATATAAAAAAGAA
>MEJB01000001.1:1736455-1815557 GCA_001752375.1 Rhazya stricta | reverse complement strand
GCAATATTTAAACAGTATTGTAGTGGCTGGCGTACAGTCAACTTAATCTTAAATTTCCGTAACAAGGGTGTCTCTGACTCGTCTGTTAAGCTAACTCAGTTTAATCTATAAGACGTTGTGGACACGCCCACGTAAACAGAGAATGGAAGGTTTTTAGATTATGTAAATAACCTAATTGAAGTTAAGTACTATTCCACAATGGGTCTATTCTTTAATAATTTTAGTTTTTACTGGATTTTATTGCGAATATAAATCATGATCGATTTTTTTGAATAACAGCTTCGGACCTGTACTTTTTCTACTGATTGTTTACATATTTAATTATTTTTATTTATTGTCTTCGTTGAAAAATAGTTGGCTATGTACCTATTCATTGCCTTTTTGTATATCACTCATCTTTGGTTCCTGAATTTAATTAGTCTGGGCGTCCACAGCCCGTTTCTTAATAATAACAAGTACTGGTTAACTAATTCATCGTCGGTTAGGGAAAAAGTTCCACCCCTTTTTTTTTTCTTTTTTTTTTTCTAGTCAGCGGTGACCCCTTTTGCCTGCCGCAAGCCAGCGGGAAGCTGCTTCTATTCCCTTAGGTGCCTACCAAAACGTCATGTATAAGGGCTGCAACAAAAAAAAAAAACAAAAAACTTCCTACTCGACAGCTCGCAAAGGTTTAACGTGTACGAATTGCTAACTCCCCTCTATCGAATATACGCACTTGGACACCAGACAGTAATACCGTTTGATTAGAGAGAGAAAATACTAATATCATTGCTGCTCACTCGTCTTCATATTGGTTTGGTTCTCCTTTCTACTCTTCAGCTTCTCTTGCCCCGCCTGTAAGGTCTAAACTCTAGACCGGGCTTTTTTGCTTTCGTTGTTTCCCAGGACAATACCGGCCAGTCGTTCCGGTGAAAACAATTGAGGCTTAGTTTCTGCTCCTTTTTGTCTAGATTTCGGCTGGATTTGGTAGGTAAACTTGTTGTCTAGCTCAAGCATTCATGCTTGCATGTTTGTATCTCTAAAATAATGAAAATGATCACTTCATTATATTCATGATATTATTGCCTTTCTTTTTGTATTGTTCAACACTCGATATTGATTTTCCCTCACTGTCGTCTACGTCTGACTTCTACGAATGAAAAGAGCGGATATTTACTGGATTCAGCTTCTCTTATTTCTTTTCTGCTTTCGAATTTTTTTAGATGATTCCTTCTCCGTTTGCTCGACATTTCTCCTGAAAATTAAGAATGTATGTAATTTTTATCACCGTGATCAGATACATATGTGCTGAGATTTTGTTTTATTGGTTACAGGCATATAATTGAACGTCCATTCTATACTTCAGAAAAAAGAAAGAATAGCGATTTGCGGGAAGAAATCAGAGAAGAGAAGTTCGTTATTGTTTGAGGCTAAATTTGTATTGAACATGTCCTCAACTACATGGTTAACATCCATTTCTTGTTCAAGTTCTGTGGTACAATTCTCCAATGAGACTTGGATTTCATCGACAGTCCAATGGTTAAGATTCATTTTCCTTTCTCCATGTCCTCAGCGAGCTTTGCTATCCTTCATAAACATTCTGCTCTTGCTTGTTTGCCTTGTTCTTTCCATTAAAAGACTCTTCTATAGATTCATCTCTAATGGCCAGCCTATATCTGATATTGACAAACCTCTCATTGGAAACRACAGAATTCCTGCTAAGAGTAACATTTGGTTTAAGTTGTCGCTAACAGTGACTATTGTTATTGCGCTGCCCTCTGTAATTCTGTGCATTCTGGCCTTCAATAGAGGTATTCAGGTGCAATGGAGGGTTGTCGACGGACTATTTTGGTTATTTCAAGCAATAACTCATCTAGTGATCAGTCTAGTACTCATTCACGAGAAGAGATTCAAAGCTGTTGTTCATCCCTTATGGCTTCGGATATACTGGATAGCAAACTTCATTGTGCAAGTTCTGTTCTTCACGTCAGGGCTCATGCGTCTAATGTTTCTCCAGGGAGTTTATTCTAATTTAAAGTCGGATGACATAGTTTCACTAATTGTCTTTCCYTTGTCAACTGTACTTTTGGTTCTTGCCGTTAAAGGATCTACTGGGATTGTGGTAACTAGAGACTCTGAAACACTGATGGATTTTGAAAATAATTTGAGCGGACAACTTCTTGATAAATCCCCTGTCAGTGGATTTGCCTCAGCATCCATCACTTCGAAAGCTTTTTGGCTTTGGATGAATCCCCTTCTATCAAAAGGTCACAAATCACCTCTCAAGCTTAATGATGTCCCTACTCTTTCACCCCAGCATAGAGCTGAGAAGATGTCTGAGCTTTTCGAGCGCAACTGGCCTAAGCCTGAAGAAAATGCAAAGCATCCTGTTCGCACCACATTAATTCGCTGCTTCTGGAAGGAACTCGCATTCACTGCCTTCATTGCAGTGGTAAGGCTTTGTGTCATGTATGTAGGACCTACGCTTATTCAGCGGTTTGTTGATTATACGGCGGGGAAAAGGACTTCAAGTTATGAAGGATACTATCTTGTAATGATTCTCTTAATAGCCAAATTTCTTGAAGTTTTGAGCTCACATCAATTCAATTTCAATTGCCAGAAGCTTGGTATGCTTATTCGTTCCTCGCTCATTACTTCTTTGTACAAGAAAGGCCTAAGGCTGTCATGTTCGGCCAGACAGGCTCATGGCGTTGGTCAGATTGTAAACTACATGGCTGTGGATGCTCAACAGCTCTCTGATATGATGCTACAGCTACATAGCATATGGTTGATGCCATTGCAAGTAACTGTCGCTTTATCTCTTCTATATAGTTATCTTGGGGTTTCAATGTTAGTTGCATTAATTGGACTTGCTGCAGTTATACTGTTCGTGGTTTTGGGCACTCGAAGGAACAACCGATTTCAATTCAATATTATGGCAAACAGGGATTCCAGAATGAAAGCAACGAATGAGATGCTCAATTACATGCGTGTAATAAAATTCCAGGCATGGGAAGAGCATTTTAACAAGAGAATTCTATCTTGCCGTGAATCAGAATATAAATGGCTATCCAAGTTCTTGTTCTCATTCTGTGGAAATATTATTCTTCTATGGAGCACCCCTATGTTTATTGCCACACTCACATTTGGAAGTGCAATTCTGCTGGGGGTTCCACTTGATGCAGGGACCGTCTTCACAGCAATGTCACTCTTTAGAATGTTGCAGGAGCCAGTCAGGGCCTTCCCGCAGTCTCTGATCTCACTTTCACAAGCAATGATATCACTCGATAGATTGGACGGGTTTATGATAAGTAAAGAGTTGACTAATGATTCAGTGGAACGAGTAGTAGGTTGTGGGGGTGATATTGCAGTAGAGATGAAAGATGGGACTTTTAACTGGGATGAGGAAAGCAAGGAAGCGGTGGTTAAAGATCTAAATTTTACAATCAGAAAAGGGACGCTCACAGCCATTGTTGGGACAGTTGGATCAGGGAAATCATCGCTTCTAGCATCAATTATTGGTGAGATGCACAAAATATCAGGCAAGGTATATATTACTAAATGCTTTTGGATGTCATATATTTATGTTCATTTCCCTGCACAATTTTCTCATGGACAGCATGAGTCCTCTGGAACTTCTTCCTTCGAATCTCTAGTGCTTGTGCATCATGATTCAATGATTAGCTATTTTTYTGTGCTTTGCCTTTGCACCTCTTATTTCACCTTAATTTAATGTGTATGTAGTTGGACAAATTTCCAGATTAACAGTGCAGAGATTTCTCTAATTCACAGCCAACTAAAGCAACAAGATTGCTGCATATATCAGCCTCTTGCTTGTTGGGAGTCTGATCTCGTAATAGTAAACTAAATATTGCTAGGAACTTCCTGGTTGCCAGTGTGTCTGGTTTGTTACAACTTCTGTCCTGGGGGCACTAAAAAGGTTGCAGATGAATATGGCATTTTCTCCCCTCGCAAAGCTGAACTAGCCACTTTCCATCATTGCCTTGTCCACTTAAAATTGCCAGGGAACACTACTAAGGAAATGTAGCCAATTTTGTTAATTTTGGCTTAACAATTTCCACCTCTATGGATGGATAAAATCGTCTCTGTCAAAATGCAGAAAAATTCCTGTTTCAAATAGCATCAACATATCTAACCTCCCTGCTATGTTCTGCTGCAGCTCAAAGTTTGTGGGACTACAGCCTATGTTGCCCAAACATCATGGATTCAGAATGGGACAATACAAGAAAATATTTTGTTTGGTCTCCCAATGGACCAATATAAATACAATGAAGTTGTCAGGGTTTGCTGCCTGGAGAAAGACTTGAAAATGATGGAATTTGGGGATCAGACTGAAATTGGAGAGCGTGGCATCAACCTCAGTGGTGGCCAAAAGCAGCGTATTCAACTTGCCAGGGCCGTTTATCAAGATAGTGATGTCTACCTGCTTGATGATGTTTTTAGTGCAGTTGATGCTCACACTGGCTCTGAGATATTCAAGGTGATATAACTCCCAAGGAGTACTCTAGATTCTTGATAACCATGTAAATGTAAGGAAACACTGTAATGCATTCAGGCCCTCACAGATTTTTTACAGAAAACTGGACTGAATAAGTAACTTAATCATACAAGATAAACTACTGGTAATAACAAAAGCGGAACGGAGGATGTGGCAGTAATGCTTGAAAAGAATTAGCTTAAAACCCCACAAAAGGAACAATATCTTTTCCTACTGATACTTAAATGCTTGCWAGGTAGCATAATTACCTACGAGTATCATCATTTTTGGATCATGTAACTTGAGTTTATCAAATATCATGCAGCATCAGTGGATATTTATTGTCRCACATCTAATGCAGTTTAACAAGCATTAATGCTCTTTTGCAGGAATGCGTTAGAGGAGCACTTCGAGAGAAGACAATTTTACTAGTAACCCACCAAGTTGACTTCTTGCATAATGTTGATCTGATCCTAGTACGTTGTATCCACCATTCCTCTTTATTTTCTTCCCTGGTTCCTCTTAATTTGATGTCCAGTTTCCGCAGAATTCAGCTACATGCATATGTTTTCATTCTTAGTTCACAGAATTGACTTTTAATCCTGTAAATAACCAGGTAATGCAAGAAGGGAGGATTGTGCAATCAGGAAAGTATGATRATCTACTTGAATCTGGAATGCATTTCAAGGAACTGGTAACTGCCCATGAGTCATCTATGGTGCTGGTTGAAGCAGAAAGCACAAAATATGGTAACATTCCGGCAGAACCACCAAAATCAGCTCAGGTATATTCTGACCGTGGGAACGAAAACGGAGAGGATAAATCTCAGGAACATTCCGAGTCAAATAGAACTTCAAAACTTATCAAAGAAGAGGAGAGAGAAACTGGAAAAGTCAGCTTGCATGTTTACAAACTATACTGCACTGAATCTTACGGATGGTTGGGTGTCGTTGCTGTTTTGCTTGTTTCTGTTTCATGGCAAGGAGCACAAATGGCAAGTGATTATTGGTTGGCATACGAAACTTCAGCAGAGCGTGCTATGTCATTCAACCCATCTTTGTTCATTGGGATATATGCTGGCTTTGCAGTTGTCTGTGTGATGTTTATAATAATAAGAGTTCTTCTAATTACGGTCATGGGGCTCAAGACTGCCCAAATATTCTTCAACCAAATTCTTCAGAGCATACTGCATGCTCCTATGTCATTCTTTGATACCACCCCGTCTGGAAGAATCTTAAGTCGGGTAAGCTTTTTGACAATTTTGAGCTGTACTTTAGCATGTGAAATTGTTATCTTCATCAGCTGCCTGAATGCTAATGGTCCCATATGTCTGACTAATGAATTTTTTTTCCCCTTTTTCTGCAGGCATCAACTGATCAGGCCAATATTGATGTCTTCATCCCACTGTTTATGAACCTTTGTATTGTCATGTTCATGACACTGCTTGGGATCATCGTGATCACCTGTCAAAATGCTTGGCCTACCATCTTCCTTTTGATTCCACTTGGGTGGATGAACATCTGGTTTCGAGTATGGCTGTCATTTAAGCACCTTAATGGTTATCTGCTTCATTTTATAGGTGTTATGTTCTGTTCTGAAAACATATAAGTACTTGGATTTTTTAATTTTTAGTGATTGAACACAAAAGATTACTTCTAACCGGTCTAATCTCCATATTCTTCATGATCTTGATTGGAGTACTTGAATGCCTGATGGTGCCAAGACTAGTGCTGCCAAAAGCATTATTTGGATGAGTGAAAACTGAATTTGATCTCTTCTGGGTTGCAGGGTTACTTTCTTGCAACATCTCGTGAATTAACTCGGCTCGACTCAATTACAAAAGCACCTGTTATCCACCACTTCTCTGAAAGCATTACTGGGATTATGACAATTCGTAGTTTCAAAAAGCAGGACAGATTTTGCCAAGAAAATGTGAACCGCGTAAATGGAAATCTGCGCATGGATTTTCACAATAATGGATCAAATGAATGGCTGGGTTTTCGCTTGGAACTCATGGGAAGCATCATCCTGTGCGTTTCTGCAATTTTTCTAATCGTGTTACCAAGCAGTATCGTCAAACCAGGTACCTGGATGCTTTGCACTGTTAAAATGCGAGTACGTGTTTGTTTTCATATCTGAAAATGCATTTCTGCATTGAGTATTTGATGTGCTTATGACCTGAAAAACAAGATAATTAACTATTAAAACACAAAGGAATAGTACGTCTTCCTCTTAACAAACATATTCTTGAATGGTCAAGTCAAGGCTATAGATATTGCCCTTGACCTTACCTCAAATTCTATGGACTTCGCAATGAGGAGGTTACTGACCCATACGGTTTACTGTTCAGAGAATGTGGGCTTATCACTATCCTATGGATTGTCCCTCAACGGCGTGATGTTCTGGGCAATATACATCAGTTGCTTCTTGGAAAATAAAATGGTTTCTGTTGAGAGGATAAAACAATTTTCAATCATACCATCAGAAGCCGAGTGGAAGAAAAAGGATTTTCTTCCTCCTCCAGGATGGCCAAATAAGGGCAACATCGAGCTCAAGGACTTGCAGGTAAGTTGGGTAAATTGTCTCAGTTGCATCATGGAACATTGGTTGAATGACAAATATTCTTCAAAAAGGAGGAAAGAGTTTATACTTGTCTGGGATATAAAATTGCCAATTGCTGAGATGATTTCTYGATAAAATCTGGCCTAGCGGAAAACAGAAAATAGGCATCCGTAAGTTGTTGAATTTGCTACTTCACCACTATCTACTTGGAATTATCTAGCTAAAATTATTAAATCTCTTGTGAACAGGTGAGATATCGTCCAAATACCCCACTAATTCTCAAAGGGATCACTCTCAACATACAAGGGGGTGAGAAGGTTGGTGTTGTTGGTCGCACTGGAGGAGGAAAATCAACCTTGATTCAGGTTTTCTTTAGGTTAGTGGAGCCCTCTGGAGGAAGAATAATCATTGATAACATTGACATTACCACTCTGGGACTTCATGATCTTAGGTCTCGATTTGGTATAATCCCCCAAGAACCTGTTCTTTTTGAAGGAACTGTGAGAAGCAACATTGACCCCATTGGAATGTACTCAGACGATGAGATATGGAAGGTAGTCTTAGATGTCAAGCAATATTAAAAGTTTGCCTCTGATTAGATATCCTACATCTCTTTCATGTCTTTCCAGAGCCTTCTATCTGATATGTGAATTTAAATGAAATTTAGAGTCTGGAACGCTGCCAGCTTAAGGACGTAGTATCTGCAAAACCTGAAAAGCTTGATTCTTCAGGTATAATTACCCTTCCACTATGAATATTTTCTTGAATTGATACCAGTACCATAAGCAACAAAGATGTTCCTTAGTTTTGTTGCCATGAATTTTCTCAGTGGTTGATAATGGAGATAATTGGAGTGTGGGGCAAAGGCAGCTTCTCTGTTTGGGACGAGTAATGCTAAAACGCAGCAGACTTCTATTCATGGATGAAGCCACCGCCTCAGTTGATTCACAAACAGACAGTGTAATTCAGAAAATCATCCGGGAGGATTTCTCTTCGTGTACGATAATCAGCATCGCTCATAGAATACCTACTGTGATGGACTGCGATAGAGTCCTTGTCGTAGATGCTGGTAGGAGTAGTGACATGGATTGCAAACTCAGGCTTCTGCTGAATTTTCTTGATTGCATAATCTCTAATCTGTTGCCTGTCTAATCTTGGTGTTTCTTGGAACAGGAAGAGCAACAGAATTCGACAAGCCATCACGTTTGCTTGAGAGGCCCTCACTCTTTGGAGCATTGGTTCAAGAGTATGCCAACCGATCTGCTGAAATCTGAGAAACAATCTTTGGTCTTTTCATGGACTGCAGCAAGGCAAAGTTTGCTCTATAGAAGCATTCATATTCTTCTTGACATTTTCCTAACMGGGGGCAACTGATCTTGTAAAATTCCTGCTACTTAGTATAGATATTAGGGTGATTAATTTGTATTAGTCAAATTGTGGCAACTGTCCTAATTGATTGACAAGCAACTATTATGTATAAGCCCATTGAAATTTCGGCCTGGAGAAGGCAAAATTCACCTAGAATAAGTTTCATATGAAGCACTGCTATGATAAAATTGCAAACACATAGTTAATCCCACTTTGCATTATTTTTGGGATAAATAATCTCATAATTTGCCACAGAGTTATTTTATTTTTTAAAATTTCATTTAAAACGAGAATTTATGTTTCAAGTAAAAGAATGGATAAATAACTTTAACTTGTTTTTTAACTTTAAATGTAATTAAAATTACTTTTCATCCAAAAATAAAGATTTATTTAAAAGTATAAGAAAATTGATTAAAATACTCTTTTAAATAGGTTTCTTTTGATTTACACGGAAATTTTAGATGAAATGATAATTTTTATTACATTTGAAGGACAGCTGATGTTATTTACTTTAAAAAAATTAATAAAATAAAGGACGATAAGGTWTTAATAATTTAATTTCATATCTCTCCATGAAACAAATAAGAAGTTTTATGAAGTATTAAATTATTACGCACTCAGCCAACACCTAAATTTCATTGACAATGTAATACGGGAAATATGTAACTTATTCTATTTTTAAATAAATCTTATAGAGAAAAAAAGGGACAAATAATAAGTAAGTGTTAGCTCTATTAATATATATAGGCTCAATTGGACCCCCTCTGCACTGACATTGAAAGAGAGTGCTTAATTAAGTCATAGCAGTTTCTATCAAAAGTCGAAATTTGTACGGACAAGCAAACAGGTACTAACCTCTTATGATAAACCCTAAACCCTCTTCTTCGTTGGCCTAAAACCTTTTCCGTCCCTGGAGAGAGGCGAGGAGAACAAAGATGGGGAGGTCTAGAAGGAAGTACAAGAAATCAAGGCCAAAGGCCCGAGTTGCTCTGCCAAGGAAAAACCCAAACGTATTCAAACCGGCGTWTAATCTCCCGCCGAAGCTCCGATCTCTGGTTGAATCCACGAACTCCAAGTGGGACGATAAGGCCAGTGTCATCCAAAATTACAAGTCTTTCGGCTTTGTCTCTGACCCTAACTTGCTCAGCGTCCGCTCTCGCACTTCTCACATCATCCAGAGYGAGTCTCTTCAGGTTCCACCGCCTCCCTCTGACGGCGACGACGGTGCTTCAGATACTGATTCTGGAAGTGAACTAGAAGAAGATGGTTAGTTATTTTACATGATTTGTTGCATACTATTTGTTTATATTGATATTATTTCGGGTCACTGTTCTTATTATTTAATCTTCGAACTGTTTTTAAAGAAAAAGCAAKTGTGCTGGATCCCTGAAAATCCATAAAGAAGAAAGAAAATTAAGCTAAATCAACAGAAGTAAACTGGATTACTTAAGAATCTTACTAAATTAGAACCAGACTGAAAGAAAAAAAAAATTTGTTAGCTAATAGAAGTAGCAACCTAAGCTACTTTTTCTGATACCTAGATTACCAGGGAAAATGATGCTTTTCTGATTGATTAGATTGTTCTGGTTTGAACTGTGATTGAAAGAAAATTAGTTTTTAAGTTTCTGATGCGACTTTTTCTGATATGAAGGGGCAAAATAAGGATATATGAAAGTCCCCGTGGATGTGATGCCAACTTTTCCATGATTTTGATTTTTTAACTATCGTGTGAAGCATAAAAGGGAGTTTTCTTTCTTTTGATCCTTACCCTCCAAAAAGACTGATTAATAGGTATTAAGAAATAGATCAAGTTAAACTTTTGTGAGGTTTATTCTTGCTTGGGCAAACTTTCATCTTGTCCAAGAGGGAGAAGAAAACTGAAGCGAGAGAGCAAATGGGGTACGTTTGTATTTATTATTTTACCTTCCATAGTCAATTCACTTGGTATTCTTATCCTAGCTTGTTATCTGTTACAGCTAATTTTACGTCTCATGCTTGATGCTGTTTATTTACATTATCAGCATAAATAGATGTAAATTCTTCTTAGTTTCTGGCAAGTGTAGCCAGTACAACACTATACAAGCAGATTGGTGTAGATACACATGCTACGAGTAATTATCATTTTTGCCTAAGATAGCATTTTCCTGGAAATCTAATAGTTTCTTGTAACTTTTTCCATTGTGTAAAAAACTTACGGGGGTCTGATGCTTGTCGATTAAGTAGATTTTGGTTAGATTGTCACAAACCTTTTTACAGTCTGCTACATCTTTGCTTGCTAAACTTCATATTGGAGATATTCATGTTGAAACAATGTAAACAAATTTCATTTTCTATTGCTAATGTAAGAAGCTTCTTTTGTTCAAGGGCCAACATGTGGTTACTTTTGCATCTTCAACTTGCTTTCTGATATAAAACCCATCTTGGTACAGCTCTAAGTCATTAGCCTTATTTGTTATCATTGTATGTCTTCCTCCAGACCAAGTATAGTGACCTGATATATTTTGAGCTTTTCAGATTTGAAATCAGCACTTGGGAAGAAAAGAAGTGATGGCAACCATGCACCTCGGCAACCGTTGACTACTATGCAGCGCGTTCACATTGGTCGTCTTGTAGATAAATATGGAGATGATTACCAGGTGAGAGATATAACTTTGAACAAGTTACTAGTGAGTTAGTATATTCTGCTGACCAGCTTCTTCTTGAGCAGAGTATGTTCAAGGATATAAGACTGAATAAGATGCAGCATTCAGTGGCAACACTGAAAAATTTATGTAGAAGATATCATGGATGTAAAGGGAAAAATCCGTTGATTGTGGGCAGCTGAGCGCGGGATTGTTTGTTCGGTAGAAGATGACAAAATGAATAGCATAAGTGGTGCACTGGAAAGTCGGTGGCTTTATTAATGCAATATAACCATGGCTTTGTCCTATGTTGGATGGGAAGAGATTTTTGAAGACTGCAGGTTGCTCTGTTATTGGATATTCATCAACTTTAATGTAACCTTTTGTGGCTTTTCTTCTTTTGTTGTTTTCTTATCTGGGCTCTGGGTTTTGGGTCTTAGTGGAATGAGGAGAACCTGAATATGGCCCTTGTTGTAAGGCAGGCTTCTTATCTCTTTYTCATTTTTTCTTGTTCTTTGTACTTTTTTCTCGTTAGCGGGATTCTAGAATCTCATTGTTTCACAAATTTATGGATTGAAAATTCATTCTTTAGTTTCTACATGGGTTATTGGCTTGACACTGTTATTATTTGCATAGAAATTCCCCAGGTGGAAGGTACAATACAAGAAAGCAAGAATCCAGATGAACAAACATGAATTTAGCACAAGCATCTAATCAGAGGCATTTGTCTAGGACATTGCTAGAAACCAGAACTTATTTTTATACAATTCCGTATTTGGTCAGGAGACATTTGAAGACGAGAACACGGAACATCCTCGCAGTACGGCCAATCCAGGTCAAATGAGTTTCTTGATTATATCCCCACGAATGCTCGACACTGAGATTCCCAGTGTTCCTTCGCCTGTCTCACCCTCTCTACCCTTTCAGTCCGAAGCCGTTGCTCCCAGTACTCAGGGCAACTGTCAAGAAAGCAATCTTTAATTAGGAATAAAAKAAGGCAAGAAAATCTTCAATCATCCACCCGTTTTTTTTCYTTTTTAAKTTTATTTTATGTGGAGCATGGGGTGCGAACTCATTCCCCTMTTCAAAACTGCTATSCATAAGGGGCAGAGAAACGTATACCTTCTCCCTAGTAGAATGTTTAACTCCTCCAAATGCACAGCTCCTTCATAAACTCCCCCCTGCAGTCAACACCAAATCACGGAAGAGGTGAGGAAAGCACTCAACCAAGATATAAAGATAAAAACCATTGTTCTTCCAAGCATTAAGCTGCAATAGCAGGTTATAAAGGAAATTACAATCATCCTGTTGCATCACATCAATTTTGAGACAAATCATCCTGTTGCATCACATCAATTTTGAGACAACTCAAGTATCTATGACTTGTATGGTGACATGAAAGCATGGCAGTCGACTAATGATTCTAGAAGTTAGCAATCTCTTTGGTTCAGTTATTAACTACACATGACTAGAAGTAGGAAGAGCCAACAACGAAAGAAAAAGATTTTAGGGAGAATTCAAAATCTTGTACACACGAGTCCTAATGAAATAGATGTGTAAGAGAAATACAAAATAGYACTGGATAAAACTAAATCAGGCAAGCGATAGCAACTTTGGAAGTAATTTTGTTTCTTGAACTGCATTAGAATTCATACCCATGGCTGTCAGCCCTCTTAAAGGATGCCAATATATGATGGTTTACTGGTAGCACAGGATATGCTGCTGAATGAAAGTGTAGTCTAAATTGGCAATTTTGGATAATTTCTGACCAAATTATTTAAATGTAGATTGCTAAACTTAAAATACCCACCGAGGAAAGAAAATTAAGAGGTGGGATGTTGATGGTTTAATGTGAAGATCAAGGATAAGATGTTTAGTGGTGGCAGATTTATCAACTCAATCTAATAGTTTCAAATTGCATTATCTATTAAGTGAGGCTTTCAATTGAAATCCAGAAGTTCTTGGAAGAAGACAGACTTAACATGTACTGATGCAGTTGTCGAAGATTTTTGTCTACACAAGGGGAACTGGGGGTGAAAACATAACACCGGTACCTCTCGGCAAAGAGGGCATTTTTCTTTTGAATTTGCTGCCTTCAATCCATCCACTATGGTCACTGATCCTGCCTTGCAAGCACACATGTAACAGAAGATATGACCGCATGTGAGAGATACTGGATCAAAAACTGTTTCCTGTTAGAGAGGAAAAGAATTTATCAGCTTACCGCCGGAGAGAGATTTGGTGACAAATATGATGCAAAAGTGTGTCCTCCCCCCAGCCGAAAGCAACAAACGGGTATAGTAGAATGACAAGTGATGTTAGGAAAAGAGCACAAGGAAGAAGCTACTCGGAGATCTTAGCTCTCAATTTACAATGAAACCTCATAAAAAATCTTAACAATTCAAAGAGTTGTATGAAACCCATAGCATTATCAAATATATTATATTCAAAATGAAAAACAAAAGCAATATCGGCTGAAGAAATAGGGGTAAACATAGAAAGGGTATAGAGGGGTTCAGTGATATTAACCCCATATTACATCCTTGTGAACATTTGTATTAAGCGAATCAAATGTTTTTCTGATAAAAAGTTCTCTTGACTGGAGAACAGAATAATAACTCAGTAAATACTCCTATAGCAGATATATGCATTTCTATCCACCATCAGTTCCCAAAGGTCCCACATATTCATGCAAGCCAAGTCAATGAGATATTCAATACATGTATAAAATAGGATACAAGCACTAACCAAACATATAGAACAGGTCAAGTCAATTTCAAGCTTGACTGGATCAAAAAGCTCACAGAGAAGAGATGGCTTTCCATCTTTAAAGACTAGCGAGCATCCACCGATGAAGGCAGGAGTCTTTCTTGTTTTATCCTTCATCTCTCTCAAATTTATGTGAAAAGCCATAAGCTCACATAGCCAAGGTGACTGAAGAATCTCAATATTCATACTGTTGGCCTGTGACTTGAATGCTTGGCCTTGCTTGGAGTAGTGAATCTAGACAAAAGGAATCAAAGGTAATCCACATCAGTTGACTTGAGAATATTCTCATCATGCTATATTGGAAAGTAACGTTTATTGAGGTACCTTGTCATACTTCTTTAGTATCTTACGCATGGCAATGGCATTAATAATTGCATAAGTGACCAGGTCCTTGCCTTCTTGAACCAATGCAACATGGTTCCCTTGCAGTTTATCCTTGAACCAAGTAATGCATTTACGAAAGCCTGATGCAAGATGAAACTCAAGCAATCTCTGGGCATTCGCATTGAACCAGTCAACTACTGCAGACATTTCCTCAAGAAGCGAAGGGAAAAAGGTGCCATCACAGACTGCGAGGGAGAATAAATTCCCAGTGAAAATTAATGATGCCATTACGAACCATATATACAGATTAATTGCTGCATATCTACACACAGTATTTGCGTATATAATTGACAGAACATTTGATTTAAAAGAAGGGAACAAGAAGTGTAAAAATTTCTCCTTTATGAAGAAAATGTTCTTCCCTCTATTTTCATGTCGCGAAGACAATAATGTTGACGAGGTTCATCATTCAGATCCGGTCGGACACCTAAGAAGCAGAACATTATTCCTGACAAAGAATAGCTCCTTCAATTTAAAGCTCTTTGGTAATGGGAAAACTCCATCTAGTAACCTCCTTAACCCTTTACCAATTGGTAAAGATCCTAAACCCAACTATCCAACTTATAACTTGACAAGTTTTTTAAAATGATTAATGCACAAAACGCCCAAAGTTGCTAATCTACTTCAAATTCTAATAGTACTACTATTACTACTTACCAAATTCAAAAATTTATTACGGATAAATTTTCCCTGCAACAAAGCAGATTCTTGCACTCAAGGCGGTGRCATCTCAAACCCTCAAGGCGGTGGCAATTCAAAACCAGAACAACTCCAGAGACTCGTTACAAGTTTGACATAGACGAACTGAAAGCAAAGCGAAAATGGGGTATTGTACAACTAGCAGCAATGAGATTTATTCACGTAGCAAATTTACAGATATCAGTGAGCATACCCGGACACTGGTGGGGACAGGAGGATATGTCAGATAGAGTTGAATCACCAGGATGATCAACAAGGCCTTTACGGTATGGAAGTTCCCTCCTACACCTCTTCAAGATTTTCTTGAGCTTCTTGAAACCAACTCCAGGTAGTTTCTCCTTCTTCTGGGACTGTCCTTGCATGTATTCCTCGTACTTCTTGCAGAACTTCATCCTCCAATCTGCGTATCTTTAGTCACGGAAAATTGCTAGTGTATCTCCTTTCTCTACTCGAAAAACCGTTTCATAAATCATAATCCCTGCTGCGAGAAAATGTCAGAGTTTCCAGGGGTTTCGTCTTTTTGGCCCCTTCTT
This sequence comes from Rhazya stricta, assembly GCA_001752375.1. NCBI lineage: Eukaryota > Viridiplantae > Streptophyta > Magnoliopsida > Gentianales > Apocynaceae > Rhazya > Rhazya stricta. The sequence continues at coordinate 1,800,147 of MEJB01000001.1, read as the reverse complement.
TTTCTCTTTCTGATTCTGAGATAGTGACGGTTATAATGACACCTGACGTGTTATTATAAGGAGGAAGAAAACCGAGACGGTGGGCCGAAATCAGAAGAAAAGGTCAGTCTTATCGCGTACCATTTTCATATTTTCAAGGAAATGCGTTAAAAGCTGTATCTCTGTCTATTCCTACTCCTCGTCATGCTTTTTCCTATATTCTGCATAAAGCATTTATCTTCCGGTAAAAAAATGGTCGTATAAACACTTATTACTATGCAGTAAATTTTATATTCGATTGACATTCATTAGTTCGCTCAATTCATCATTAAGATTGGGTTAATTCGTGTAACTACTATTAATAATATGTTCGGTCCGTAAGCAATGTTGTATTTCAGATGGTGATGGGGCATGGTTGAATTGCACAAGCATTGGCTTTAAGTCTTGAACAACAAAGTTGATATTTCCATCAAGCAACTCCGGCTAGGTCATTTGTTTAACGATACTTTTCTTCAAGAAAGTGTTCATTAGGATCTGCATGCTGTGAAAAACTCAGAACTTGAAGGAGCTTTCAATCCGGTTGAGAAGTGGGGAGAGCCATGTGAACTTTGATCGAAAAAGTCAACAAAAGTTGAAGGGTTGCTAGTTAGAGGTCGATATACATCGATGTTGTACGCCAAAACACGTCAGTTTTGTTTGATCTTAGCCGATGAGGGGTGTGAGGCTGGTAACAATATCTTGATCTTAGCCCATGGTTGGAAAAATACGAACCCAACTGCTAGGCGTGTTTACCATATAAAATGTGATGAGTATAAAAGCAGCAGCAGCCCATCACACCTACCCATTAAAAGAAGGAAATTGATATATAGTGGATGAATTGAAGACAAAGATAGTGCTTTCAAACACTAAATTGCAGACAAAAGCTAGTGGTTTGAAACACAATCCAATCTTGGTCATTGGTGTCTTCTCAAGTTATTGTACAAAGGAGGTGCTTTTTGGGGAAAGAAATTATATAATATTTCTTTTTAAACTCTAATAAAGAATTTAGATCTTTTCATAAACTTTAATATTACATAAATTAAAATACAAYACGTATATGTTTTAAATTCTTAAAATAAAAAAGAAGAGGTTGGAAAGAAGTTATGAATATATAAATATTATTTATAATATAATTAATATTAAAAAGTGTAATAAAAAGGTCTATTAGAAGACCTTCAATCTTAATAAAACATCTCTGGCGGTTTCTTACAAAATAAGAGTAAATGGCTTTAAAAGGATATGAAAGTGGTGATTGTTTAACTAACATAAGACTCTATCTAAAGCAACTGATAACTTAGTGGTGATGGTTGAAACCAATATTTCCATGTAAAGCATTTCCTATCGGATGGTCTTCGCTGATGAGGGGGTGGACCAGTCGGATTACAAGTATCTGGATCGGATTTGGGTTGATAAACGGAAGATGACTGGACTCAGAGTTGGGGTGATGGATTGAAGTCCATGTCAACCCAATTAAGCCCAAAGAAAATGGGCTTTACGGTGAGCGCTTGTGCAAGCTTTATCATATACAGGCCGTCTCTGTTCTCGTTGCCGTCCAATATCGACGAATAAGAATTTGAAAAAGAGTTTTTTTCTTTTTTGTTTTTTCCTGCAAAAGGAGTCTGGCTATGTTAAAAGAAAAAAGGAACAAGAAGTAGTGGATTGACAGGTGTCACCAATCCATGGTACCTACACTCCACTACTATCAATAATGCTAAGATTAAGATGCATGAGGAAAAGCTTTGCTTTTCTGCCACAAAAGCAAGGCTTCTAAAGCACCATTTGAATAAGGATAAAGTAATTTGTTTACGTATTTTGACAAAGAATTTCTTTTTACATACTTTGAATTTTATTTAAAATTAAAAAAAAATCTGTTGGAGAAATCGATTCCTAAAGATAATTGCTCTTCAGGTTCAAGAAGCCATAGGTGTGTCCTAGCCCATAAAGACTCTTGGGGTTATTTAAAGGTCGCCAATTTTGCTAGAAGAAATTTTTTTATTTGAATTTTCATTATATTTTGATTAGTATAATATTAAATTTAATTAAAATACAATATATATATTATTTTTTTAACTTATATTCTCCTAATACGTAATCTCTTCTATCAGTTCTGATGGATTGATTTGGTGCAATAGCAATACCTAATGGGAGCAACCTTATTGGAAACTATCATTATCTCCTTTTTAAAAGTCGCATTGTCTTAAAAGATTATTCAGATAAAATGAAAAGACGAACGAGGACATATCCTTGTTAAGTCATGCCACCATGTCATATTATTCTCATACATTAAAAGCTATCTTGATTATTTGTAGTACACTTTTTAATGTCTCAATTATTCCGGAGAAGTCATGTCAACAAGCAGCCAATCCGATAGTCTGTGTTGTCTAGATGAGCACCACAAACAAGGGCAGCCAATAATAATTCCCTAATTAATTATTCCCTTTATTCTTTTTTATAATTGATAAAAATATATCAATTAAGGTAAAAATTAAATTGACTAATATACTCTTATTGTATTTTTAAAATTCGGAATGATATGTGCAAGGCTTTCTCTAGTAATTGAATTTGAAGAAGAGAAGGCTCAGAATCTATTTTTTAAAGTTGGTCCATTTTGAATTGAAAAATCATTTTGTGAAAAAAATGGAGAAGACTAATTAATACTATTAAACAAATTAGCAAATAATAAGATAGGAGGATGAAGTTATAATTTTTATTTTTTAAAAAATTAAAATACGTAAAAAGAAGAATAAATAAAATTCGGTATTTATAACACGTGCAAAAAGCACGGGGAAAATAATGAAGAACTTGTGTGGGACCCACTCTTAGAGGAGTGTTCCTCACGTCTCCAGAAACAGCCCGGGTGAAGAATATGGCATCGGACGTCCGCAACTGTCTACAAACTGTATTAACGATCGTCCCGGTACAAAACCATATCCGCCGACTAATTACAAGACAAGTAAGAAAAAACCGCAACCTCTCGTTCCGCATTTCCCGTTAATTCTTGGGACCCGCGTCTGCTTACGGCGTTAGAATTTMTTTATAAATATGTGAAATTCTCCTGCTATCTCTAGAAAGTCGTAATAGGGCCTAAATCTTCTGCTTCKTGTACTGCTGTGCTTGGATCAAATTACTGTTACTGCTTTGGAGTTCGGACAAAGAGATGGCGACCGAGGAGAAATCGGTGATGGTGGTGGGTATCGACGATAGCGAACACAGCTTCTATGCTCTGGAGTGGACGCTCGATCATTTCTTCACCTCTTCGTCAGCAATCCCTCCGTACAAGCTTGTAATTGTGCATGCAAAACCTTCTGGTGCTACCGCAATTGGCCTGGCTGGCCCCGGTATGCATTTTTTTTTTTTTTTTTAACCACCATTGTGTACTTCTAGTCTTGATAATCAAGTTTAGACGGCAAAGGTAAAGGATTTGTATTGGTGAGGGGTTGTTATATTTACTCGCTATTTTATTTATTTATTTTTTTTGGTATTTGATTTGAAATTTCTAGGGGCAGTTGATGTGTTGCCTTATGTGGATTCGGATTTGAAGAAGATTGCTGCCAGAGTCATCGAAAAGGCCAAGGAGATGTGCATTGCTAGATCTGTAAATTCATCATTTCCTTATTCTTTTTTCGGGTTTCTGAATTTATGCCCTGATACCTTTGCTTGAATTTTGCCTTTCTGGTTACAATTAAATTCATAGCTCCATGCTCATCTCTAGGAGGTAATAGTAGTATGTGCTGGAAACTTGGAATACTGATTTTCTGTTTCTATCTTCTGCTTTTCCACAAAAAAGAATCAACCATTAATGCTGGCATAAAAGTCTCTTTGTAAATGCCCATCAGGACTCTGTCTTTAAGATGAATCAATAATCAATAGATGTTAGAATCGACCATAAGCCCACACACGATGTTTGTCTGTGTTATTYATCAAAGCTTCCAAAAGGGTAATTGGGGGCCTTTGAATTTAAGTGGTTAAAAAAGAAGATCTATACCATGAAAAAAGAATTGTACTTCTGTATTTATGCGTTCTTGGTTCGTATAGGTGAAAGAAGAAGCTGTCAGTCATATTAGCATATTTTGAGATTTTCAGTTCTATGCAGGTAAGTGATGTTACTTTGGAAGTCATGGAAGGTGATGCCAGGAATGTTCTGTGTGAGGCTGTTGAGAAGCATAATGCTTCCATGTTGGTTGTTGGCAGCCATGGCTATGGAGCCATAAAGAGGTAAAGCATTCCTCCTTATTCCTTTAGCTCAATAGGATATGATGATAGCTTATAAGTAGAGGAATCTTGAGCACTGACCTTGTWAATGCAATATTTGCTCTTGCAGAGCTGTTTTAGGCAGCGTGAGTGATTACTGCGCCCATCATGCTCACTGCACTGTGATGATTGTCAAGAGGCCTAAGATCAAACACTAGATTCCTGCTTCTATGTTTTTGATACCCAAGAACGCCGTGTTATAAACAATGCTSATTGCACTCATGCATGGGGGAATTTCAAAGTGATTGGCTCTCGAATGAAATGTTGTATACTAATTATTTGTTGGTATCTGAATCCTTCTAGAATGAATGTTTGTTCAGTRAATTGGTGTACAAACATACGCTTGCTCCCCTAATAAACAGGAGTTTTTCCTGCTAAAATCAATGTGTTTAGCTTCTATTGTATGGTCTCCATCACAAGATTTAGAATGGGGAAAACAGCTCCTTCGGGTCGACCGAAACCTAAGCACAAGAGTTTCATACTGATTGGCTTATCACAACATTCCATCTTAATCAGATACTAATCGCCTTCCAGTATTGATTGTTGCTGTTAATCACACTTAGATATGACCCAACAACTACAATAAACCATTGCAGATCAAATTAATTTTATTTTTATTAAGTAGAAAATTGATTTAATAAAGCATCGTCAGGTTTCTAGAAGTGCTCTTTTTTAACTGTTTTAAATAATAGTTCGCACGTTTTCCTATTTTAAAAACCAAATTAAAGCCAGCCAYTAACAGCCTCGAGGCAAATAAGAAAAACGCAGCATCATGTGCCACGCGGCCGTTAATTATTGGGAGCCGCCTCAATACTGTATTTTATGAGAAAATGCAAAAAAAAAAAAAAGGGTTACCAGTATATATAAATATGTAAAATTCTCGTGGTGTCTCTCCCAAGTTGTAATCGGCTCTAAATCTTCTGCGTTGTGTACTGTTGTGCTTGGAGAAAATTATTGCTACTATTTCGGGGACAAAGAGATGGCGACCSGAGAGAAATCGGTGATGGTGGTGGGTATCGATGATAGCGAACACAGCTTCTATGCTCTGGAGTGGACGCTCAATCATTTCTTCACCCCTTCGTCAGCAAACTCTCCGTTCAAACTTGTAATTGTGCACGCAAAACCTTCTGCTTCTGCCGCAGTCGGCTTCGCTGGCCCCGGTATGTGAGGGATTTGTATTGGTGGAGGATTGTTATATTCACTTTATCACTTGCTGTTTTTTTTTTTATATTTAATTTGGAAGTTCTAGGGGCGGCTGATGTGTTGCCTTATGTGGATTCGGATCTGAAGAAGATTGCTGCCAGAGTAATCGAAAAGGCCAAGGAGATTTGCATTGCTAAATCGGTAAATTCATCAACTTCCTTTTGCTTTTCTTGTGGTTTCTGAATTTAAGCTCTGATACCTTTGATTATATTTTTGCTTTTCCGATTACAATTAAAATCATAGCTCAATTATCGTCTCTTTGAGGTGCTAGTAGTATGTTCGGGTTTCTTTCTTCTGATTTTCCATAAAATAGCACCAACCATTAATGCTGCCACCAGAATCTCCTTTTAAATTCCCTTCGATTAGTTGTATATACAGATAAAGAAACAAAAAGCAAGAAGTGCAAAGAGATAAGACTCCGTCTTAAGATGAATCAATATGCCGTGAGCTGGCCATGGAAATGATGTATAAATTTGGGTTGGTCATTGTTTTGCCAACGGCTAATCAGCAATCCGAGTTCAGAATGTCTCCCATAAAAGCTTTAAAATGTTTTCCTTTTCGGTATTATAAGTTGCTATGCTGCGGGTGGATATGATTAGACGAATTAGTCATCCTAATTGCAACAGCCTCATTTATCTGAAGTAGTCAGGAGGCACACCTGTAGCCGTTAACTAAAAGAATCCACATTTTTCTCTAGATAAGTTGGAGTGCAGGATATAAAGAACAGAGTGTTGCTTCTCGGTCACTGATCTAATATCCATCAAAGCTTCCAGGAGTTTGGGCCTTTGAATTTATCTTTAAAACGGAATATCTATTCCATGAAATACGAATTGTGCTTCTGTACTTCCTGCATTCTTAGTTCATAYAGGTGAAAGGAAGAGCTGTCAGTCATATTAGCATTCTCTGAGATGTTCAGTTCTATGCAGGTGAGTGATGTTACTTTGGAAGTTATGGAAGGTGATGCCAGGAATGTTCTATGTGAGGCTGTTGAGAAGCATAATGCTTCCATGTTGGTTGTTGGCAGCCATGGCTATGGAGCAATAAAGAGGTAATGCATTCCTCCTCATTTCTTTATCCCAATACGATATGATAATATAGGAATCCTTACTGACCTTGTTAATGCAATATTTGCTCTTGCAGAGCTGTTTTAGGCAGCGTGAGTGACTACTGTGCCCATCACGCCCACTGCAGTGTGATGATTGTCAAGAGGCCTAAGATCAAGCACTAAATTCATGCTTCCATGCTTTTGATACCAGGAACAAGTTATGAACAATACTTCATTGCACACTCATACATGGCGAATTTCCAGATGATTGGCTCCCGTATGAAAATGTTGTTCACTATTTATTTGTTGATATCTGAATCCTCCTAAAATGATATATACAGTGATTGGCCTTCTGGCCTTTCTGTTCAGCGAATTGTGTAATGTGAATGTCTGTACAAACATACACTTGCTTCCCCAAGAAAAGAAAGTATTTTTCCCTGCTAATCAATGCGTTTAGCTTTAATAGTCTCCATCAGAAGATGTAAAATGGGAAACACAGCTCCTTTGCACGACTGTATGTAGGCAAAGATGATGCTACTAAACGTAGTCTGAAAATCAGCAACACAATAAACCATTGCAGAATAGAGAGTCTAATAAAACGTGTGCTTCAAGGAGTATATTTCCTGAAAGATTCTATAATATAATGGCTACTAACCCAGAAATGACGAAAGTGATATAACCGTTGCTACTGAGAGGTTCTGGYTATTGAAGGAACAAATATGTTATTTTCGACTTCAATCATGTCGCAAGGCCAGATGCTTCCTCCTCCCTTGAGGAAATTGGAGTAACAATGTGCAGAAAGCTTTGGATATCTCCTTAATTGCTCATCATCTAAATCAACATAGTACAAGCCGAAAGATGTTTGATATCCAGACAACATCTCAAGACCATCCATGAATGACCACAGAATGTAACCTCTAGTGTTTGATCCATTTCTTCCACCATTTCGAGAGAGAGAGAGAGAGAGAGAGAGGGAGAGAAAACATCAGTAAGAATGCAAAATAAGTTGCCAAGAAAAAACAGTGGAAAAAACTGTAGTGAGAATTGTCACATGTGAAATTGTTTATCTATCATTTGAAAAAGAAAAAAACAGTATAGCTTCAGTAATCCTGTTTGTGGATTGCACCAGAGTAGGGAATTTTAGGATTGAGGGCAAGCAGATATCAAGTTATAACTCATAGCAACAACAATACAACATGAAGTGGAACTGCCTCATAGTWGGTGTTGGTTTGGTTACCTGATAGCATCGAGTATACTCCCAATATAAGCGTGCATAAATTTCACCCTCGGTATATCATTTAGTGTTCCATTACGTATTGTCATTTGACCTGCCAAATGAGTCATACCAAGATATTTTACAATTTTTATTTTGAGTTGAAAAGAGAAAAGAAAATATTGCATTCTAGAGAGGTGAAAGCTACCGCTTTATAGCCTTTGATAGCCAGATGAGGAATATGAAACCAATTGAAGCTTAAGAAAAACATCAACAATCAGTAAGGAGAATCTAGAATTATGTCATATGATAAAGGAAAACTTAGAATCTTTGATACTGACTACAGAGCCACAACTATGCACTCTTCTTATTATCTTTAATACTGACTACAGAGCCACAAATATGCACTCTTGACATGTGCCAGGGTCAGGAACAATTCAGATTATAACCGGAGCATCTCAACCAATTAAGATAAAAATTACTGGCAGAACATGTATCAGATTTTCTCATCCTCTAGCACACATAAAATCTCAATGAAACAACTTGAATTTACACAAGACAGGTGATGGCAGCTATTTATTATGGTAAACTGCTGATTTTTATCATCAATATGATCTATCTAGTTTTCTTAACTCTTTTAAGTTAAAAAATTGAGACTGGTGGTACTGTTGCTAATACATGTAATCCATATAAACGTTCAATAGGAAGCAAGAAATCAAATTATGATGCTTGGGACAAAAGAAAAGTTCTTCTCAGTGAAACCATTCTCGTCATTCCTCATCCGAGAGTGAGAGTGAGAGAAAGAGAGAGAACCATTTTCATGGATATAAACTGGGGGATTTCCATAGGCTTGCTTGATGTACTCCAGGAGCTGGTAAAGACCGAATCCTGTAACAGCATTCTGCTCCAAATAAAATCTATTAGTAAAGCCAACAAAATGATAATAAAACAGTGGTAGATTTGTTTCTGATCCTAACCTGATCTGGTGATGCATCACGTGGCTTAACTGCAGATAACCAATAGAAGCGAGATCAATTAGTTCATAAAATTTATAGTAGGAAATACAAATTAATTCTCATCCTACAATGGAGATAAGAATTGTTTACCACTTGATCCATGCATAGAGAACTTAAGAGCACTAAGGTGATTACATTCATGAACATCCGCGAAGAAAATAACAGCAAGGGCATGGGAAGATGTTAGTGGTTTAGGCACTTGGCAAATCAAATTCAGTCAGCTAACCCCTAAATCAAGCTCTAGCAATTATTTAATTCTTACCCGCGATGCTTAATCCCATGTCAGCAGTTACATCCCTGCTCTCCATTTCAAGGCTGCTAGGATTGTCCTTAGTGTAGAATACGACATAATGATTCAGCCCTATAAAGTCAAATGAACTCTTAACTAGCTTTGATTCATATGGTGTAAAGGCTGGAAGTCTTGCACCAACATTCTTTTTTACTATGCCAGGGTAGTCTCCAAACACCAAAGGATGAATAAGCCTGCAGTGGAGATAGCAYACGATTATCAAGATAACCAAGCCTCCTGCTACAAAGCACCAAATCTTAGCAAGGCTTGTATGTGATTGATGAAAAGTGATGGGTATTACTTGTAAGTGGATGTTTGGCACTTACCAACCAATGTAAAAATCAATGGCTCTTTGAGTTGCAATAACATCTTCTGTAGAATTAGTATCAGGAAGGAACCAAGGAGCATAGATATTTACCCCAACAAAACCATGTTGGGTGTCCTGCACTAGGACCATATCATGTCAGTAAATCTCTTTGACTATAAGGTTGAGCTTTGGACAAGGGTGCAGGTCCAAATCCTGAAAACTCATAAGGTTGTACTCTATGATGAAGAATAAGATTTTGAGAAACTAGAACTCATCCCCACACCCAAAATTTGCGTTTCTGTACTTGGCTATCTACTGTGACAGATCTCATTAGTGATAAATGGAGTCCAGGAGACATTTTGCTACTCTTGAGCATTTTTCCATAAGCATTTTATTAMTTACATGTGAATTTTTTTAAGAATAAAAAAGGATAGATAATACCTTGTACTTTTTCCTGTAAAGCTTCACAACAGAGGAATGTGCTAGCAGCATGTTATGAGCAGCGATATATGGCTCACTCGTGGAGTCACCATGGCTACAAACCTTACCAAAAAGGCCAAAAGGAGGAGAGCACCGTCCAGGGGGCATGAGTCCATTGTCATATCCACCAATTGCAAATATATTGGGCTCATTTAAGGTAGTCCAATATGAAACTCTATCACCAAATTCCTTGAAACAGACATCGGCATAAGCAGTAAAGTCTTTCCTGAATCACCCAAAAAAGAAAAGATCTGATCACGTTTGATCTTCTCGTCACGCAAACCATGCGAAACCAGCTTAAAATTCAATAATTTAGAATGGCAAATCAATTGCATACACAATTCTCGGACTAAGCCATCCCCCATATTCATCTTCAAGAGCCTGTGGGCTATCAACATGACATAATGTGACGTGTGGTTGGATTCCTGCATTATTGAAACAAGGAAGCTTTCAGACATGGATATAGTAGGAATATAAGAAATAATAGCACTCGAATCGCATTTTCTTGCCCTCGTAAGACAGAAATTTCTCAAAACAACATCTAACTTCAGTAGGGCAACAGACAAAAATAGACTGATTGCTCATCAAATGCTTTAGCAATTGGAAGGAAATTTACCGTGAGCAATTAGTTCATTAATCAGATTGTTGTAATATTCTAATCCTTTTGGGTTGATCGGCCCTCTTCCATCTGAAAAAAGATAGACTCCAACTATGAGAAGAAAAAGTAGAAAACATTTGAAAGACATGGAGGACAGAGAAGTTAACATACTGGGAATAAGTCTTGACCATGAAATAGAGAACCTGTAGGCCTCCAAACCAGTTTCAGCCATTAATTTGACATCTTCCTGTAACAAAATATCCCAAAGTAAATGACGTACTCATTGATGTGATGATTGGCCCAACAACAAAGTGAACGGAAAAAACTCAAACCAACAAGCAATGGAAATCTATTTAAAAGAAAAATGTTTATTTTTTGACCAAAAACTAGATCATAGGGTCAAGTCAGCAACKATGAACAAAATCCTGAGATTGATATGTTTCTTCCTGCTAAGATGTTAGCTAAGACAGGACCGAAACCCTACTCGCACCATTATTAGAAGTGTGAAAACTAACTGTCAAAGAATCCTTTAATCATTTGGTACAGAGAGGGGACGAAAAAGAGGACAAGTTCTATCATTTGTGACCAGTAGTTACATCATCAATTAATGATGGTCTAGGAATTTAAATTCCATCAACTTCAATCTGACCAATGGTCAGCCTAGGCATCAAAGTTAAGTTCACTTTACTTTGGCTTGGGAAGTCATGCAAGAAAATAGATTCTCTGCATTCCAAGTACATCTATAAAACCCATTTGAGAAACCAAAATTTGACACTAAATTTGCTCTTTGACTGTGCAAGTCATCACTAAGCCAGAAAGGAGAAGGCTAGAGTGCTTACCTTGTATTTATGATATTGATCACATGCTATGTCTCCATTGGCTCCATACAAATAACCTGAGATTTTCAACAGGTCCCCTCTGACTTTAAGATTGTTAAAYATATCAAGATTACAGAGACAATTATACAGCTTAAACCAAAAAAGAAAAACAGACTGTTGTTCAAACATGTCAAAGACACACCACACTGTAGATGTTCAAGATGCATAATGGGAATTGAGATCACATCGTCCGTGCAATCTATGTTTTATGGTCCCAGGAGAAAAATCAACGGATATAGATGGCAAATCATCTCATGAATAATGATTGGCAAGAATAACAGTATTCAGCAGAGCGAATACGGGTATTGCTGAAATTCCCAGGAAATATAACTAATAACATACACATACAGGAACTCAGCTAGTTGCATAATGATGAACTCAACGTCAGCAGTTGTAGAGTGTTTCTATCATCTCTCATAACCAATATATATCCATAGCACAACGTTAGTCCTTATGGGTACTTGCAGCACCCAGTAGCGTCATGAACATTTTAGAAGTTCAACCACAATTTTGATGGGTCTAATCCGGATACTGTTTAATCTCTACCACTTCAGACACAATATCATATCTATGGCCACCAAAATTTACACTGGAAAATGACAGAAGAAATTAGATAAACGAACCCGCATGGCAAAAGGTATCCCATATAGTAGGTGTCCTTCCGTCTTCAAAAGCTGCCCCTTCCACCTATGATAATGCTCCAATAGGCCCAAATACAAAATAAGAACTCATCAGAAATAAGAACAATCCCATTATGTTCCCACCATCCTTACATAAAATTCATCCAAGACTGCAGGATGAGCAGAAAATTGTTAAAAGGAAAACCAGAGATGTATTTAGAAGGACAATGAGAAGCAGACCTGATATGCAGAAGAACCAGCACCAAATACAAAGTCTTCAGGGAAGTCGGCTCTGATATAATCATCGACACTCAAGACAGGTATCGGCCAAAATACTATAATTAGTATGAAAGAAATCAGATGTATGAAAATAGAACTCCTTGACTGTGAAATCATCCTCCTTCTTTGTTGCTGATGCTGCTAATATCACTCACTTCACAGACGCAATCTCGCTAGACTAGACGATTCAGTCTGTGGATTCAGCTGAAGGAGATTTTGACCATGGATGGATAAGTATAGCTTATACATGAAGCATGGTAAACAGCTATAATATTTCCCAAAAGACATACAACTCGAGGACGGCTCTTTGCTTCCATTAAATTTGAATAAAAAAATGACAAAAGCCGAACAAGAACAGCTGATAGTTTCCACGTTATTCCATTGCCTCATTCTGCATAACTCCAATACCATGAAAGCGAAACTGATGAAGACGGTAAATCCAATTGACCAAAAATTGGATTGGCCCTTTTTTTCTTTATTTAAAGGTTTTCCAAAGGTGAAAAAATTAAAAGTAAAAATAAAAAATCTTTTCCATTGAAAAAAACAAAAAGTAAATGAAATGAATACTCCTTGAAGTTAAAAACATTTCTCGTTGAAGTTCATTCTTATTTTCATTTTTCAATGAAAGATGACTACAGAGGGGGGTTTGTGATGCCATAGAGAGAAGATCTGGCGAGTAAGAGTTCAATTCTGGAACGTAATTCTCTGGTAAAATCCAAATCAATCTTACAAATACCAAGACATTGGATCTCAAGAGAAAACTGTGAAATAAGAGCGACATGCCCCAGAAGCTTGCACAATATAGATGTTGGACAACCTGTAGACTCATGGATAGACTGGCTGGTGAGGACAGGCAGATCTCTGTGGGTTCCCTTTCCTCCCTTCAATTTGGAAAGCCAACATTATTTTGTCGCTCGTTAGTAGGACCCAAGTTTTATTTCGATTGCTGTTTAAATAAATTTCTTTTGGCTGATTTCAGTTAAGGATATCATCTGTTTAGCCTTTTTCATGAAATTATTATTTTTTTTTTCTTCTCATCAATTTCTCCTCGACACACACTCTCTCAAAATTTTACCCGACTTGAAAATTAGATACTCAAATTGAGCTTGCTAATTGAATATCAGGGTATTATGCCAATGTTATCAGCCCCATTTCCTTCATAGAATGATCCAGCCATTGCTGCAGCAATCTTGCCTCTTGAGTCGCTAATAACTGGCGAAGCCCTGCTAGGGCAAATTCCACAACTTACCTCCGGCATAGACAAAGAGGTGGTGATCCTCAAGGTTGGGATTCAGCCTTTAAAGATGAATGTCCAACTCAGGTTCTTCATAGCTGCCCAGAGGCTTTCGACAGTAACGTCCAGCGCGGTGAGTAAAAGATTATTATATGAGCAAATCTCACATATTACACTCTCAAAGAGAATTAAGCATAAAAGATTTGAATAAAAATTGATAAAAGTTAATTATAAACTTGAAGCAACATATTTATATTGGACGTGCCGTTGATAAAAAATTTATAATTAATAACTAACCAAAATAATAAACCTGATTTAGAACATATAAAATAAGGTGTTTCTCCGATTGGACCGGCGCCAGAGTTTGAAAATAGAAATCAGATGCTGTTTCTTTGATCTCCATAATGTACTTAGAGGTTTACTCAAGCATGAGAASAGATAACCATCAACTACTAGATATTACTAGTTTCCAGTGGGTGGAATGAATCCCTCACCTTGCACGAACTACTACACTCTCTTAAGAAGAATAACCCGGGCTTTGAGAGTACTTATGCTTCTTCCCTCCCTCCCAACCCAATATACAAGAAATACAAGGTGTCATGGTACAAAGAAGAAACAAGAGCTCAATAAGAGAACCTGGTGTTTGAAGGAGTAGATATAACTTCCACCACTTCAACAGATTCATTTGTCCTCTTACTTCTTCCGTTCAAGAAATAAGAGTACCAGTGCGCAGATTGCTTCGGATATCTTCTTAGGTCCTTGTCATCCAAATCCACGTAGTATAGCCCATACCCCGACTCATAGCCATCCAGTAGCTCAAAACCATCTAAGAAGGACCATGTGAAGTATCCTCTTGTGTTGGATCCATTTCTTCCACCCAAGAGGATAAAAAAATAAGGTACGGAAAAAGGAAAAGGCACTAAAAACAGAAAATAAAACTCAAAGTTGGTAAAATGAAAAACCTAAGAATTTCTCTTGCCGAAGTTTTAACTTTTCTAGCGTCTACCAAATAACTATAAACCTCTATCCCTGAACCGGTTTCTTTAGAACTAAAATTCTAGTTTGCAAATGATTTCTAGCTTCGAAATGTGACAATAGGCTCAATACCAAACAAAATAAACATTGCCTGCACTTATAGGCCAAAAAGAAATCCAATAACTCAAAAGCAGTATACAATTGTGCAAGAGAGAAATCACAAGAAACCCATGATTCTCACCTTAACCAAAAAGAATTATCAGAGGAGAAAGCATGCAGTGAGAATGAAAGAGAAGAGAAGAGAAGAGAAGAGAAGAGGGGTGTTGGGCAGTGGAGTCCTGTATGGTAGTCTATACAGAAGAAAAGTCTCCAACAATGAATTGGTTTTGGTTGGCCGTCGGCATTATTTACCCATTCATTTTCCATAAATTATATATTTCCACATTTTGTATATAGTCATAAAATACGTATTACCTAACTAAATTAAGATCTATTAACTTTCTTCTKGCTCAAAATCGAACTTTAAATCYGATTTTAGATTTGGATAAAAAAAGAACGGACTCTTACAGGTCAAGCTTAAATTAATTAACTAAATATTTTTAATTAAATTAAACAATAAAGTCTCTCATTTAAATAGATATACTCACATAATAATGCATAAATAAATAACCAGTCACAGAATTGGTCTGCAAATCCTTACCTCACGGCATCAAGCAAACTCCCAATGTAAGCATGTAAATATTCCACCCTTGCTGTGTCATTCAGTGTTCCATTACGTGGCATCTTCTGACCTACCAAAATGGATACCAGAGGAATCTATTGCTGTTTAGGCAAATAGAAGTTGCATATAAAAGAAACAAGAAACATGCATATGCAATCCACTTTAATCAGCTAGAAGATGGAGCCTGCCACTAAGTTGATTATACAGTGGGGAATATTAGCAATAACTTGAGCAGAATAGTAACACTGGTTTACATATTTCCCGCAATACTCATCTGTTAAATGTCCGGCTTAATGCATTTAACGTAGTAAATAACCCTTGTCTGGACGACATAAAAGCTCAACCATAATACAAGTTATTTTGAATAATGCTTAAATAGAGGGTACCACTGTCCCCATATTAGCATGACCAAGTTCGCACGGGTGTTACGATAAACGCATGCACCTAAATACAGAGTGAGAGAGAATACTAACCATTTTCATGTATGTATATTGGAGGGTTGCCATAAACTTGATTTAAATACTCCAGAACTCTGTAAAGACCAGTAGGTCTCACAGGAAACTTAACAAAATAATTCAAAAATAGTCAGTGTAACTGGAAACAACAGAATCAGATAAAGTACAAGCCTCACCTGATCTACTGGTGTATCACCTTGGTCAACTGCACCAACCACCAAAATAACTACAGTGAGTTCCTTTCATTAACACAGGGTATCAGAAAATCAAAAAACRCAATACCTATACAGTATTTCTCTAAAACAAAAGGCAAATCAAGATCCAAAAGTTTGAATATGATAAAGGATAAAACATGCTTGAAATCCAAAAGCATTAAGCTAGATCAGGTTTACCATTCACAAAAATGAGGAGGGAAGGGGGAGTGGGAAATAGGAAGTTGCATATGAGCTAAACAAAGTTCACTTGTTCAAAGAATAGAGGAAAAGCCAAAATTACTGAAGGGTATGAGTTCCATGTCAGCTATGGCATCCCCKCCTTTGACTTTAATGCTTCTGGAATTGTCCTTGACGTACATAGTTGCATAATGGTTCACCGCTATAAAATCGAGTGAACCCTTAACTTGCTTAGATTCCCGTTTCGTGAAAGCTGGAATTCTATTGCCCGCATTCTTCTTCACTATCGCAGGATAGTCTCCAAAGGTCAAGGGATCAAGAAACCTGCCATGCCGTCATGACAAAAATCATCAACTGAGCACCAGTTCCTTCCACCACCAACCCCCCCCCCCCCCCCCCCCCCCCCCCGGCCCCCAAACCCAAAAAAAAAAAAAAAAAAAAAAAAAAACCAAAAATAAGAAAATAAATAAATAAATAAAAGAAGAGGTTGTTTTTCAGGTTCACTATATATGGTAAAAGTTTGCAACATACCAACCAGTGTAAAAATCATTAGCTCTTTGAGTAGCAATCACATCATCTCTCTCATTGGTATAAGGAATAAACCAAAAAATAAAGATGTTTAATCCCACAGAACCATGTTGAAAGGCCTGCATTGCAACAGTTATTCCCATTGTGACATGCATTTTTTGACACCCTTATAGATACATAAATAGGACATAGATCTATGGAAAGAATAAGCACATTTTCTTCAAAGATCTACATATCGGAATCCTGAATGAGATTTTCGAAAGAAAATAATAAGTTCTTGTTGCCCAAATTATTCAACACAAACAAAGATCGTACCTTGTATTTCCCCCTGTACAGTTTCACAGCAGATGAATGTGCCAGCAAGATATTATGAGCAACTATGTATGGTTCAGTTGAGGAGTTACCCTGTACACAATCAATTTTGGATGGCAGCGAACACCGCCCAGGCGGAGAAATCCCCAAATCATAACCGCCCATGGCCTGCACATTAGCTTCATTAAAGGTAGTCCAATGCAAAACTCTGTCACCAAATTCCTTGAAGCATACATCAGCAAACGCAGTGAAGTCTTCCCTGAAGTCATAAACAGCCCATTTGGTTTCAAGCAAGTGATCTCCATAAAAGACAAGCCAGCCTATGAGAAGATGTGGATAAATAGACTAGAAGACATACACAAACTTCCAGTTTAGCAATCCCTTATATTCATCCTCAAGTGCCTGTGGAAGATCATAGTGATACAGTGTAATATGTGGTTGTATTCCTGCATGATCAGAAGTTGAGGAGTATCTAGACAGGTCACTGCATTAAAGAAACATGTTGCTCCATTCTCTTATTTTACAAAAACAAGAACATGTACATAAATTTTCTGTCAAATAAAATCATAAATTTTGAAATTTTCTGTCAAACAAAATCATAAATTTTGGAAGGTTTGTGGTTATTAACCATGGCCGATAATTTCATTGATGAGATTATTGTAATATTCCAACCCTTTGGGATTGACATGTCCTCTTCCATCTGAAAAGAAAATTGTTTAGTGTGAGAAAAAAGAGAGAAAAGAACAGCTTAAATTCTCACTTAGGTAGCATGAGAAACCTCCAAGCTAGGAATAAGTTCAACATACTAGGAATAAGTCTTGACCAGGAGATGGAGAATCTATAAGCCTCCAAGCCCATATCTGCCATAAGGTGGACATCTTCCTGCAACAAATAATGCACTTTAAACTTTAAAGAAGGTTCTAAAGAAATGAAGGCTCCAAATAGATGGATTATGAATGTGCAGTCACATCCAATCAAATCATTAGGTATGAAAATGTAATGTACAAAAGATACAGAAAGGTTTCAATATACAAAATTATGCGACGATATGTTGACATACAGTACTTGTATAATCAACATTTTCTAAGACGTGGAGAGCTGGGGAATATGGCAACTTTATTGAATGAGTTCCTTGAGAAGTACATCTTAATAACGGTTAGTTAACATCTAATAAAGGCTTTACTAAAAAGGAATTACAGACAAAGCTAATTCTAGTCCACAGCTTCAGGGAACGATGCGATTGATTATTGCCGCTACTACTGGAAATATCAAATTTGTTTGTTCATGCAGCATACACAGAATATAGCTATAATAATATAATTACAGCTCACAAGACTCCGCAACCAAATATGAATCTCAAGTGATGCTTCTATAATCAGGCTCAGTTGTCATACACTCACTACTGGTTACATGCAAAATATTTCATTTTACACATCTGGAAATTTGCCGTAAGAGAGAACGCRACAGAGAGAGAGAGAGAGGTGGATAAGTGAATGTACCTTGTACTTGTGATACTGGTTACATGCTATGTCCCCATTTGCCCCATTGACATTACCTGCAGCATAAGATTGGTTTGGTATGTATCAGACAGCATCAGATWTATTCATTACTCATGGAAGCTATTCCAGAGTTATTACCACTAAACATGGCATCAATAAATGCAGAAATGCTGTTTTGACTTCTTAAGATCCCAAAGCGACAAGCTTGTGACTGAACTATAATCATGCAATGCAAATAGAAGTTGACGTCTCTCAATTTTGATAGAGGAAATAAAAGCAACCAAGTAAAGAATCTCTTGAAAACAAAGTTATACAAAACTTCAATTATATCAACGTAGATACTTTTAAGAATCACTATAAGTACTCAACCGTATCATAGCCAAAAAGGGTTTAAAACGAAACAAGACTTTGGGGTTTGCTATATTACAGAGGACCTTAGATTTCATATGCCCGTAAAGTTGGCAGTTATAGCATGCATCTGTAATTCAAACAGTATTCTTGGATACACTTAAGAGAATGTATTTGTCTAAAACACTATAACATGAATACAAGATTCCCATCATGAAAGTAATCCACGAGGTTTCACCTATAATGTGCACAGCTTTTGATGATTGATAAGTTTCTTGATCTTTTTTGAAGAAAATCACTTATTATATAATAATTTCCTACCAAATGGTAAAAGAAAAAACAGATGGTACATAATTTGACAACTGCCCCTGTCAAAACTTTTTCATTTCTATGATTTTGACATATTCCGGATGTAGCAAAACTTAGTAAGTGTGTTTTAAACTCCCAGCCAACAAATCCCTCCCTCCCCCCCGSCCAAAAAAGGAAAAAATAAAAAGAAAGAAAAAGAAGTGTCCTAAAGTATTGATAAACAAGCAAGGAGAGAACACAGAAATAACAGAAGAAATCAAGCTGAGGAATCACCAGCATGAGCGAAAGTGTCCCAAATGCTCGGAGTTCTTCCATCTTCAAATGCTGCCCCCTCCACCTGTCACAAAATATTCATCAACTGTGAAAAAGGCCAATAAAGATCCCCCGCAGAAGAGCATGACACAAGCAGCCTAGGCATATATTTCATCAGTTGGTTGGAGAATAAAGCGAGAGGCAAACTAAATTAGCTATTGCAGTACTCCCTCCACATTAGCATTTGGTTGGAAGTAATACGGAATTTTCGAAATAAAATAAAAAATAATAAAATGAAGGAAATGTAAAGTAAACTCATATGTCTCTTTTTCTCTCTTCATTCCAGTTAAAAAAAAACAAAAAAAAAACTATTATGCTCCGTTAAGTATTTGCCGCATCCTTCGGCAAAGCGAACATAGCCTAAAAGAACATAATCCCTTCACATAAACATCATGTTGTATAGATTCTACAAAAATTAACAAAGAAGACGTAAAGGAACGCAAATTAGGGAAGTCAAACTTGGTAGGCAGAAGAGCCTGAACCGAACACGAAGTCAGTTGGGAAGTCGCTCCGGCTATAATGATCGACGGCAGAGACTAGCACAGATAAATGATGATGCACCAGAACTAGCAACGGAAGAAGATGATAGAAGATCCTTGGACGAAGCACCATTTTCAGTGGCKCACTACATGCCTTTACCCAGCTGTTCCAGAAGCTCGTATATAACAAACGTTTCGCGTAAAACTTTTGCCAGTGCTTCACTCAGATATTTTAGTACAACTTTTACTGCACACTTTTTCACCAACTCAATCCGTGACTTGTTTACTGTATCAATTAACCGCGATTTCCTTTTTAACTCCTGTGATGGTTAACCATATCAATTAGAACCGCCACGATTTACATATGTATTTAATTTATAAAATAAAAAAGAAATATTTAAGAAATTATATAATTTTAATTATGTATATGTTATTAAATATATGAGACCTTACAATTGGCCTATCCTCCAGACATCTACCGTACATTCATTCACATTGTACACAACGACTTTATACTTCATTTTCTTTAGGGCGCAGGATTAGGAACTCTGAGTTTTTATTCAATTTGACCGAATTTCTTTAAATTTTGGCCGCACTTAACTTAGCTTTCGGGTTATGGTGGTCATGACCGGAATGCTAATCTTAGTAGTGTTTTGTCTCTGAAAGGACATTGTTTAGAATTGTACCTTCCATTTTTATGACTTTTTAACTTAGATTCATTAAAAGTCATTAGTTGTAATCGCATATTCATTAAACTCTTTTCAACGCTACTTTTTATCGTATTTTTTGTTTCGTCCTTTGTCCACCCTATGCTTTCCAACACTTAGAATTTCAATTTTGATCATATGAAGAAGTGATTTAGTTTCGTACTTTAGCTCAGAGATGCGTTTTTCTGACACTTAACTTTCATAACAACTTRCACTAGTTATAATTTATATATTACAATATTCTCATGACTAAAATAAAGAAAAAAAAAAGCTAACATTTCCTTCATAACATCAATATTTCATTGAAATTGATATTGAATAATCATAACATATATAAAACAACATCCCACAACATAACAATGTTTAAAATAGTTGGAAAAAAGCTAACAATGAAACACCATAAACATAGCCATTAAGATTCAAGCATAGGGCGGACAAAAGGCGAGCCAAAAAAGCAATAAAAAGTAATGTTGGAAAGAGCTCAATGAAGATACTATTACAACTAGCGCCTTATGATTCTTATTATAATGTCTTTCCTTCGTTTATTATTCTACTAAGAAATCATAGAAAAAAAAATGCAAAACTGTTAACAGCGTCTTTCTACAAGCATAATGCTATTAGAATTATCGTCTATGTCATGAATGCTCACACCCCAAAAAAGCTATATTACATGCGATCAATATCAAAAGTTGGTTCAAATTGAAAAAAATTAAGATATATTATTCATAATCAAAGTTTGTTAAATTTAAATATTTGAGGATCTTTTGTGTAGCAATTACGAAGGTGCATCTGGATTAGATTTTAAAATGGAATTTTTTTATTTTGTTTTCAATCAAAATCTTATTTGTTTTATTTTTCAAAATAAAAACAAAATTTTTATTTATTTCGAATTCTTATTTGTTTTAACTTTCGAAGCAATTTTTTTTTCAAACAAAAAATTATGTATAGTATAAACTCTTTTATAAAATAAATGAAATTAGGAATCTGAAAAATTAATATCCAAATAGAACTCAAACATTACCTAGCTATTCAAGCAATACAACTGATTTATAATGATAAATATCCGAATATTGAAGTATAAATATTGAATTTAACATATGAATACYCAAATATTAGCTCAACAATACTTGAGTATTGAAATAAAATTAATTAAATTTTGACGGACAAAAATCGAAAATTAGCTCAACAGTACCTGAATATTGAAGTTTTTAAAACGATGTTGATCCAATCTGAATTCATTGTGTAAGAAAGTGTTTTATTTATCATCTTTGAAGATTTTTTTAATCCAAATGAATTTTTGAAATAATTTTTTATTTCCATTATAAATTCAAATTTTAAATTTGAAATTTTTTTCACTTTTTCWTTGTTGTTTTATTTTAGGCTTAGTTTTGGAATTAGGAGAAAAAATAAAAGAAGGGAAGAAAAATTATAAAGATTTTATTTCAGATTGTTCGAAAATTTGAAAGAAAAAGAATTTTTTTCTTAAAAAAGTTAAAGGTAAATAGGAAGAATATATTTGATTACAAGGAAGAATATTCTATAATTMTATAATTATATCTTTCGTCCATTTATTTTGTATTAGAATTAAAGAGATATTAAAAAAAGATAGGGACAAAATTAAAATAACACAATCAAATTTTTTATGAACTTATTCTTCTATCCCTTTCTTTCTGCTTCTGGGGGAAGAAAACAAGAAAAAAAGGGATATATTCTTCTCTCCATTTCTCCTCTTAAAACTCCCAAATAAAAAAAAAAAAGAAAAATCAATTAACTTTCTCTCATTTTTTCTCCGCTTCCCTCCATCTAAATGATATGAGAAAGAAAYGATCTCCTTTCCCTCTCAATTTTTTTCTCTCGAAATATTTCCAACCAATACGACTTGCTTTTATCAGTTAAACATAAAAGATTAAACAAAAATTTATAAAAGTTAATTACAAACCTTAATTATAATGTATTTATATTGTTTACGTCATTGATGACAAACATATAGTTAATAACCATTCAATTTATATTGTTTCAGCATTGGACTGGCGCCCGTACAATTTGAAAGCAGAACCCCAGATGCTCTTTTTCTTTTCCCCCGCCCCCCTTCTCTGTAACATACATACAGGATTACTCAAGCAAGAGAAGAGATAAGCCTTAACTATTAGATATATCTAGTTTCCAGTGGKTGGATATCTTCCACCTTGCCAAGCCAATATACAAGAAATACAAGGTGTCATGGTACAAAGAAGAAACAAAAGCTCAATAAGAGGACCTGGTGTTTGAAGGAGCAGATATAACTTCCTCCACTTCAACAGATTCATTTGTCCTAGTACTTCTTCCATTCAAGAAATTAGAGTACCAGTGTGCAGATTGTTTCGGATATCTTCTTAGTTCCTTGTCATCCAAATCCACATAGTATAGGCCAAACCCCGACTCATAGCCATCTAGTAGCTCAAAACCATCTAAGAAAGACCATGTGAAGTATCCTCTCGTGTTTGATCCATTCCTTCCACCCAAGAGGGTAGAAAGATAAGGTACAGAAAAAGGACAAAGTGCAGAGAAAAAGGAAAGAAAATTAAAGTCAGTAAAATGAAAAACCTAAGAATTCCTCCACGGCTGTTATACGAACAATCATATATCCCTAGCTTAGTAAGCAGTAACTAGCCACCTGAACCAGTTTCTTTAAAACTAAATTTCAGTTTGCAAATGATATCTAGCTTCAAAATGTGATAATAGACTAAATACCAAACAAAATAAACATCGCCTGCGCTTAATAGGCCCCAAATTTGGTGTGTGAATCCTTACCTCACAGCATCAAGCAAACTCCCAATGTAAGCATGTAAATATTCCACCCTTGCTGTGTCATTCAGTGTTCCATTACGTTGCATCTTCTGACCTACCATAAAGGATACCAGACAAACATATTATTGTTTAGGCAAATACAAAGTTGCATTTAATAGAAAGAAGAAGAAACACGTATATGCAATCCACCTTAATTAACTAGAAGATGCAGCCTGACACTAAGTCCAACACATAAACWACACTCAAGCTCATCTATAAAACAATTTGTAGACAGCATCTGTGGAACATGTAGATGACAAAAGGAGTTTGGAGTTCAATTMTTCGTGACGTAAGTTGATTATACAGTGAGAAATATTAGCAAATAACTTGAGCAGAATTTATGGTAATGTTGGAATGCATATTTCCCTACAATACTCATCTGTTAAACTTGCTGCTTAATGCTTCAGATGAGAATCATTTAACAAAGTAAATGACCCTTGTCTGGACAAAGTAAAAGTTCAAACCATAATCCAAGTTATTTTAAATGATGCTCAAATAGAGGGTACCACATGTCCCCAAATTAGCATGACCAGGTTCGCATGGACATACCACAAATGCATGCACACGCATGCAGAGTGACAGAGAATACTAACCATTTTCATGTACATATATTGGAGGGTTSCCATAAACTTGATTTAAATACTCCAGAACTCTGTAAAGACCAGTAGGTCTCATAGCAAACTGAACCAAAATAGTCCAAAATAGTCAGTGTAACCGGAAACAACAGAATCACATCAAGTACAAGCCTCACCTGATCTACTGGTGTATCACCTTGGTCATCTGCACCAACCACCAAAATAACTATAGTGAGTTCCTTTCATTAACACAGGGTATCAGCAAAGCAAAAAATACAACACCTATACAGGATTTCTCAAAACAAAAAGTAAATAAAGACCCAAAAGTTTGATACAGGAAAGGATAAAACATGCCCGAAATCCAAAAGCACTAAGAGACAGCTAGATCAGGTATACTATTCACAAAAATGTAGACGGAAGGGGGAGTGGGAAATAGGAAGTTGTTTATGAGCTAAGCAAAGTTCACTTGTCCAAAGAATAGAGGAAAACCCAAAATTAGTCCATCCGTACCAATGAGTTTGAACTCCATGTCAGCTATGGCATCCCACCCATTGACTTCAGTGCTTCTGGAATTGTCCTTGATGTACATAGTTGCATAATGGTTCACKGCTATAAAATCAAGTGAACCCTTAACTTGCTTAGATTCCCTTCTCGTGAAAGCTGGAATTCTATTGCCTGCATTCTTCTTCACTACCGCAGGATAGTCTCCAAAGATCAACGGATCAACAAACCTGCCATGCCACCACGCAACGAATCCTCAACTGAACACCAGTTTCCACCACCACCACCCACAAAAAAGGGAAAAAGAAGAAAAAGAAAAGGAAACAGAAGAAAGAGGTTGTTCTTCAGGTTCACTATATATGACAAAAGTTTGCAACATACCAACCAATGTAAAACTCATTAGCTCTTTGAGTAGCAATCATATCATCTCTCTCACTGGTATAAGGAATAAGCCAATAAACAAAGATGTTTAATCCCACAGAACCATCTTGAAAGGCCTGCATTGCAACAAGTTATTCCCATTGTGACATGCATCTTTGGACACCCTTATAGATACATAAATAGGATATCGATCTATGGAAAGAATAAGCACATTTTCTCCAAAGAAATACAAATCCCAATCCTGAATGAGATTTTCGAAAGAAACTGAAATCCCATAGACTACAGGAAAGGAAATAAAAAGTTTTAGCTGCCCAAATTATTGAATAGAAACAAAGATCATACCTTGTATTTTCCCCTGTACAGTTTCACAGCAGATGAATGTGCCAGCAAGATATTGTGAGCAACCATGTATGGTTCAGTTGAGGAGTTGCCCTGTATACAATCGACTTTGGTTGGCAGCGAACACCGTCCAGGCGGACAAAACCCTATATCATAACCGCCCAAGGCTATCACATTGGCTTCATTAAAAGTAGTCCAATGCAAAACCCTATCACCAAATTCTTTGAAGCATACATCAGCAAAGGCAGTGAAGTCTTCCCTGAAGTCATAAACAGCTAATTTGGTTACAAGCAAGTAATCTCCAAAAAAAATAAGCCAGGGTATGAGAAGATGTGGATAAATAGACTGATCTAGTGCTGGAAGACATACACAAACTTCCGATTGAGTAATCCCCCATATTCATCCTCTAGGGCCTGGGGAAGATCATGGTGATACAGGGTAACATGTGGTTGGATTCCTGCATGATCAGAAGTTGAAATAAGAGTGTCTGGACAGGTCACCAGTCAGCAGCGCTAATCTGCATTAGAGACACGTGTTGCTCCATTCTCTTATCTTACAAAAACAAGAATATGTACATRAATTTTCTGTCAAACAAAATCATAAATTTTGGAAGGTTTGTGGTGATAACCATGGCTGATAATTTCATTGATGAGATTATTGTAATATTCCAACCCTTTGGGATTGACATGTCCTCTTCCATCTGAAAAGAGAAAATGTTTAGCCTGAGAAAAAAAAAAAAAAARAAAAAGAAAAAAGAGCAGTTTAAATTCTCACTTAAGTAGCATGATAATGTTCAACATACTAGGAATAAGTCTTGACCAGGAGAGGGAGAATCTATAAGCCTCCAAGCCCATATTTGCCATGAGGTCGACATCTTCCTGCAACAAATAACGCACATTTAACTTTTAAAGAAGGTTCTAAAGAAATAAAGATTCCAAATAGATGGACTGTGAATGTGCAGTCACATCCAATCAAATCATTAGGTACGACAAATGTAAAATACTCTAACATATATTAGATTTCACAAAATTATAAAGAAAAAGACACAAAAAGGTTTCAATAAACAAAATTATGCAAAAATATAGTTGAGATGTGGTGCTTGTATAATCAACATTTTCTAAGACCTGGAGAGCTGGGGAATATGGGAACTTTATTGAATGGGTTCCTGAGAAGTACGTCTTAATAAGAATTAGTWGACATCTAAGAAAGGCTTTGCAACAAAAGAATTACAGAAAAAGCTGATTTGAGTTGACATCTAAGAAAGGCTTTACAACAAAAGAATTACAGAAAAAGCTGATTTGAGTCCACAGCYTCACAGAATGATGTGATTGGTTCATTGATGCTCTTATATCAAATTTGTCTGTTCATGCAGCATACMCAGAATATAGCCATAACAATATAATTACAGCTCACAAGACTCAGCAACCAAATATGAATCTCAAGGGACGCTTCTTATAATCAGGGTGAGTTCTTATACATTCTCTASTGGTTACATGCAAAATTCATGTTACACATCTAAAGTTGCACASASAGAGAGAGAGAGAGAGAGAGAGAGGGAGGAGGGAGAGTTGGATAGGTGAATGGACCTTGTACTTGTGATATTGATCACATGCTATATCTCCATTTGCCCCATTGACACGACCTGTAGCACAAGGTTGGATTCATAWGCATCAGACAGCATTAGATTTATTAATTACTCATGGAAGCTATTCCAGAGTTATTACCAGTAAACATGGCATCAATAGGATGCAGAATGCTGTTTTGACTTCTTAAGATCTCAAAGCAACAAATTTGTGATGATCATGCAATGCAGATAAAGTTGACATCTCTCAATTTTGATCTAGAGGAAACTAAAAGCAACCAAGTAAACAATCTCTTCAAAACAAAGTTATACAAAACTTTTGATTATATCAGTATAGATACTTTTTAAGAATCACTATATGTACTAAACCACATCACATCCATTAAGGGTTTAAAAGGAAACAAGACTTTGTGGTTTGCTATATCAGAGAGGATACTGGACAAACCTTAGATTTCATATGCCATGTGGTTTCAAACACATGGACAAACCTTAGATTATATCAAGGCATGCATAATTCAAACAGTACTCTTGGATGTACTTGTCTAAACACACTATAACATGAATACAAGATTCACATCATGAAAGTAACCCATAATGTGCACAGCTTTTGATGATTGATGAGTTTCTTGATCATTTCARAAGAAATTCACATATCATATATAATTTCCTACCATATGGTAAAAGAAAAAAACAGATGCTACGTAATTGACAACTCCCCGTCAAAAGTTTCTCATTTCTATGATTTTGAGATATTCCTGATGTAGCAGAACTTAGTAAGTGTGTTTCTAAACCCCCAGCCAACACCATTCCCCTCCCCACCCCCACCAGAAAAAAAAAAAAAATGGAGAAAGAAAGAAAAAGAAGTGTCTAAAGTATTGATAAACAAGCAAAGAGAGAACAAAGAAACAACAGAAGAAATCAAGATGAGAAATCACCAGCATGAGCGAAAGTGTCCCAAATGCTCGGAGTTCTTCCATCTTCAAATGCTGCCCCCTCCACCTGTCACAAAATATTATTCATCAACTGTGAAAAAGGAAAATAAAGGTCCCTCGCAGAAGAGCTTTACATAAGCAGCCTAGGCATATATTTCGTTGAGTTCGTTGGAGAGAGGCAMATTAAATTAGCCATTGTAGCACTCCGTCCACATTAGCATTTTTTTGGAAGCAATACGGAATTTTCGAAATAAAATAAAAAATAATAAAATAAATGAAAATGTAAAGTAAACAAATCCGCTACCCTTCGGCAASGCAAAACTATAGTCTACAAGAACATAATTCCTTCATGCATAAATATCATGTCGTACAGATTCTAAAAAAACAGMAGAAAAAAGACGTAAAGGAAAGGAAATTAGGGAAGTCGAACTTGGTAGGCAGAAGAGCCTGAACCGAACACGAAGTCAGCTGGGAAGTCGCTCCGGCTATAATGATCGACGGCAGAGACTAGCAGCGATAAATGATGCACCAGAAATAGCAATGGAAGGAGAAAATGATAGAAGACCCATGGAGGAGGCACCATTCTTCAGTGGCTCACTATGTGCCTTAATCACTCGAAGATAACAAAAAGTTACCTGATCTAAGAACGACGTGGCGAGTGGCGAGTGGCGAGTGGCGAAGGACAAGGGACTAGAGATCGAGATCGCAGTGTGTCTTTGATTTCGAGTTCGACTTGTATTGAAAATTTTTATGTTGATTTTCATTCAAAGTAAATTTTTAATATTAAATAAATATTAATTGATTTAAATTTTAATAGCTCAATTATCCATCATATTTATTATCAAAACGAAATTTCATATATAACTTTTTCATTTGTATTCTTTTTATCCTCCAAAAATTAAAGATTTTGACTTAAATGAAGAGTTCAATTATTTTATTTTTAAAATTGATTGTGATAATCTTTTTAATGTACAAGAATAAAATTTTAATATTTGAAGAATAAAGAATAAAGAGTTAAATAATTTTAAACATTTTTCATGAATTTAAATGTTTGATGCTTATATGATCTTCGAATGATTAAAAATTCTCTAATATATTTTTCACTAAGTTGAGTAAAGGATGAAATGTATATATATAATTTTTTCAATATGTCAATATTTGTTTACGATGTAGTATAGGATATGTAAAATCTTAAAAGTAGTTTATTAGAAAATCTGAGGCCTCTTTTGTTTAGTAGGCCATCAATCTCTTCCTTTCTAAGAAGAGTGAACCCCAAACCTGAGGGCTGCCTTGTCCTAACAAGTCAGATATCATGTATTACTTATATACCATACTCGCAAAGAGAACAACCTCATATCGAGGACAAAAATCAAATCCTTTTTCTAACTGTGGAGAACCACCAGCTCCTCCTTTTGTCTACTTAAATCCCGCATACGAGAAAGAAAAGATCTCCTTTTTCCCTTCAAATCTCCTCTCCAAACCTTTCYGTCCAAACCACCCTTAACAAATCTCCTCTCTCCATATTTGAAACCAGCGCAAGCACTGTTTGATGCTGGCCTCTTTCTTGTCAAGATGCGGAGCATACAATGCTTTCAGCTGTTTTTTACGAGCTTGACTGAATGAGTTGTGAGAAGACTTCATATTATAATTTAAGATATTACCTCAACATCTCTATCTTGTCCAATTAAAGAATTATAATTAATCCAAAGTGGGCTCGAAGGGAAATGAATATTTGTAACTTTAACCTATTTGATCTTTTTTACAATTTTTAATGTATTTAACTGTTTTAATTGCAGGGCTCTCCTYRTTTCTATTCCAGTGTTATAGGCCATCTAGCTGCTACAGACTCCTATAATTTTGTTTCCAGTTTTGCCATTGACACCGTCCAGTGCCCCCTGGAGGAGAGTGAAAATGGCTGAAGGTTAACACAATGCTTTTCCTTGCTCTTCTTTAGCTAGAGTCCTTAATCTTCTGAATCCCTGTAAAAAATGTAAAGAATTATCACTGTAAAGAATGTAAAGAATTACAAGCATGATCAGTGAATCCACTATGAACAGAAAAAGGATCCAACCAACCTGCTGTTTTGACCTTGTCATCGAGACAAAATATAAAAAGGAGGAAGAGGAGATGTTAAAAGGTCGGGAAGAAACGATATTTTACACAAACAGACATAAAAGGTATAGCTAGTAAGCAGGTCTTCACTGGCGAACCACATCCTCGATCAATTTCTCTGCACTACCAAATCTCGAGGRTCCATTTCTTCAAAGGTAATCCACCAAAGGTTTACATGAAAAAATTATAAGGAAAAGAAAAGAACATACGATCCCTCACTCTAGCTTATTGTAGATCCAGTGTAATTATAACTATGAATGTTATTCCTAATTTCTTGCAAGCATTAGAAAGTCCGGAAACTTCTTMATTTTTCAGATGAAACATGCAAGATACAGATGGTCTGAATTCCAGGAGACAAATCAATCATCTCCCCACATATYCTTCCCAGCAAGGCATATCAAATGAACAAGGCCCAACTATTAGGTTAGGSGAAGGGCTTGTTGTAAATAGGAAAATCTGGAAAGTAAACAGGCTATTTTGTTTGTACCTCAGTGATCTCCTATTCCCTYAAGGGAAACAACCTTACTTATCCTATATTATCACAGGTTATTATCTCTCCATGTCATTTGAAGAACATAAATCATCAGCAGAGAACATCAAGCGAAGCAGAAAAGGTCAAATGAGTCCAATTCCATGAAAGATTATCAAATTAGCACCGGTTTTGTTTGTTTGGCTTTTCTTTATCAAACTTTATAATTTATTACAACCATTGACCAATAATAGACTAATCATGCTGCAGCATACAAATCTTTATCCTCGTGTTCTCAACCACTAAAAGAACAGGGAATGCTAGTTTTGCCAAATTATGATCATTAAAGTTCATTTCCACTAAAATCCATCATATGTGGCGGAAAGGTCTTTTCCAACAGGCACATCAGTTCTGAAAAATGGAACTTCATTTTGCTATTAGATCTAAGCATACCCTGCACAATAACTTCAGCAAACCAATTCACAACACTACAACAGTCTCCTTTAGACAAGGCTGCTTTCAAGTTGAAAAAGAATWAAAGTATACACTAATAAAGTTTTTGCTCTCTCTCTACCATAGTAATAATTTGACCAATACTTGCACGGAAGAACAGCAACAAATAAAGTATTGAAGCCAAACCAATTCGACATTACGTGAACAATTCCAGTGAATACAATAAAATCATAAGAAACTACAAGATAGAAAGAAAATARTTTCTTCAAGCAATCAGCTACTACGCATAATGACAGGACACTAGATGTCATAAAGAAGTATTGTGATGAAACCTATATAAGTATAATGTTTCAAGTGTAGAGAGGCCAATCAGTCCATGCCCCAGAAACATGGCCATTTTCGCAGACATAGGCTCGAACCACAGGCTCACCATCATCGTGATAGCCGAAGTACCTCCTTAGACAGAAAGCAGAATGCAGATCCCAGGTCTTATTACAAGAACAAAATGCACAATTGAGATCAATCTTGCTCCTATTCCCATCATTTATTGTCCTCCAGACCCTCGACTGTTTGAAATTCTTGAAAATCCCTCTGAAAAGCATGTAATTTCGCTTCTCTTCAATGTGAACACAACCTGGCCAGTCACAAATGTACAAGCAATCTCCTTTGAATCGACTGGCAAGCAACTTATTYCCTTGCTCGCGGCTCAAATTCCAGGAACCAGAAGCCAAATGAGATTTCAGAAATCTACATATTTTCCTTCTCTTGCAAGCACCAGACTCACATAGGGATTTCGCAACATCTTTCTGGGGCTCCTCGGCCTGTTGTGGCTGGTCTTCAGGTGATTCAGACGTATCATAAACAGTGTCAAACAAGAGATCATCAAACAAAGACCAAGAACAATCAGCAGAAACATTTACTTCGGAATCACCGCCAGCGTTGCTCGAAGAGGGCGTGGTTTCGGACTTACTCAACTGGAATAACCTAGAATCCTGGTAATTCTGATCGGCGCCGAGCTCACGCTCGAGTCCAAAATCGGAACTCTCCAATAGAACACCAGCATGGAGGAGGCCAGGACAGCAGACCGATAGCTTRTAAAGGGAGGCCCAGCCACCGGAAGGAGCCGAAGTGCCAGAGAGAAGATCGTTGGCTACGGAGGGTATGGTCCGAGAGCACCTAGATTTGCAGCAGACGGTTCGGATCAGAGATGAGAATTTGGTCGAGACGCAAGCTAGGCGAGCCCAGTTTCGAGGATCTTCTTCGAGCTTGGAGAAAATGTTGAGAACAACGTCRTCCGAGAGCCTTGAGAACACATCTTCGGACATCCTAGCTTTGCCTCCGTTACGAAATCAAGGAAATAGAAAACTGTTAAAGGGTTTCTCTTCSGAATATGTCAAGAAATTGTCGGGGACGGTTTATAAATGGGGAATTTCTAGGGTTTGGTTTTCGATTCAATTAGWCTCGAATGGTTTCCTTCATTTCATGCATTACTCCATCTCCGATCTTACTAACRGACCTCATACATGAATTTCAAAACGAAAGCGTCCTAGAAAAGGAGAAGCCATGGAAATACAATTGAGAGATCGAGAGAGACAGAGAGAAAGAGGCAGGGGTTCCTCGGTTTGTTCTGAAAAGTTCAGAGAAAGTAGGAGAAAGGAGAAGGTTTCGGGTGCGGTGAACTCTCTGTCTTTGCTGATTCAGTTGTGGTTTACTATTTTTTCTCTCCGTTGACGAAGAGGCGCCACATGATTTTTCATTTTCTTTTTATCTTTTCCTTTTTTTTTCTTCTCGCAATGGCAAAATGTACATAGTCCAATCATTGCATTTCCCTTCGATAATTTTTTTTCCAATTAYTATAATTAGTTTTAATATTTTTCCACAACCGTCTTTATTTTTTGAATAATTACAATAAGAGTAATGTCATGRAATTAAAATCAATTCTTGAATGAGGATTTCTCTATTTATCGTGATAAAGTTTCATTGATTTACGCAKATAGCTAGGTTATATTTTTAATTGATATATGTAATAAAAAAGGAAATAAAAATGTTCATAACACAATGGTGGTAGAAGATCATAAAATATAGTATAATTTTGTTAATTTTATGAGATTTTAACTGGAAAAGTGCCCTTGCTGGGTATATGATTGATAGATAAAGGCTGGTAGAAAGAGGGAAATAAATAAGTTAGATAGAGAAAACAAAACTACATATGCTAGAGATTTTGTGTTTATTTAACAATTTAAAAGTATACATTAATGGACATATAATTGAATTATTAAATCGCAAAATATATGATTTTTAAATTTATATTCAATTAAGTTTCATCATATGTTTATGGTATTTCTTATAACTTGCGTTGAGAATTTCATATAATCTGTGAATTATTAAATAATTAAATAAGAATTTTTTTAATCAAAAGTTAACAATGTCACTTCATATTTTTACTGAATATCAATTATTTTCGCTTATTTTTGTCCTTCAATAATGTACTTCTTTTTTTTGTTAATGTCCATTAACTATGATCTCTGTGAATTAAGTTATGACAAAACACGTAATTATGGATTAAGAATTGATATCATTGTGTAACACACTMGAGTTTTAGGGGTAAAATCATTAAGAAAAAGTATCAAATGTCCTTTTCCTTCCCACCTCACCTTTGTCCTCCTCTATCTTGYTGCTATCCACACCACCAGTAGATGTGGGTTGTCTCGTTCATGCTTGACTCCTAGTCGTAAGTGTGAACTATTTAGGGCCTATTCTCTCATATTCACCTAATGACATTATTTGATTTTTAATGATATTCAACTTTATTTWTACTCTTTTTTGTCGATAAAGCCATAAACCCCAAGAAAACAACACTTTCAACAGTGTTTTGCCAAATAAAGCAATATACCTATTGATTTCCGTTTTCCTTTCTCCTTCCTATCTCTAACCTCCCTGTCACCGGCCCCTCATCTCGTGCTACTCACTCTCAAATTTCACCTCTCCTCTCTCGCTTTAGCAATGTCATTTCTTCTCAGGTGTCAACTCAAATCTATCATTCTGCAAATACGCTGCCTTTATATTAATTCCAGCCACATGCACATTCATCCCTCTGATTTCCCCAGTTCTCTTCATCATMTCCAACCCCTGGTCAAATAATTCAAGGCTTTCGRTGCACCGTGCAAATTCATCATTAGATTTCCCTAGGTATCCATACAGTAAAACCAAAATGCATAACTGCACTTTGGTCTCCTTTTTTCTCTCCCTTTTTGGTCTGTCTGTTTTTGGTTTTGAATGAGTAAAAGAAAGGAAGGTTTCCCCCGGTTTATTACATCCATCATTACATTGATCTGGAGTCCTCAAAGAGAACATTCTTAGTTGTCAAAGTGGAAAATACATGTGCCTCATATTGAGGCCCATGGTGTTGTGCTTAGTGCCATMCACCTCTTCCCCAAACTTACAAGTTGATACTGTTCTCGGTGCCTCTCATAACACCCAAAAACCATTATCTATAGCAACCGCAATTTAGTGACCAAACCCAAAAAAGCCAGCAGTTGTTTTTATTTTACATACAAAAAACTACCTATGACTTAAAAATGGAAAATGAAATGGCAATTACTCGAATAAGAAACTGAAACTGTAGATCCACCTTTGAGTTAAGTTCAATTTGGTACTACAGATACTTCAACCAAATATTAAAGAACATCTTGTTTGAGAATAGAGATAACACAAATAAGATGTCTAGTCAAAATATGAGTAAATAAATATGTCCTCCCATTATAGATGAAACATGCACTTCACTCAAAGTAGTGATTTT
Source organism: Rhazya stricta (assembly GCA_001752375.1). Classification (NCBI taxonomy): domain Eukaryota; kingdom Viridiplantae; phylum Streptophyta; class Magnoliopsida; order Gentianales; family Apocynaceae; genus Rhazya; species Rhazya stricta. The sequence goes on along the minus strand of MEJB01000001.1, from coordinate 1,765,710 downwards.
CACGAGAACGCCACCCTCATCTGCAGAATAAACAACGTGTCAGAAGGACTAAAAATCATCCAATCTATAAAAGATTAGGAGGAAGTTCTTCCGACTCTTTCAATTATATAATGACAATGAAGAAGAACCACCACCTGGATGCACTCTTGCTCCTACTTCTGCTTCTGCTTTTGCTCTTGCTTCTACTAGAGCTGCGCCTTTTTGGGCTTGCGCTCGCACGTTTCTGGCGCTAAAATCAATCAAACAAGCTTTATTAACAAATATTAACATCAAAATATGACCATTACATGAAAATTCAGATTCCATGTAGATACACAAGTAGCAAGAATTGGCTACAAACACATGATTCCAGGAAGGTTTTCAGATGGAAATTCAACTTACAGACGGTGCTGGGGATCTGGATCTTGAAGGAGATCTGCAAAAGTTCCAGAAATAACCCAATTTAATATCCACATGTTCCTCTTAACAACTCTGATCCAAGAGCCTCGAATGCCACTTCCACATCAGAGTTAGCACAATCAAAATAGTTAAGGTAAAATCCATTAACATTTAGTATTATTTAAAACACTACTTCTCACCTAAGAAAATGATCTAATTAAGTTAAGAATAAGAACCTCCAGAAAAAGCCAACAGATGCCTTTAGACACCAATAACAGGAAATCACAACATTAGGACTTCRACAGTATGCTTTATTAGCTGGATGGCTAAAATGTTTCTACCGCATATAGATTGTAGGCCCAAATTCAAATCGCAATTAGTTCATAGTCCAGCTTCACCATCATAGTCCATGATCTTCTTGTTCCCATCTAGCACCCATGGACATGCGTGATGCTCATTAGTAGAACAGAGACACCATGAAGGATTACAAAACTGCCATCTAAAAGACACCATACCTCCACAACCAAATAAAGTTGTAGGCAATTGAATCATATCCCATCAAGATCCTAATATGCAATCCCCAGATCGCTGCATATATCCATATCTAAAAAGACAAAAGTGGAGATTCATATTTTGAAAAGGAGAGTAAAAAATATGAAGACGCTCTCAGAAATTGGACTTTTTTTCTCTTGAAAACCAACCTCCTGTAGAAACATAAGGTAAGGGCAAAGAAAGAGAGGAGAAGTGAAGGTACRGGGAGTATAAAGGAAGCATACAATGCAAAATACCTAAACCAGCACTCTTTATAAATGGAATGATTAACCGTCCAAAGTAACTTTGCCATTCCCCAATCAGTGGCAAGGATACTGATTACTCCATTCTATAACTGGAACTTACACATTTAATAGGCAATCTTAAGTTTCATCAGCAATCACTAAAATCATGAACTAAAAACGTTAACAGGACCAGAACATGAATGAACATTTAGCCTATTTCCTCAAGCATTATGAGAGATTAAAAGTACTTATATTATACTCGTTGAGTTCTCAAAGAACATAAAATCATGACAAGAAGGAAAATTTCAATTAAGCAAGAAGGGCAGGGGAGTAAAAGTTGTTCAGGAGACACTTGCTCCTATAGCATCAGGCTTCAAGAGGAAAACTTAAGAAAGGCATCAGATGCTATATGAAGCACCCCAAGACAGTCAGTCTTTCAAGCATTAAAAAGGGTAAAAAATGTAAATGAAAGTTCCACGATGCACTAAGGCTTGAAAACTGCACCAATGAGAAATGACCAACTGCAAGCAAAGCCAGTGGTTTTTTCTTCAAATTGCGTGGCGTGAATGATAAAGACTTAAGTGGTAAAAAACATGGATAAACAACTTCAAYGTTAGAAGGAAAACAAAGATTTAGTCAAGGACTGGAACCTATATTTCTTGAAYGCTTGAGATTTGGAGYTACAATCACTTGTATTTCATAATCCAAAATAATCTAAAATTTATATGATAGGAGACGCCAAAACTAGACCAAAAACAAAGTACAATAAATCAATTAAACAAAGTTAACTACCAAATGATTACTACCTTGACAAAGAATTTTGTCTTGACCTAGAGAGAGATCGTGAAGACACGGACCTCGAACGAGATCTTGAACGACGAGAAGATTTCGCTTTGGGAGACTTGCTGCAATGAAATAAACCCATTTCATGAGGGGAGCAAAAGGAGGCGAAAAAGCACAAATTACTGAAATAAATAGATCCACATTGTTAACCAACCTTCTACTCCTACTTCGACTGTTACTTGGGCTACGACTACCGCTTCTTCCTTTTGAGTAAGAACGAGTACGGCTGCGGCTGCGGCTGCGGCTCCTAGAACGACTTGATTCATATTCCTTCACCTGGATGACAAATAAATCAAAATAAAACCTGAACTTTCATGTCTATATGTGCAATTGTAGCATGAGAGGATGAATTATTCTTTTTAAAGAAAATATTCATATGCTTGCATCCTACACGAATTGTCGCACGAGAAAAAGAATTCCGAAACTCAGACTCATCAAGCTTCCTGATCTGCTAGTTGTGAGAAGTATGCATTAGTCTATTGCTGTTGTTAAAAAATATCTTTCAAAAGAACGAATAACAGCGAAAGTAAGAAATTCTCAAAAATAAGAAAACTAACAGCATATTTCATGTCATCGTAGGTTGTATAATCCACTATCCCTGTTGTACCTGCAAAACCATTAACTCCAAATTATCCAAAAAGCAAAATCCTAAAAGGAGACTATTAGTTCAACATTTATCAATGGAGAAAGTTAAGACATCCCAATCTTCCCCTCCCACTGCCCAAGGAAAAAAAATTCTTAATTCAAAGAGAAAGACTATTACTTGTTGCAAATGAAAAGTAAGGCAGAAATAACCTGGGAAATGATATAATAGTTCTTGTGAATTTACAAATAGCATTTCTTGACAAATCCTTGTTGACATTGYAAAGATCTTTCAATGCCTCTTGATGTCAAACACTCTCCCACATTTTTTTTTCCCTCAAAGAAATGTGGGAACGAGATTTCTAAAGAGTCTAGCATTCTTTCACCCCAAAAAGAAGMAAAACAATAAAAGAACCTCTAATTTAACAAGTATGACAACATATAGACAGAGCTACATATACCTGAACACGAATGAATCTCCAGCATCTTATTGAATATACAACATTAAAATTTAAGAACATAAGTATCATGAACAGTAAAATTTGCACTTTATCCTTTTAACGAGGGAAATATGATTTGATGTGAAAAGAATTCATTAAGGATTTCTGATAAATTGCAAATCCATGGCAGTACATTTCAGCGGAACTAGAGCTTCTTCYCTCATTTGGCTCAAGATGAGATGATTTTAACATATTTTAAAGCAAAAAGCGATTTGAGACAGCATTCAGAAATCTGAATCAACAGATATCTTTCCCCCCTTCCAACAAAAGCCCCCTCATGAAAGGGATATCTCAAACCATGATCACTCAATGAAAGCCTGAATAGAAATTATGCAATATCTTAAAGGAAAAAACTAATAATAATGTTAGCTTTATTACCACTTCCCTCACGGAAAACTTGGGAGAAGCACACATCCCCTGCCCTACGCATGTGATCCTACATAAGGAAAATTATTAAGAATATATGAGCATTAGTATGCATGTACTTATAGATCAAACCAAAATGTGGTTTTTGGTCTATAATATCTAAAGATCATAGAGAGCAAATGCACCAAAAGTAAACTGATCCAGGACTCTACAAACCTTGAGATCTTGCCATGAAGCAGAAGGTGGCAACCCAGTGACTAGCACTGAAAGGGACCAAATAAGACCAATTAGTTACTAGAAATAATATATAATTTGCAGCATTCGCAAATAACACTATGTACCTCGATAATCRGAACGCCTAGACACTCCACCACGAGGTCCTCTACCACTGCTATGGCTACTGTGTCGATCAACYGTAGATGAGTGACCCCGTCCACCATGTGCTAGCTCAACCTGCATAAATAAAAAAGAATTCAGTAACTTACAAGTAAAAAGTGACATGGGAACAGATGATGCAGGCAATGTTTYAGATTGTGCCAAAATGCACAACAAACCCGTAAGCGATGTCCGTCAAAATCATAACCATCACGACCTCGAATAGCATCTTCTGCATCACGAACCTCCTCAAACTGTCATAAAACAAAATATTAAGTAAAAAGATGTAATGAATGAAAACTTACAACATTCTAAGTGACTTCAGACTCACCTCCACAAAAGCATAACCAGGAGGCCTTGGTGGAATTTTCAAATCAATATGTGCTATTGGTCCATACTGCAATTTAGATCCAATCATGAAAATATCAAGCATTACAAACAAAAGCATGGTATATCTACCAAAAGGAATGAAATTCACAAGCAAACACTTATCTGAGTCATTAACATGGGAGCTAAGAACAAATTTTAGTTCCACAGGCTMTCTCATACTCGTACTTTTCTCATACATCCAATATACCTTCAAATTCATGCATTTAAGAGGTATGCAATTCATGTTCAAATAGATTTTCATGACATACGTGCATAAAATTAGTATCTCTAACTCATAGCAGTAGACAAAGTTCAACAACCTGATACGAATATCTGTTTGCTCCACCAACCAGTCCACCMTCTGTATTCTTCACTCTCATGCTCTTCGACCAACACACTCATTATTTACTTATTCCTCAAAGTGCATTTTATGGTTTTGTCAATAGCAGGATAATTTTCAGACCCAATCATTTCTACACCAGATTTGTATGAATTATTATCTGAATTAGAACTGAAGCAAAAAAAGGAGGGAGCATAGGAAAGAGAGAAATATGATCACTAGAATTACAACAGCATGATCCTCATAAGGCCTAGTTGTTGATGCCTTGAAACAAATTGCAGAGGGCTTGTCAATTTGTGCAACTTATATCTGGACAAATATTACTGATGATCAAATAATTAACATTTGCTGATTGCCTTAAAACAAATTCGAGAGAGAATCCCAGTTAGTGCCATTTATAACTGGAAAAAATTATTGATGATCACATGATTAACTGTCTATAAACCAATATTTTTATTGTCAATAGAAAAATACTGATAGTTCCACATTAACTTCAATCCACCAGAATCCWGATAGTTCTAGGTTAACTTCAGTGCAACATATCCAAACATCAAATGCCAACGAACATTAACTCAACCCGTTAAGGTTTTCACGAAACCCACTTAGGGGAAGTACATCACTGATTCCATAACAAATCACGAGATAAAAAACACAAAGGAATATCCTAGTCTGACACAAACAAAAGATAAAATTAGCAACTTAAAAAATAATGTACTCGAAGCATATTGCTTTGGCATTTTCTGGGTTGAAGGGCTATATAATACTCAAAGATCCATCTTAAAATCACTCATCATACTATTCCATTTACTGCTACTCAACAGAAATTACAGAAATTGGAAATAGTAAACCCATGACAGGGAGAAAAAGAAGAGGAAAGGCAGGCAGAAGCACCTTGTAAAACAGGTCTTCTACTTCTCGCTCACGAATATCGCCAGGAAGATTGCCCACGTAGAGGGTTCGGCTTGCACGACTCATCCTAGGTCCTGAGAAGATCAAACTCAACCATCACAAAACTCCATATTTCGTTCAAAATTTGAAGCAAAAAATAAAAAATAAAAAAATCACCACACGAGAAGAAACTCAAACATGATTATAATTACAAAAAATAATTATCTTTCACTGAAAGAGAGGAAACGAAACGGGGAAACTGGCTAGATATCAACAAATTGAAAACATTAGCCATGAATAATAAGCATAAACCTTCGCGACGTCTTCACCGAGAACCCTAAAATCGTTGGAGCTAATTTTACAAAACAAAATAGATAAAATAGTCGCAACTCTAAAATTTAGAATATTCATAAAAGAGAACTGAACTATCAAGTCCGTGAAAATAAATTAAAAAAACAAGCAGGAGGAGAAAAAACCATAGAAAATCACCCACTCACATATACTGCTAAATGTGGGATAACAGAAACTAAATCCGCGAAAAAAGAGTCGTAAGCCCTAGAGTATTAGCAAAAATTACTACCGAAGGATTGACGATGTCGCCAACGACGTCGAGACTGACGAGAGAACTAAGATTAGGGTTCCAACGAGCTAGTGGATGCAGCAGCTACCAAGTATAGGAACACGCACATACGATGTCGTCATTTGGGCATTTCATTTATATATACTTTTTCTTTTTCTCAGTTTTCCTTTTCCGATTATAAGAGGGCAGGTATTAATATATTTCTACACAAGTTGTGCTTGAATTGAAATAAAATTTATCAAATTAATTTTTTGCCTAAAATGAAATCGAAAAATAATTTCTAAAATTAAATTCATTAAAAAATTATAATTTGAATGAAATAATGAGGATAAAAGATGATTCATCTTCTAAAGTTTGATAAAAATATTTTTCGATATTGTCATGTGTTGAAATTTGACATATTATTTATTTATTATTTAATTTCACAAAATTATATATTTAGGAATCTGAAAATTAAAGTTTGAAAAGTAATCAAATATTTTATATGAAATTTTATGTATATATGTATGTATCTGATTGTTGAATTTGATAATCAGTTTAGAAAACTCCAAATACAGTTGATTTTATATTTTGGTACCTTTTTTATTTTTAAAAAAATAAAAAAATGAAAAAAAATATGATTAATTTTCTCTAATAAATAAAAAAGTTATTGAACTCTTCATCTAGATATATATGAGAGATAAATGCTTAAAAYTATAATTTTAAACCAGTTAAATATAATGGTCCAAAAATTTAACCTATTTACTCATATATTATTCAAATTCTCCCATATTTTCTGTTTTTCGGAAGGAAACCTGCAAGAGGATACCCCATGACATAGAGATAAAACATTTAGTAAATAACACCATCTTAATTCTTTTTCCACTGTTTTTATTAATTTAAAATAATCTATTATTATTTCTATTATATCACTAGTTAACATAAATAAATATATAACATGTTGTACGAATATTTTTATTTTGTGTTATTATATTATTATATTGACGTGACATCATATAATATCTAAATAAATAAGTATAAATATATATCAGGTTTATGTATAGAAAATTTAATATCTTTCTCATTAATAATAATTCGCTTTCTTGGAAATTGCTTAGATGTTTACAAATCTGTCCCCCGGACATAGAGAGGATTATAAGGGGGGGAACAAATAATGACCACGTCCGCCCAGTGAATCGAAATCGAACGACATGAGAAGAAACCACGAACCGAAGCAAATTAGACCGGGCCCACTACCGTACCTTGGACTCGAAGTAAATGGAGAAAGCGCGTGAATCCTTTCGAGCACAAAATCAACATCCATAATGCGATTGACGATGTCCAGGGAAAGTCAACTGAGAATTGACCTAATTGACGGCTAATGTACGCGAGTTTCCGACCTCCGAAAGACTCCTGCGCGTGGCAACGGAGTAGCTTTTTGCGGAAGAGACTGAAAGGGGCGGGAGTTAGTGGTCCAACGAAAGCAGTGTAATAAAGTAGGAGTTCACTTCCAAGTTCCAACCTGAGGAGAAGAGCAGGGGGATAGGTAGAGTGGAGGGTTTTGGATATTCGAGTTCTCAGAAATGGCGTCTTCTCCGACTTCTTCGAGTTACTCTTCACATTCATCTCCGTTTGCGTTGTCATCGTCGTCGACGAATTTTGCTGCTCTTCCTATTGCGGCAATGAGAAATAAAATCATTGAGAAAATTCAGGAAAATCGCGTCACTTTGATCGTTGGTGAACCTGGTTGCGGTAACTTCCTGTTGACTTTAAGAAGTCCTTCTTATTTTCCCTGCATTATGYTTCGTTTTCGCTCCGTAATTTTCTCATCCTATATGCATTCACAGGCTTCACTTTGACGCCCTCTTATCATTGTTTAATCCGCTGTATTTTATGGACTTTATGGATTCTTAGTTTAATAAGTTTTTAAAGTTGTGCAGACTCTAACTGATGTTTGTTTGAGTTTTTTTATGTAGTCTGCACGACCTGTGACCTTTTAGATCTTTCGTGAGTTTTGTCAGCATTAAGAATCAAATGACTGATCAGGTCTTCTCTTCACAAGTAAAAGCTCCAGAAAATTTTAAATGGATCATAAACATAATTTCCTCGAATTTCACTTCATAGTTTTTCTGCAACCAATTTATTAATTTGTTCCCTGATTTCAGTACGAATTTCACCAGTMTCACCAGGAAAGAGAGCCAAAACCCGTTAGTTCTGAAAACAAAAACGCCATTTTAAATCACTTCATTACCTATGAAAATGGCATCTAGTAATTTAAAAGCGATTGAATATGTTAGCACAAGGAAAAACCCAGAACTGGAGCTTACACGACAAATACATCCACATACATATATTCTGGAAAATTGCAAGCAGATATCATGATCAGAACTTTACAGAAATATATGGCATTCGTTCATGCATACTAAATTGAGAAAGAATCAATTTTGAAACAATAAGATCAACCATGCTGCCAGGAATAACTACTTCTCAAGAATCATTTTCATCCCAGAAAAGGAAAAAGTAATTAATTAGGTTATGATATAATGTAATAAATGCTTCTAAGTATGAATATGGGTCATTAACTAGCAAACCAGTATTTCTTACTGAAATACAATTACAACTATGTGACACACAATTGAACATCAATACTTTGAGCAATTAGAATCGAAATTTGAGTAGCAAACAATTTGTAATGATATGCATGAATTGCACGACATAGATGAATGGATTGTGAAYATGTCATTGCTTATAAGGCACAAGTCAAGCTCCCTTTCTTTTCTCTGATAAATTCATCTCCCATTTTGGTGTAATCGAAGTCAAATTTTCCAACCTCACAATTGTTTCAAAGGTATACTAAAAAAGGAGAAGAAAAATATGTTAGATTCAGGCATTATAAGAACAAAAATTTCATCACAAAATAGCAACTGAAGGTCATTTGTTGTTCAAGTTATTGAACTCCAAAATCTGGTGATGCAATCCACCAAGGGACTTTTATACTTCCATCTCTAGACCAAAGCCAGTGAGAAGTAATATTATCCAACTTATCATAGTCAAACAATGCAATGATTTTATGTCTTATTTATCCACTAGGTTCTTTGCGCTTGGCATGGTTATCTTAAATATAAAAACTAGCCATGTGGCATATGGGATGCTACTGACAATGCATAATTAATGAGTAAAAGCTTGCAGAAGATAAGATTTACAATAGTTCAGAAATAGGTTATACAGGTTCATTTTCTCTTTATCTTGACATGATATCTTTCAAGCCTAATCTCCTAGAACTGGCTGTGCACGCAGAATCACAGTATATATATGTATATGTGTGTATATATATATATATATATATACATATACATACACATATACATCTTCATGTTGGCGTAAAAAAATTTATTCTATTTAATGATGTTGCTTGTTCTATAATAAAGGAAAGAGCTCACAAGTCCCACAGTTCTTATTGGAAGAAAACATGGAACCTATACTCTGTACACAACCAAGGAGATTTGCTGTAGTAGCAGTAGCTAGGATGGTGGCAAAGGCTCGTAACTGTGAAGTTGGAGGAGAGATTGGATACCACATAGGTCATTCACGAGTCTTCTCAGAGAGGTATCTTTTATTGTCATTTAATCAGAAACTTATTTATTTATGTATTTGGTTGTTGCAATTGCTCAGCCATCTAAGCAGAGTACCTTCCTAGTCAACATATGGTTAATAAATAATCACTTGATGTTGCCCTTTTCGTCGGACAGTATTGTCCTCTTGTCCAACTGAAATTTTATTAAGAGAGTAAAGTAAGAAAAAGAAGATTTGCCCATACCACTTGCCTGATAGAAATGGACTTCATATAATTGCTGATCATGTCTGCTTTTCCCCATGCATTTCATGTTCCATGGCCTTCAGTGAAAAATCGAGCTTAACAATAGGCACATGGCCTCCAACATTTTCTAAAATCTGAACTCAAATAAAAAATTTCGCACCCCATTGGCAATTTCATGGGTTAGCTGAATAGTTTAATTATTTATTCCTAGTTGCTGTCTGTGAGATATTTGCATGATTAAATGTTAAAATCAAGTTATTAGTTTTTATGACTGCYAACTTGTGATTGCTTGTTTCTGGTCAAAAGAGAAAGGAACATTAATAATCTCTAGAATCTGAAGGGTTCGAGGAAGTTGCCTGTGGCCAAAAAATGTTGATAGAAACTTTTTTTTTTTTTTTTTTTTGATGCTTTGAAACTTCTGCCAATTGATTACTACATAGAGGTTGCCGTTATAGAGTAAATTTGGCGTACTTTATTAGTAGAGATTATGCAAATTTACCTATCAGTTAATAAAACACGTATTTTTCCTTTTCTTTTTCTTGAAATAATACATTTACTACTCTGTATTAACTACATTATTTGCTTGTTTGTTTGTTCCATGTATCAGTGTTATCTAATATTTCCTTTTATTCTGCTTTCAAATTTTAAAGATTTKGTTTGTGCTTCAAACCTGGTGCATATCTGAACAGTTTCTTCCTTTAAGTTTCTTTTCCCTTAACTGTTTCTTCTTTTTTTTTTTTTTTAAAAATTAACTTTACTATTGCCAATAATTTCATAAACRCTGCATCACAGTTCAAAGATTGTCTTCAAAACTGCTGGAGTTTTGTTGGATGAAATGCGAGAGAGGGGGTTGAATGCACTGAAGTACAAAGCCATTATCCTTGATGAAGTGCACGAAAGATCTGCAGAGTCAGATCTTGTTCTTGTTTGTGTGAAGCAGTTTTTGATTAAAAACTCAGGCCTGAGGTTAATCTTTTTTCTTTACTTGTCATTTTGTAGGTTAAACTATATGTTTTGCGACTCTGTATCTCTTGTTATTTGTCCTCTCATCTTTTATGATTAAAATTTTCATCAGCTACAACTTGACTTACTGTTCGAACAATTTATGAAGTATGGACCGATATGTGTTATTATGGTTCATAAATCCTTTACTTTTCCAGGCTTGTTTTGATGTCTGCAACTGCTGATATTGCAAGATATAAAGAATATTTCAAGGATCTTGGCAGGGACGAAAGAGTTGAAGTGCTGGCAATCCCTAACACCACCCAAAAATATATTTTTCAGCGGAATGTTATGTATCTTGAGCAGGTGCAAACATCGTTTGACKTTTATTGAGAAAATGTTTATGTGTATCATATTCTTTTATCTTTCCAAATTATCCTATGGCTTCAAATATTGAGTTCCTTTAAGAATTGTTGGCTACTGAATATGGCGTCATTCAGATTTCTGATGTCTATAATCGAATGGGGTTGCTTTGGAAGTTTTGCCATCGTGGAGAATTGAAGATACTGAAAAGAATGTATTAAATTGCTTGATTTCTTCTTTTGAGAATACTGTTTTGTTTCTTAACAAAATAAAGATGATAATGTTTAGGCTTTTGTATAAAAGCTTGGAAATTGGAACTTTTGGGCTGACAGAAAAATTCGAATCTGTTAATTTAATTTTATTTTTTTTGGCAATTTCTGTGCTAAATATGACAAGCACCTTTGATTTTTCTCATGCATGATTTCTTTTATGTCATTAATTTTGACAGAACATTAATCTCAGTGCTTTTTTTCCCCCGTACCTTTTATATTAACACTTCATAAACTAGCATCTCTATCCCCCCATCTTGCCCCCAACCCCTGCCAGAGAAAAAGGAAAAAAATTGGTCCAAGCTGTGGCTGCACCCTTTAAGATGATAAAGGGAACAACTAAAGTAGATAAGTGGGAGAGAACATTTTGAGATGGTTTCGACATCTACAAAGATGATAATTGGATGCTCTAGTTGTAAAGGGTGAGATCATTAACAACACTGTGTCCATATTGGCATGTCAAATGCTTATCCTGTTAATGGACCTGTKTACGATAGACCAAATGATGCTTTGAACATTTGGGAAATTAGAAGCAATTAGAGGAAGAAAAAGAAAAGTGCGAAGGAAGATGATGGAAATGAATGATCAGTTTGTTCATATGCTTTATTCTTCAGTTGCCTGATAAGTCATCCATTTTGGGGATTTGTGGCTTCGAAATTCTGTACAGCAAGAGAGAGAGCTTAAATATAACTTTGTTTTCACATACAGGACTTTGGAACTTTCATTGCCTTTTTACATATTTTTTTGAATGGTTGCCTCAGCTTTTATGTTTCTATCAATTGCAATTTAGTATATAAGGTAGGGAGAATATTCTAGATTGTCTCCGTGTTTGTTTGCTTTTCAGCAAATTCAACAGTACTCGTTCTTCCATATTTAGTAAATTTGATATCTTTGGTGTTGGCACTTTGCTCAATAGGTAGCTGATGCTCTTGGAATGGGACCAGACCACTTGTCTTTAAAATATTGTTCTGGACCTAGCCCATTAATGGCTGATGCTGGTATCAAAGCTGAAGTTCACAAGCTAATACATGATTTGGTGTTGCACATTCATAAAAATGAACCAGATATCGAAAAGAGCATTTTGATATTTCTCCCTACGTACTATTCACTCGAAAAGCAATGGTTTCTATTAAAGCCTTTCAGTACAACATTCAAGGTTCACATTCTACATCGCAGTATTGACACTGAACAGGCTCTGAAGGCCATGAGAATTTGGAAGTCACACCGCAAAGTAACTTCCTTCTTCTTTGTCATTGAGATTTAAATTGCTACTTGAAAACCATGCATATAAGGTTCTTGGAACATTAATGTCATAATCAGTCTCAATGGACCTTGAATTTTCCATTTCGTTTTATCTTTAAGAATAAAAATAGTCTCACTGAACCTTTGATGGTATGAGTTTGTATTTGCAGTCATCAGTCASTTCGTAACACGGATGTTTCTGTTATGTATACCACTCCACGATCTTTTATCTGAACCGCCAATATTATGCAGGTGATATTAGCTACAAATATTGCTGAATCATCTGTTACAATTCCTAAAGTAGGCTATGTTATTGACTCGTGCCGTTCTTTACAAGTCTTCTGGGACAGTCAACGAAAAGCTGATTCTGCCGAACTTGTGTGGGTTTCCAAATCTCAGGTATGAAGTGGATTGCTACTGTCTCTTTCTATTTCTCCTGGTTTCTGTTTGTTGCTTAAAGAAGTCTATGCCACAGGCTGACCAGCGTAAGGGGAGAACAGGTCGGACTTGTGATGGGCATGTTTACCGATTGGTTACAGGATCGTTCTTCAATCAACTGGATGACTATGAGCCTCCAGCAATAATGAGATTGTCACTGAGGCAACAAATTCTTCTTCTTTGCTGTGCTGAATCTAAAGCCATAAATGACCCTAAAGGTAATTGCTACTATTTCCTTTTAACTATTGTTTGTCTCATTGGAATAAAAATTTCCTTCTATTTGAAACCACTCAGTCTAAGAAGATGAAAAACCATGTCATTCTTTTCCTGTAACTAAACTTTGAAAATGATGCATTTCCTTAAACCAAATGTTGCTTAAGTTGGAAAATTGCTGGGTTTATTCTGATCGCTGTTTGTGCTATAAGTTCTCTTGTATCTGATCTAGACTTGAGATAAATGCAAAACTGATTTGAGGACCTAACCRAAAGGCCACTCATCTTTGACCAGAGTCATCATTCTGATTCTGTGAATGAACATCATATTGTATAACATGAGACAATTTGTGCTTATTTCAGTGTTTTTTGTTATCCGAACTTCCATCTGATGGCTACTATTATCTCCTGGTTTTTCAGCATTTTCGATTTGATTTTCTCTGATTACTTTTGAACTCTTAAGCAATGTACCCATTGTTAATTGAAGCAACATATTCAGTTTGATTACTCGATCGAACTATTACCGCTTCCTAAGCTGCCTGTGGTGTGTTGTTATGGGCTTAGACATAAGCCGAATCAAGGTGGGCAACCATTTAAGTTTGATTATTGTGTCTCTTTCTTTTGCTTTTTTTAATTTTGTTTTTCTTTTAAAATTTTGGCCTTTAGTTGGCGTGCTTCTAATATCTGAGTTTCTACGGCATACCTAGCATGTTTAGGTCCATTTTGATACATGTTTAGCTATTAAAACCATGTACCTTTTTATCTTCCTTTTTCAAAATAAAAACTGTCATGGTCAAACCCCACCCCGCCCCACCATGCCCCACCCCAAGATTCATATATCGTTTCTTCCCTTCTCAAAGTATTCATGGGAAGTTATACATATTTATTTATCTTTTTTAAGATAAAACATCGTATACTTATTTTTAATACTGAAGCAAATCTCTAAAGCAAATGCGTTGACATTGATAAGTCAAATTTCAACCCCTCTCAAGCTATATTCTGGTTTCGGCCACTGGCTAAGATGTGTTACTGGAAAATGATCTCCGCATTTAATCTTAAATTGGAAAACAAAGCRAAGAGAAGTTATTCAATTGCAGCTGCTGGCATTGTAACTCCCACTATGCAACTCTCTGTACATAAGATGCAGTCTAACTGTACCTAACCACAGTATTAGCTATTCACTTCATTGTTTGCCCTTAGAAAAGGAACTCAAAGCTATCTGTCTTTTGTTTTAGCCTTGTTGCAGAAAGCTCTGGATCCGCCAAAACCTGAAGTTGTTGAGGATGCACTTAATTTGCTTGTTCAAATCCGTGCAATAGATAAAGCATCACACAGGGGCCGACACGAGCCTACATTTTATGGACGATTGCTCTCCAGCTTCACTTTATCATTTGATGCTTCTGTCCTGATACTCAAGTTTGGGGACATAGGTATGCTACGTGAAGGTATCCTAGTTGGCATAATGATGGACTTGCAGCCTCTGCCTATTTTGCGCCCATTTGGACAAGAAACTTTGGTAATCTAAATATGTTCAATTTTGAAGGTCAGTTGATCGATCATTTTATACTCTGTACTGACCAGTAGGCATTTTCTTCAGTGTGTGGAATATGCTAATAAATATTACACTGGAGACAACAAGAACCCTGGGTTACTCGGCAGAAAGGAGGTGCTTTACATGGGAAACTTCTGTGCATTTCAGTTTTGGCAACGGGTTTTCAAGGTACTTGCCGTTTGAATGTACATTTTATTTCCCTATTTTTATGTCTCATCTTGTGGTTCTTGATTTTAACTAGAGATTTGTAGCTTCTCTAATGTCATCTTCCTCTGAAGGACAAATATCGGCTTGAACAGTTGAAGGAACTTCTTATGCCCGAGGGCACGGAAGATACACATCGTTTGGTGCCTCAGATTGAGGAAGAGTGGTGTTCATCTCATAATCTTGTACAGTCGGCACTGCACCAAGTTGCTTTGACATGTATGGTCACTATAGTGTTAGAAACTTATATCTATTTGTGAAAAGATGCCTCTTTCCATATTAATCASCCAAAACATGAAAATTCCTTTTGCAGATGATGAAATCATTGACACACTGCATCGTTTTCGCCCCAAATTTCTTCTAGCATCTAATAATGTGCCACCATATTATGAACCTTATGAATTTAAGCATATATGTTCTCTCATCTGTGAGCAAAATGGGGATGCTGATGATCTGCTTATCAATGATGACCACCTAGAACCTGATACCAGAGTGAGCAAATGCATCGCTATGCCGTTTGTCAGCTTTAATCACTTCCGATCAAATGAGGTGGCTGAAAATTTGAAATCCATTGTCAAAGAGGTAAGCTTTTGGCTTCTCCTGACAAAAATCATTTTYGAAATGAAGAATGAAKTTCCTTTTGCTTTCCATTTGACATAGATGAGAGTTCAGCATAAAGAGGCTGTTTCTSGAGATCGCAATAGACAACATACTACAGGTTACAATCTTGAGGCTTCTGGAGATGCTTCTCTATGTAAATTCTTCTTAAATGGGCTCTGCAACAGGGGAAGCCAATGTTTGTACTCTCATTCACTCCAAGCAAAGAGACCTCTTTGTAAATTCTTCTTCTCTCTACAGGTAATCACTAGGTAGAAATATCATAGGCATTCTTCTCTTTCTGTTCAAAAAAAGAAAAGTGTCTGCTCTCTCTGCTTTTCCTTCTGGGACTCACCATTTTGAAATACTTTTGACATTCCTATCTTAGTTTAGATTATCTGTCTCATGAAAATGTTAGACAACTGGGAAGGGAATTCTTCCTTTTAGTATCTGGGCTCTTGAGTTCTTGAGGATATATAAGAACTTTATCAGTAAATGGATTTTCCAGGGGCTGACAATTTTGGAAAACCATGATATTTTCCATGTCTAATACTATAACTACTGCTGCAAATTTTTAGTTTAGGTTGTAGTCTTCCTTACTTCTARAGATGTGAACAAGGAGGCAGGAAGCAAATTTTGATTATACGCAATGATAGTTGAAAGAATGTCAATTGTCTTGTCTGAGGCTCCGAACTGTCCAATGAACCAGCCATCTGTAAATTTTTCTCCTGTAAAGAGAAGGCAACATATGCAGCTTCAGAACACCYGCTTTGTAAATTTGAATCATGACCTAAAACCATTCTAATTGCAGGGAGTCCAATGTGTGTACCAAAATTGACCCTGAATTGTGTACTTGTTTAAATTCAGAACTTTGACTTGTTGAGATAGCCATTGTGTGTATGGATAATTATGTTTTTCCAAATTTGTTTTATCTATAGAASACAATTTATTCGAAATTTGTCTGGAATCTGGATTCTTCTATTTCTTTACAATTTATCCAATCTGAAGCTACCTGAAGCTACCTTTTTCTATTTGCTTGWGCAAATAGGTATAAGTTTTTCTTGCAGTATTTTAGGATCATGTTTCAGGCTTACTCTTTATCACATCAATCATTTTCGATCTATTTATTATTTATAGGTGRTAATTGGCAATAAAGGCTGCTTCATCTCTAATCCATTTTTCATGTTTTTGTTTTGGCRAACTTTGATTGTGGAGATCCTATTCTCTTCCTGATTTATGTTTCCCTTTTCTATTTCTTGCTTATTTTCTTTAGAATTCAGTGTTCATTAACAAGCCAGAAATTTCATCTGCTTAATCATTATCCGCTAAAGGAATATCTTCAATCAACAACTTTCTCTCCATCGCTACTTTCTTCTCTTTCTGAATTCACAACTTAAGTGATTGCTCAAAGATATTCTATGTCATTTCTTTTTTATATGGTCTCTGAAGAAAGACTAAAGTGCTTACTTGTGTTCTTTGTCTGTGTAACTCTGTCTGAGTACATTATTATAGCATAAAGAGTTCGTTGATAGTTGTTGGTTGTTGTCTGCTTCTGATGTAAATCATGTTGTTCATGCTCCTTCAGGGATGTCGTAATGGAGATTCATGCTTCTTTTGTCATGATTGGGTTCCATCACCATCATCAAGTAGCATCGGAAATTTATGTGTGCCAGAAGATCCAGATGCTGATGCAGAATCACTTCTGCGATTRTTSCCTACATCTCCAGATGAATACATCCTGTTGTTGGATGACACTGATTTGCGCTTTTCATCACAATTTGCTCTTCATTATAATCCTTCCTCTATAATTGCTACAACATCTTTTGCAAATGGATCCACATGTGACCCCTCCTTGARAGATGTCAAAGTTATGTGGGGCCTTACCCACCCTCGTGAGACAGTCCTCTCCAAWGTTGGGAAGAATACTATCCCATGGACTAATGTTAAATGTGCACTGTGGTTTCCTCAATTCCGTAATGGAAATTTGGAGGGTCAAAAAAGTTWTGTGAAGAYTTTCTTCGAGTACTTAGCTCTTCGCATGATAGGAGATGACCTTTCTGAAGTGCAAGTTATAATCACCATGAACAATACTCGCTTTTCACAGTTGCAGGTAATTGTGARTTATTGCTGGACATTTAGCTTGAGTTGCAGTTTCTTTAGAAGAGAGGAGTGGACAATAAATACATACAAGTCAGATTTTCTGTTAATTTATATTCTTTTGAACTTCAAGATAAGTATGACAACATCTGTAACTTGTCTAATGCTTGTAAGCTTCTCTGCTCATCTCTCTGCTCTTATGATAATCGGGAAGCTATTCTGTTGTATAATTCGAGGTTTTTTTCTGGATTTGTGGAACGAATTTCACATTAACTAGGAGAAGGATCTTAAGACTTAGGAAGYCAATGGTGGTAATGTTTCATAAGTTATTCTTCTATCCTGCGACACYGTGTCATACCTTCTTTTGCCATGAATTTCATACTAAATTGAGTATGTCTGTAGATAATTGGATTTAGTTCCTTTYGAATTTTACTCCTGTCTGCTTACAAAAATGTGAGCTTTAGTAATCATTTGCTGATGTTTCAGGTGGAAAAGCTCGCAAGAGAAAGCTTCTTCTTTCTTCTGGACTCATTTCCTTTTGATGAAGTAAGCTTCGGGAAACTAATCGATCAACGTACCACRAGAAAGCCCATGTTGGTGTCGATGCCTATATCGTATGTTTTCCGTTTGCATCCTCCAGCAGACATTCAGTCTGGTGACTATAGRGCAGCTTTTTACCAGCTTGTACATAATTTTTGTTAGTACAGGTTCCTGCATTTATAGCCGCTTCTAGGATTAAAATCTGCTTTATGTAATASTAGTTTGCACATGCTYATATCTTCCTTGTTCTCACAGCTGATGATTATTGCAACCTCTTGTGTTTGTTTRAGTTATTTTCTTAACAGTTGTGTGCTTTTCTTCTTAGTCTCTTTAACGGACCCTTCAAAGTGATTGATCTATACTGTTCAAGACTGCCATTGGTCTCAAATGATCGCAACCCTTCTTTTGAATCTCACCGCATTTGTAMTAACTATATGATAGGAGGGCCTGTGACCTGGTTTGATGACTGATATATAATATTTATTCTTGTCTTTCATGGCCAAGAACTTTTAGAGTTACCTTCCTCTTCATAAATAGATTCAGAAACAGGGAAAAAGTTCACCTCACGATTACTCCAGAAACTCTCGCGTTTACGAGGGAGRAGATCGATCAGTCTTTCTTTGGCTGATTGCATGGATGATTTTGCAACAATTTGAATTTAATTTAAGTTACGTTGGTTAATAATAATTGGTATTTGAAATTTTTAAATTTTAAAATTTTTTAATGTGAAATTATTGAACTTCTCTAAAATTTTCAATAAATCTTTTCTWTACTCAAAATTCGAATTTAAAACTTATCATAAAAGAGAATTGAGCTTTTCTCTCGACCTCGTTTCAGATCTTACTGATAATTTTTCCCAGCTTTATTTACTTTATTAGCAAAGTTTGAATTCAAAACTCTTGYTAAGGGAACTTTGTAACRAGAATCGGGTGTAGAGTTACTATTTCTTGATTTGAGTCTATAGATATAGATATAKGGGAATTGCCTCAGCCACAGAAAATCACATAAAGTATATGCTGGCCAACTCCCTCAGCCCCACTAATTTATTAGTCTGTTGCCGGGAAGAAAGATCTTCTTCTTCTTTTCTACTGTTTTTCCTCAAGAACGACATTCTAGATTGGTCCTTGGTAGCTTGTGAATGCTTAAAATCAGCTTATTGTGAAACAGACTGCTAATACCATATTAGTATCGGCAAATTTACAAAAATGCAATGTCACACAGAACCCTAGATTCACGTCACGCCATAGAATCTTGTACATTGCAGCTTCACAGCTGGAGGCCATTCCAGCTTCCAGTCACCATACCCAAAACCCTCGACTCCGAGCCCCCTAAACCCTACTCTACTACTACTCATGGCTTCCACAGCAAGCGCCCCTGCCGCGCCGATCGAGCTACGTCATTTCCAATTGAAGCCCTCGACATGTCCAAGCTGAGTTTGTTCGATGACGATCGCCCCTTATCATCGGCTCACAAGCGCGAAAGCCTTCGCTGGTTTGCTCGCAAGCGCCGCCGCCGTGGGTCTAGGTCGGTATCCGGAAGGAGTAGTGATCGGAGCGGAACTCATCGACGTCGTTGCTGCTCGGTTGGGGCTTCAGCGGCCTATGCTACGTGCTCTGATTTTCCGGTGGCAGCAGGAACTGATTCCAGTGGGGAGCTGTTTGTGAACGGGGATCCGAATTGGTCATCCGATGTAAGCGAGGCTGCCAAGAATTCTCGAAGAGAAAGGGATAATGGGAGTGGCGAAAAAGATAATCTGAGCTCTGGATTTGGGCAAGTTGGAAACTTTGATAACCTGGGAAACGAATCCGGTTATGGAAGTGAACCGGGATATCGAGGTGATGCCGAGTTTGGATACGGTGATGAGATTGATGAGGAAGAGGATGATCCAAGACTTCTGTTTTGGGGGGAGGGATTTGGAGGTACTTTGAAGAATTTTGGCTGTTGAAATGTTATTTGTTTTGAACAGGCAGATATTGGATTTATAGTTCACTACTTCAGTTCTGTTTCTTCGTTAGTTTTTATATTATAAAATATTAGAATTGCTGGCAGTCCAAGCTAACTAAAGTTGATAAATTATCTTAACCTGTTATCAAGATGGCATGGAAGGGTAGTTTGATTTCATAATCAAACGTCTAGCATGGGTTTTACYAGAACTATGAATTTATTGAAGAGTTAAAACATTCTATATGGACTCTATAGATGATTTTGTTAGTCTTTGTAGCTTCAATTTGGAGTTAGAACTCRAAGTGGTGATTATCACAGAAGCAGGTTGTTAGGACGTATTGCTGAAATAACTTTATTTCCAGTAACCATTTGAACTGAACCTGGATTTTTGAATTGGTCATTTAAAGCGTGAGGGTCTTAATGTTAGTGGCAAAATGAAGATCATGAACTTGGTCAAACTTTTGTCAAGGAAAAGAGAAGTCACCTCTGAATCCATCTGAATATTGATCAATAATCTTTTATTTGAATGATGAGTAAAAATTTTAACCCCAAAATATTAAATAAAGAGTTCCTCTGTTATCCTAAAACTGGTAATTGGTATAAAATAGTCTAGTGCTTCCAAATAAAAGCATTAGATGTGTTTCTACATAATCTGAGAACCCGGAGTAAACTCTTTCAGAACTGCTAAAGCATACAGGTCACCTTCATAATTTTGCTTGATCCCTGGGCTCTGTTTCATGCMGAATCAACAGTTRGAYGAGTCCAACAATTKWCCAGAAGGTCCAACATGCTAGCAAGCAAYGCATWACTTTAACCTTGCTAAAAAGTGTCATCTATTTCCTACCTAATGATTTGGGCATTTTCTTGCATCTTCATGGCTTTTCTTAGTCAATTTATCTACTGTATACTTTACATGAGTCAATCAGATGGAGAATTCTGGATAACAGAAACCCTTTCCCCTTGAGACTTTGAATTCTTTCGGTCTTCAAAATTTTATGAACTTGAAATGAGCRAGTATTTCTGCCTGCAGAATTTAGAGAGTGGAGATAGGTTAKAATTATGAATGTAAGAAAAAAAATTATGTTATACATAGTATCTTGAGGGATTATACTTAAATATGATTAAGAGGTACAGTGCAAATCTATACTATTAATAAAATGATAAGATAACAATTCGGSTTGACTGATCTACATTTGGTCTGAGATTTAGATTTCCCTCCATGGACACAAGTTTTGATACAGATGTAATATGTGCTTGACAATTTTAATTTCGTGAGTAGCATTGCTAATGGAGGTAATTTCAAGGACCATGCAACTGACTAGTCATTCTCAACAACCATATATATCCCAAAACATATTTTATCATTTACAGCTGGAAAATACCTAHGACAATCATATCTTCAGTTTCTCTCAAAGGCCACATATATAGAGTCATTTTTTTTTTAAGTTCCCTGATCATCTTACCACAATCTTGCTACTACATTCTTAGCCTCGTACAGAAGGATAACACGAAGTGGCAGAGGAATACTCTGAYGTGTGAACTATATGAGAAGCTTTACTAGCTTTATTAGCTAGGACTTTCTATTCTTTTTTTATTGTTTGTCCGATTAGCCACTCAAGCTCTGCCTTGACATCCGTTTACTTTTCTGACGCGGAGCCAATACTAGCACCAACCGTTTTCAAAGAGTCTGATGCAGCGAGCATGGTGATGRTGTCTGTAGTAATAACTGTAAGTAGTTGACAGTAGTTAGACAAGGTACTAGTGTAGCTATGGAAGTGTTTTGTCATAAAAGTGTTGCTCTCTGACAACAACTGAGTGTGCTGATTAGTRTTGCATCTGTATTCTGTCTGCTTTATCGTTGTTTGTTTCGGCATGCGATGAGGTACTTGATCGATGAAAATTCAAAGTCATGCATCTGTTGTTCTTTATACTGTTTTGACATGTTCTGTCGCCTTTCTTGCATCAAATGCAGCTTCCAACATTGAGAGGGAGGGGGAGAACACACTACAAAAGGCCCATCATAGATGCAGGCGCAAGAAACACGATTTGAGAATGGTTGATGTTTTGAGGTAGCTGGCCATCTTGATGGATATCTTGAGTTAGCTGGTTTTATTGCTAGCTACTAATCTTGGTTAACTACTCCTAGAACTTGGTCTGCTGGGTTATTCCCTGTCATCCTTGATATTGGAAATGGTGCTTAGGTTTTTCCATCTTGTAGATGGTGCTGCCCTTGTCTTGTATGCTGCTTTCTTATTATTGTACAAAATAAATATGGTTGTGCTCCRTAATGATGTTGTTATTTTCATTAGATATGTAAGTGAAAGATGTAACCATTTCTGCAATGTTGTTGAGCAGACAATGATTTGAAATATATGTGGACACTTTTGAGGTTTGTCTCAAAATGTGAATTTGCTGTTTACAAGTGACTATCTTGTCGGTCTTATTTTACTTTAACCTTTGCTTTTCCTCTCTTCCTGGTTCAACTGTGGTTCTTGATCATGTCCTCATTCCTTTTTCTCTTCRCTCTCAAACCTTCACTCCCAAGTTCAACAGGTTCTTTTCTTAGAAAGCYGCAGTTAGATAAGGTAAAAGTGGACTAAACATGAAACAGGGAACAAAAGAAAGATGAAGTCTTCTGTCAGCAGGCAGGTTCAGGTATGTCTTCTCATTTTTCTCTTTTCCCATAATTTTTCAATTTGGTTTGTCTCTCATTGTCAGGGATTAGTTTTCCTCTTTCGTTCTTTTAAATTGTTGTTTGTTCTTGAAAACTTTATCACAAAATCACTTGTGCATCATCTCACTGATGCTGAGCTTAAGCTTGGAAGTAGTAGGATGCTGAACTATGTAAAKCTTTTGTTGTGYAGCAGTCTTCAGTTTGCAAATATGAACATAAAAATTCTGAACTTTTGTACATCTCACTCTCTTTCTTACAATCTGTGTTATTCTTTTGTTAGAAGAGAAGATTGTTTATTCTTATGCAATTAGTTTAGTTCAGTCTGATTGCAACTCAACAGAGTTGTGATTTCTCTTACTGGCATCAAGATTGAGCCATGCCTTTCTCCTATAAGTTTCTGTTGAGTGTATTTATGTCATTATGCTTTCTGTTTCACATTTGGGATATTTCACATGATTTTATTTGATTATTATAATTTTAATATCTACTGATGTTWAATTAATCTTTACATTTTAGATATCTATATCTGCAGGAAATGGGGTCTGATTACTGGCCTTGTTTTCCTATTACATATGTAGGTAATAAATGAAGGATATTTTTTACCTTTAGTCGAGAATATGCATATATTGGGCCCCTTTTTAGTCYCATTACTTTATTGTATTATTATTATTGCCTATTGTAACATCAGAATTAGAGGGTTTACTTTCTSAAATTGGCTTTGTGTTTGTACAATTGATTTTCTCAATTTGAGGTATTTCSGAATGGTATCTCTTTTATTCGGAGTTCATTGACATTTAAATTTGCATTTCACCAGATGCGTTTTCAAAAACGTTTTAGGAACAAAAAAGAGAGTCATTTGAGGTATTACAGTGGAATTTGAGCCTGGAAGGATTTCTTCAGCTGGATTTTGAAGAGGTTTGCTTTCTTGGATTATACTGTTGGGGTTGTGAAAATCTGGATCCAGTTGGGGTTTTATTCAYCATTTTCATGAAAAGTATAAATTAATGTTAATTAAAAGCTGATGAAAATGAAAAACTTCATTAGTTTTCTCCAAATGTYTGAAGTTGTATTGTTCTTAATATCTTTTATTAGATGYATATTTACTTGCATTCTACATGTTTATTGCAAGTATTTAACTTGATCGTCTGTTATTTTTCATTCAGAAATAGAAATTTCTTTTAATCTATAAGGAGAAACTATAAGCTGAGATGCGAGTGTGGAAGTTGATCGAGTACACTTGGCCCTCCATAGTGTTCTCGAATCGGGTTAGACTCAGTAGCATTCTATTCATTGCTATTGTATTGCGACTTTTTTCTTAACTGATATGTCTCGATACATTGCATGTATTTTCTTTTCAAAATCTTGATGGTGGTTTGGGTTAATTCTGTTTTGCTCTGTTTCTGCAATTTTTTTTTTATGGAATAAAGTGAATAAATCTCCTAGTCTGTGCTGTTCATTTAGGTCCTGAAACAGCCGTATAAAACCTTTTGGTAGGCATCGATGATGATCTTTATCTCACTGAGGATATAAAGCTTTTCCTGCAGCAAGTTTTTTATAGCATCATTGATGAACTTTTTACAAAGAACACGCGAATGGATCTTTGTATCCTGGCATGGGATCTGAATATGTAAAGATGGAAAACTTAYGCACTTTTTATCCCATTTTCACGAGGAACCTCCTGCTGCAGTTGTCAAATAATTGCTGCTGGGGACAATACATTTATTTCCACCTCTTATAAGTGCTTATGATTGTATATGGTGGCAAAACTGAGATACGTTTACCAAAGCTGTCTATGAAGCTGCTTTTAAGCAACTCACGTTTTAAACACCGTTGATATTGGTGAAACTAAGGTGCAAGTAATGAAGTTTGTGATCTACTTTGTGCATATCTGTTTACTTTTTCATCACGCCTATCTCACTTGTCATCCTTTATTGCAGTCACCATCTTCTTGTTTTCTAACTGCCTGCTGTATTAGTTTCTGAACCTCCCCAACTAATCTGCAATATAACTTCCTTAAAATGGGTTCTTCGTGAGCCGAAGCTCTTCATAGTGCTCTTTCAATATAAACCTGATGATATTCTACTATCAAACCCCTCCATTCTTGCTCAGGCCTTGTAACTCTGCAACATCTCAGAGTCAACATGCTTTAGCATCAAGCACATGATCATCATTTTCTCTGTTTTCAGGTGCTGAATAATAGGGAACTGAAATGGCATTCACAAAGATCAGAATCTTCTGCATGTTCATAGCAGAGGTACTCGTTTCCTTCTGCTTCACCTCTGCAGCAGAAAATGGAGARAGCTATGTTCGAGATGCATGCAGCGTGACTCGTTACCACGATGTATGCATCCATTCTCTGGCATCTTACTCAGACACSGCAAAGCGAGATCCTAGGAAATGGGCACGGGCTGGGGTCTCTGTCACAATTGAAGAAGCTAAGCAAGTTGCAAACCGCTTGGCGAAGCTGAAGAAGCAGAGGGGAGCACGGAGGGGAAGGAACGGTGTTGCTCTTTCAGACTGCATTGAGTTGTTCCAGGACACGCTTGACAACCTTCACAGATCACTTGGCGTCCTCAGAGAGCTTACTGGCCAAAATTTTGAGTCGCAGATGGAAGATGTCACTACATGGATCAGTGCTGCTCTCACGGATGAAGACACTTGTTTGGAAGGGTTTAGCAGCCGAAACCGGTTCAAATTGCTGCAAAACCAAGTCTTGAACGCGACTTATTTGACCAGTAATGCCCTGGCTCTGGTCAATAGAGTCAGAACTACTGGCCTTGTACCTGCAAACCGGAAAAACTAGAGCCCCCATAAGCCATGACTACACTATATGACCATCTGCTTTCCACAGTATACTGTATAAATAAATATGCAGTTGTGCCGTATCATGAACGAGGCAGTAAGTAGCTTTTTATTAAAAGCACTTTTTACCACAATCTGATGCACTATATATTCCTTTCCTGATAAAGCTGCTTTCGAATAGCCAATCAGCATCTACTAGTTTTTAGTTTMCCCCTTTAATGGATTTCCTTTTTGGGTCGCTTAGAAGTCCAATATTTTATGGGCCGTCCTCGTTTTGTTTGTCGGCGGCCTTCTATAGTGGGCTATAATTATATTTTTGTGTGATCTGTCGATCTTTTATATTTTCGTCTTTTTGTGCGCAGTTATGGAATTAATGTATAGGAGCATCAAAGGGTATCTTTATATAGATTTCTTACCAAAGTCGGTAGTTATGGTCTATTTGGATTACCCATTTTCCTTTTTCCTCGTACGGTCTAACTTCTAGACGAAAATTTTTTTAGTCTAATAATAAGAAATTACGTATAATTAAAAAGTTAAATTATTGTTCAACAGTAAATACAAAAAGTAAAATTGATGTTTGTTAAATGATAATTTTTATTAATTGAATTACATGCTTCATTTGTTTCAAACATAACTGTTTATTTGAATAGTTTTTTTCTTAAATTACTTGTCAAATGTCATTTTTTTCTATTTTATCCATTATTAATTTAACTTATTCAATTCAATGYATTGGAGACTTATATTGATCAAAGAATTAAAAGTTACAATAAATTAAAAGAATATTAGAATTATTATTTTATTTAAAATTTTATGAAAATTAACACTTTCTTAATATTTATAATTTTGTTCATATCGAACCATATTTAAACAATGAGAGAAATATAATCTATTACTCCCTATGTTCTTTTATAAGAATATTAAATTGACTACCATACCCATCGTTATATTTTTAAACTTGTATATGGTATGTGAAAAGTCTTCCTAGATTAGGATTTTAATTTTGAAAAAAAATGAAGAATAGTAATKAATATCAATAAGTTAGGAAAAAATAAGTTATGAATTAAAAGATAAAATTATAATTTTTAAAAAAATTTTATATTGATACATATGAAGACATATTTATTTAAGAATATAAAATTAAACATTTATAATACTTATAAAAAAATAATAATAGTTACCAATAAATTAAAATTGAACATGAGGGTGGCTGTCACAGATCACGGAATTCACAATGGATTAGGAGACGATCGGCTTGAACAGTTAGTCAATTGTAATAATAATCTTGGGCTTTCCAGAAAAAGATCTGCCGTTAGTTTAAATTTGGCGGTAATGATAGACTTTGAAAAGGTCAAGACTCAAGTCGAAACGGTTGTTCACGGACCGTAAGAAACGTGGGAAGTCGTTAACATCCACGTGTAAGGCAACGAAGCAAAGTTACTTCACATCGAATCCACGACGACGTGCAAACGAACCCCATCTGGTGCCCTTCCTGTTAGGTCAATTTCCGTGAATGGTGGGCCCCTTCCTTCTCTCCTCCTCGACGGATCTCTGCGTTTCCTCAGTCGCACTCCGCCGGTCTCTTTTTCTGTTTCCCTCCATCAGTCATCATTTTAGAATATTTTCTTGATTGAAATAACMGGAGAGATGGGAATAATTGACAAGGAAGTGAAATAAAATCACATAGGGATAAAGAAAATTTGTTTAATTTGATTGAAAAACTTTATAACGGATGGATTTTAATTTGTTAATAATTAATAAGTTATAATTAATTCAATGATACGAAATAAAATATAATTATATTTATTCAGAAATGATTTGATTTTATATTAATCTCGTTTACAAATTATGATTTGATTTTATATTACACACGACTTCGTATCATTGAGTTGAATATAACATAACAAATTAAGAATCAACCACTATAAAACTATTTAGCTATAACTTTCATGGCTTCAACCGATAGAGAGTTCTTACTAAATTGGAATAATCGACCTTACACCAATGCAATTGAAGATCTTAGCTCTTAAGTTAATCGATTAGGTTTAACCACAATGCATTTGATCATTCATATGATCGATAGCTGCAATATTGTCCAAAATAATGTAATTAATATTTAGTTTTAAATTTTTTAGCTACACATCATAACACGAGATTTATATATATTTAAATATTTCAAAACTTTTTCTATTCTATCCACTATGTATTATAATTACCGATAGTAGAAAATATAACAAATTAAAAATATATTTATTCTCTATATTTGACAAGTTTTTCATAAATTATAATTTGTTATGTTGCTAAAACAAGGAAATTACTTTTGATAAAGTTATTTTAAAAATTAATTATAATGTTTATCTTTTCATTAGTGTCAATATGCAAGGGTTATTCTGAAAAAAAAAAAAAAGCATATTTAATTTGGTTGTTCAAATTACATTTTCTTCAACTTGTTAACTTAAAAATTTTCTGAAAAGCAGGCAATGAACAATTTAAAATAGTTTTGATTTTAAAAAGTAAATAAATAAAAATAGCGCCATTGTTAAGAATATGCCTTTATTTTTAGGTTTGAAATTCATTTTAGCTAGAAGTAAATTAGCATGTCATGTCATAAGAATAGATAACACTTAATAATTTAATTTAATCCTCCATACATAACATTTGGAGGAATCGAATYACTAGAATCAAAGTCACCTTTAASAGATATTTAAATTGGTGTTTATCRTATARTRATTTGGCCTTTGAATTTCACACTTCATATTATTGAATTATGTGTAACTTATTCGCTSTTAACAAGTTATGACTCATCGCCATAAAGCTATTTGGGTTTCAATAATTTTTTAATTTTATTTTTCTTTCATAAAATATTAATTTAAACTAAATTGACATTACATACTTTAATTTTGATATGTCGAGATTTTATTCAGTGTTTATCGTATAACATCTATAATGCTCTTAACTTACTAACCATGAAAATCAATTCTTGATCTTATTTAAAAATACATTTTGATTAATATAGATTTATTATTATGATAGCAGAAAGTAATCTTTTTTATATTTAATGCAAAATAAAAGCAATATTGCAGTCCGGCGCAACACAGGAAGAGGAGGCAAGCGCAATGGTGGTAAGACCTTCCTCAGCGAATTTTCTCGGAGTGATGAATAGAAACATAAAGGTCCATGTGTGCCGCCTCACCCTATCTGTTGTGTTTCTCGGAGACGTGCTCGCTCCGTATTCATCACTTCCGCCCCTTTGTAATTCTAACTAAATGCACTTTTGAATATGACCCATTTAAATATTTAGTATTTAAGTGTGTAATATATTTTTATTATATAAAACTATCAACCATCATCTTCAGTAATTTATAATATTAAAACATAATACAGCAATTACCACTATCGACACTTACATGAGGCTCGATCTATTCTGTACCTAGATTCTTAATCCTTCCAAAAAAGTGTTTATACTAGAAAATTACACGACGATCTTCAAATTGAGTCTACAGGCTCCGTCCCTTCTAAATATCACGCATAAGTAATAACATAGTTTAACACTTATATTAAAAATGTACATGATTTTCTTCTTCTCTTT